>JANPWX010000605.1:1046181-1297975 GCA_024734555.1 Trochalopteron elliotii | reverse complement strand
CCTTCCTTCCTTCCTTCCTTCCTTCCTTCCTTCCTTCCTTCCTTCCTTCCTTCCTTCCTTCCTTCCTTCCTTCCTTCCTTCCTTCCTTCCTTCCTTTCCTGCCTTCCTTCCTGTCTTCCCTCCTTCCTGTTGAGAGCATGGGCAATGAAGAATACATCTGCGTTTATCTTGCATAAATATGGGAGCTTATATGTCCCATATAAGAGTTACATAGTTAGGACAATATGAATGGGGGGAATTATCAAAAGGATTTCTTTTATACCTTTTAGTAACTTTCAAGCCTCAGTAGAAAACACTGGCTCTGGTTTCATTTTTGTGAATATGTATGTTCACAGCTACTGTTATATTTAAAAGTGTTGCATGTCAACTCTGAATCATTCCTTCTGTTAATCACTTGCGGCTGAAATTTCTTCTTACTATAAAATTAATGACTGACAAAACAGTCCTTTTCTACTTGCTTTCAATTGAAGGTAGCAGAAAATGTAGAGAAATAAGTGAAGAGAGAGATGAAGTCTCTGACTAATGCGAACCAGAAAAGTTCTGCTGAATTTGGTGGAATAGTGGCCAGGGGTGGGATTTGGGACTTGTGAGATGCAGTCAGACTTCTGTTATGTCTGAGCAAGAAGCCTGTAAGGTAGTTTTACTGCACTGTGTTTCCTTCTCTGTTGCAGTGCATGATTTAGGTTTCTTTATTTGTATTTGTACTTTGTTATTTGTCTGTACTTGGTTTGTTCCATTCCAAAATACCCCCCCTACCCCTACACCTGGTTTCACCCTGATGTAACCCCACCCCCTTCCCTTTCCCCCATTGGTCCAAAGTTCCTTCCCTGCCCAGGCAGATCCCTGGGTACTTAAGAGAGGAAGTGAGGCTGAGAACTTGTTCTGGCTTCCAGTTCTGGCTTGCTGGTCTGCACGTGGCTGGACCACAAGAAATAAACACCTTTTCTAACCCAAGCCAGAACCCACTCCGTTCTTCCAAGCCTTATCCATGCTTCAGCAAGCTAACTGGAGGACCCACAGACTGCTATAGATTGGTCTGAGGAACTGCTTGCCGGTGAGCAAACCCCATGGAGAGACCCCAAATCTATATTTCTCAATAAATTTTCATTAAAAACAAAAAGGTCCAATTTACAGTAATTTGTGCCATCCAGGTGAAGTGTGAAATTATTGTACATCTTATATGAAAAAATCCTGTCTGACTTTATTTCCTAGGTAAATCTAAAAAAAAAATAATTCAAATTTAATGTACATTAGAGATATTAGTGATTGCCAAGGAGACAAATTAATTTGTTCTGCTGTAACATAACTGAAGCCAAAAGAGTCATGTAAGAGATTAAATTCACCCGCAGAGTTGAAATTTTTTCCCTATTGCATGCTATGTCTTGCCATGCAGCTAAAGGACATCTTTTAACCACAGTCTTTGGATATTCTTATGTAGTTTTTTTCTGGGTGGAAGTGCACCCCGCATGTTTATTCTTGTGGCATTGGTACTCTTAACCTATACACAACCTTGTTCTTTAAACAGATAAAATAACTTGTTGTCTTTCCTTATGAAAAAAACTTTCATCCCACCCAAGGGTATCAGTTCTACTTGGTTAGGGTTTTTTGAGTCAAAATAAAAATCTCTTCAAACAAAAAAGAAAGGCCTATGTGAGTTAGCTTGAATTTGTGGAGAGGGAGAGGAAAGAGGAAAAAGAATACCCATGATTTTCTATTCCCAATGAGACAGGCAAATAAATTAATAATAATAATAAAACTTTTTACGTGCATCATCCCTGCAAAAAGAAGAGAAAAATAAAGGCAAAAAAAGGGGCACAAATAAGTAATCACCACTGTCCCACTGGAGACATATAATCTTGAGTGCCACTTTGGATTTGTTCCTCAAAAGAAGTGTGTCCCTGTGGCAGTTCTGAAGCTTGAAAAGCTTTGTTCTCAGCTGGAGTGACTGACTTGGCTTTATTATTGATGTTCAAATATTTTGCAGCTTGAGAGAACGATTCCTTAAGAATGTTCATGGGGGTTTGCTCCTTCTGAGAGATAGATCAAAAATGGCAGCCACACAAAAGTCTTCAGTCAAGTTTTTTTTTGGTCATTTAAAATTTGAGAACTGTATAATTAAGAATCTCCCTGAGAAACAATATATTTTGTCTTAAGTGTGTTGCAGATTAAGGAAGTTGCTTATACTTTCCAGGAACAATGATGAGTTAACCCAATTACTCTTAGTTCCCTTACTGCAGCATTTTCATTGCATGTGTTTAATTTGAAATAAGGTCTTGAAATAATAGATGCTGTATTGTGAAAATGTAAACAAAGCATGTGTCTCTATAATTGTGGTTGAAATTTTTGAGATGCAATTGCAGAATTTCAGACAAGAACAAGTTGCAGTGTTTTTTTCCTTAAAGATCTGAATAGAGATGAAAACAATTTTAACATATTTTCCTCTGCCTTTACAGTAAGACAAGTACTCTCTTTCTTTATCTATCAGAGTAACATGTATTTATGAAGCCCCTAAAAGTCATGTTGTGTAAATGAGCAGCTGGACAACAGGAGAGTTGAAGAAAGGTCAACATTGTTTTCTGTTTCGAAAGCATGAGTCCTTATGTTTCCTTACTCTTTTTTTTGTGTAGAGAGTTGCAAAGAAGAAATATTTACTTTGATGAAGGATCATGATCCTTATAATGGTTGAAAATTTAAACTTCATATTCTAACAGTACTGTGTACTTTAATTGCTGCAGAAGTCTCTGTAATTATATCTGCTAATATGTTTAAAGGTAATAAAGCTTACTAAATTTGAAATTTATTTTAAATTTTGTAATCTGTCCCTTGAGAAATGGCTTGAGTAGAAAAAATGCATTTCTGTGTTCTGATCACTACATATGAATTACTTGTACCCAAGTATTCTAAAATAATCCATTGTACCAAAAGCAGTAGAAGCTGACATGCTGCCCAGAAAAGCAGTGAATGACCCATCCCTGAAATTTCAAGACTGGGTCAGATGTGGCTCAGAGCAACCTGGTCTAGTGAAAGGTATCCCTGCCTATGGCAGGGGTATTGGAATTAGATGATCTTTAAGGTTCCTTCCAAGCCCCAAACCATTCTGTGATTTTATGACTTCAAAAGATAAGTTGGCAAAGCTAGCACAACACATTACATTGTTGTGCTGGTTTTGGTTGGGATGGGGGTTTTTTTTCTGGTTGGGGTTAAACCATGAAAATTGTGTAGATGATACTGTCTTGTTCCAGTAAAGTGGGGTTCCATCTGTATCTTTGCTTTTCAGTCATATATGACATTTATTGAGACTAACAAAAAGTTCTGGTGGTTTTCTTAAAAAAAATTCTGAAAGAAGGCTTCATGTTAAGCAATTGTACATTTTATTCTGTGCTATTTTTTGTAGTCTGTTTTCACGCAGATTTTCACACAGTCTTTTCTGCTATACCTTGTTCTTCTGTTACAGACTCAAGAAGCAGAGAGAAAAAGAAAATAATTCTTTCCTTAGGCTGTTACCAGACTTGTGAATATACCTAATTTTATTTTTTTAGTAAAAAGGCAAAATAATCTAAAGTCTCAAGTGTTAAGAGTTCATGGTGCATATTATTATTTTAAGGGAATAATTAGCATTCTTAACTGTTCTGTTCTTTAATTCAGCTTGTATGTGTCCTTCTGTGCACATTCAAATTATATTTTCATTCAACTTAAGATAATTAGGATGAAAATAATACACATATAAAATAAAAGTCTAACACTTTCAGTTGTGTCCAAAGGGGTATTTAAAGCTATTTCAAGAGGTAAATATCTACATGATAATTTTGAAATAGGGTAGCTGAAATAGGTGGCTAATAAACATTAGTAATATTTTTAGCTGTTAATATTTCTCTTAGCAGGTGCGCTTGATGCTCTCATTCATATAATTGATAAAGACATTAAAAAGGACTTGCCCCAATACTGACTCCTATATAACACCTCTTGTGACTGGCCACCAATGGTGTTGACTACATAAACCAGTATTTCACTGGGCCTGGCCATCCAGACAGTTTTTTTACCCCTTGAAGGACATGCACTTCTAATCTATGAGCAGGGAGTTTCATCAGAAGAATTCTGTGGGAATGATGTGGGATCATTTAACTAAACGTAATTCAAGTAGCATTTTCAGTGTAGCAAAAAAAAAAAATCTTACTTCACAATCCTGACCATTATATGAAACAGCAATAAAATGCTGGTACAAGGGATGGTACCTTAATAAATTAGAGGATGTTTAAACTTTCTTCTCTACAGCAGGTAAAACTCAGGAAAAGGAGTATACTTTTAATATATAGATCAACTGAAAAATATTGTTAGCCAGTCTCCTATAGCACAGCAGTTTTCTAAAACATGGAATAGTTCTTTCAGTACGCCTGACTGCTGTAGAGGATCTGAATCCTGCTACAGGCCATTCAACCTCAACATCTCTTCTGCTGTAGCAGTTGCCTTTAACAGTCTACTAGAACAAAGTAGAATTGATGCTATAGTGTGCATAAGGTAGCAGCAACGAATATTGGACAATCAGTTCTTTCTCAGCATAGCTTGGCACACTTTTCTCTTAACTCAGGACATTTAAATAGAGGTTCTTCAAACCAAATTTAAAGGAACAAAACCAAAATACATTTCAGATGTTTATCTTCGATTGCAAAGAACAAAAGCTGAACTTTTCTAAAAGGTTTGTAACTTTTCTCAAGCTAATACTTTAAAATTTAGTACTTTAAAAAATTTAGTACTTTAAAAAATACTTTAGTATTTTAAAGTACTTTAAAAAATAATGTTTTTGCTTCAACAATTTGTTATGTATAACAAATACTTGTTATGCATAAATAGTTTGAAAGAAGAATGGAGATATCTTCTCAACAGTTCCATGTGTGCTTGTTCATAAAACAAGGAGAGGCACTTGGACATGAATTAATCTGTTCAGTCTTAGAGGGTTCAGGTACATGGCAAGTTACCAGAATTTGTAGAATGGCACAGTACTAATTCGTCCATGGTGACTACATATTTTGGATGTAAGGTAAGACATTAGGGATCAAACTTTTTTGCACAATAATGATTTGTATTTTATTGGCCTTGCATGGCAAGGTTTTGATAGTGGATGGCTACAGGGGTGTCTTCTATGAGAGGATGCCAAAAGCTTCCCTGGTCCAATGAAGGCAATGCCAGTCGGCTCCAAGACAGACCTGACACATCAGTGATGCTAGTGTCCCCCCTGTGATTTAAGAAGGAAAAATGAAAATAACGTAATAATAATAATAATAAATCTGCACAACAGTACCTGGAAGGGAGGAGTGAGAATATGTGGGAGAAATAGCTCTGCAGATACCCAGATCAGTGCAGAAGGAGGGGATGAGGTGCTCCAGCTACCAGAGCTGAGATCCTCCTGCAGCTCATGGTACAGGCCCTGGTGAGGCAACTATGCCCCTGCCGCCCATGGAAGTCCATGAGAGAGCAGAGATCCAGCTGCAGGCCGTGAAGACTCCACACAGAAGCAGGTGAATGTGCCTGAAGGACACTGTGACCCTGTGGAAAGCCTTTGCTGCATCAGGCTCCTGTCAGCACCTGTGACCCAGTGGAGAGGAGCCCATGCTGTAACAGGTGCTCCAGCAGGACCTGTGACCCTGTGGAGGATCCACACTGGAGCATTCTATTCCTGAAGGGCTGCACCCTGCAGAAGGGATCCACACTGGAACAGTTTGTGGAAGACTATCTCCCATTGGAGGGAAGTGGACAAGGCAATGTGTGATGAACTGACTGCAGCCCCCGTTCCCTGCTCCCCTGCACCACTTGGGAAAAGGAGGTAGAGAGATTCAGGAGTGAAGCTGAGCCTGGGAAGAAGAGAGGGGTGGGGGGAATGTATTTTAAGATGTGTTTATATTTCTGTTATCCTGCTTTGATTTGATTGCTGATAAATTCAGTTAATTTCTCCGAGTAGAGTCAGTTTTGCCCATGTAATTGGTGAGTGATCGCTCCATGTCTTTATCTCAGTCCACAAGCCTTTAATTATATATTCCCCTTTCAGCTGAGGAGAAGGAGTTTTTGAGTGGTTTGGTGTGCACCTGGCTTCCAGCCAAGGTTAAGCTACCTCACATACCCACACTTCTTTTCTACATGGGAAACATCCTGTCTCACTCTCATAGAAACAAAAACTGCAACAGTAAAGCCCAGGCTGAGTACACAGTCTGAAGATTTTCTTCTCTCTATTTATAGAAAGTTAGTTATTCTCTTGCTCTTTTATGCATTAAAAACAGCAACAAAAATTTTGTGCCAAATTGAAAAGTACTTCGGTATTTTCTGTGGGTAGAGAAGACCTGAAGAAGGTTTGAGCAAATCCCACTAGTTTTCTCCATCCCATCAAGAAAACTTCTGTGACTTATGCTATAGAGTTTGAAGGTAATAGTATTTCAAAACGAAAAGGGGGCAATAATTGCTCCAGACTGTTGTGAGTACTACAGCATTAAGGTCTCTCTTTCTTAATCATCTTTCTTACAGCAAAGAGAAGTAACTGAGATAATACATGTCTGAAAAATTTGGCAGGAGAATTTTTCTAAACAAACTGTACAGTACCCAGTGATTTGGGCTATGCTATATCTTCAAGACTGAAGAAACAAAGGACTTTTTTTCTACTTGCTCCTTGCATTTGCTCTCCTTGCAAGAGCTTAGCAACTCCTTGATCCTTTTTGCTTAAAACAATCTTCTTATAGGCTTCTCCACTCTGATGAAGAAAAAAGTATGATCTGTTTTTAAGTACTCTGAAAAGCATGTTACAAAGCGTTCACATGGCAGTAATAGTTTTCTGCTTTCCTGTAGTGCTGTGTTTATTCTTCAACAACTCATGGCACCACCAAGGCAGAAAAAGAATTAGTACAATATTTTTTTTTACAATATTTAGAGATAAAGAATATTTTATATTTTTATAACGTTTATTATAGTTATATAAAACTTATTTATGAACTCTCCCAAGACTAGTGGGAGAGATTCAGCTTTACCTAGGTCCGCCTGTCCACACTCATGTTTGCAGTGTCTCAGTCTCCTTTGTTGTTCATTGATAACCATGCAGTGGGAAAAATCCCATGATTAAAGGCAACAGAATATGCTTTTCAAATAAGCATAAACAGTAACTCTTTTTTTCCCAGAAATTATTCTTTAATCTATTTATTTATTTCTGAAGATTGTTTGTAACATTTAATTCTATTGATAATGACTTAGCAGTATCTCTTTTGGAAAGTGATGTTCCTGTATAAATTGCACATTAACCTTAGAGTACAGTAGGGAACATAATAATTATGTTGTCCTCTGAACCTATTATTCCTTTTTGCAGTGCATGTTTTAGGTTTTTATATTTGTATTTGTATTTTGTTATTTCTCTGTACTTGGTTTGCTCCATTCCAAAATACCCTACCCCCCTACCCCTGATGACCCCTGTAGTATCCCCCTGATGTAACCACACCCCTTCCCTTCCCCGACTGGCCCGGAGTGTTCCCTGCCCAGGCTGTCACCTGGGAAAAGGGGACACTGAGGCCCAGTCTGGCTGTTCTGGCTTCCGGTCCCGGCTCTGCTCTGCATGTGGCTGGGCCACAAGAAATAAACACCTTTTCCAGCCCAAGCCAGAGCCACTCTTCATTTCCAAGCCTCGTCCACACTTCAACCAGCTAATTGGAGGACCCACAAACTGCTATAGATTTGTCTGGGGAACTGCTTGCTGATAAGCAAACCCCACGGAGACCCCCAAAATTTATAATTCCTCACAAATATGAAAACATATTTGTGCATTCACTATAGAGTCTGGCTGAAGGCCTTCACTCATTTCAAGATAACTGTGATTCTGTTGCTCTATATGACTCTCTAAAACTTTACTGTACCATTTTTCTGACTTTTGTTCAAGCATTTTTTTTTTAAACTTACATTGCTGTGCTTTGCCTACCTCCTTTCCCAAATTCATGGCAAGTGACTAGGCAGCAAAAATGGAGATCACAGTCAATGGATTTGCTCCAATCTGGCTCCCATACAGCTCTCCAGACTTGTGTAATGACTTGTGCTGTACAGAAAGAAGTTCACAGCTGTCTACTCTCCACAGCCGTAAAGAATGTACCATCTCTTGGGATGTTCACAGGCCTACCTGCACCAATAGCTAACCATAAAAGCTCGTGTTAATGCTGTTACAAGCAAACACAATGGGAATATGTTTGGCTGTTAAGGCAGTACAACTGAGAAACCTTTAGATTTTTTCCTTTAAGAAATATGTTCCAAACTGCTTTCAATGCATTGCCTTCTCATTGGACCTCATGAGGTTCCCATAAATTATATCAGTTTCAGTGTGTTTTCATGCTTTAGATCAGTCCTTTAATTTGAAATTTAAACCTTGTTTTCTTATGTAGACTTCGCAGAAATAATAGTATAATTGAGTATATTTTCCATATGAAATATACATAAGAGATTTTACTATTCAGGTGTTGGAGGCACTTGTAATTATCCAGTTGACTTTCACTATAATAAGGCTTTTTTTTAGCTGATAGATACTTGAGTTCTGTGAAGAAAAGCTTTGACAGTCCTTGCCCTTCCGACTCTGCATTGTAATTAGGGATACTGAAATAACTCTGCAGTTCCCTGATTTTGTGTATTGTCTTGCAAATCTCTTTTATGGCCCACTTGTCAAACCAGCAAAGCAGGAAAACTAGCTCTGAATAGTGTTTCATGGTGCAGAAAGAATAGTTGTTCTACCTGCTACAAATATTATAAAGGCTCTCAGTGTAGAGCCGTTTGTGCAGTAGTTTGGAAACCATTGAAATTATTTTTAGAATTATATTCACTGTTGGCAAGTACAGTGAGACTTTTACTTGTATTTACTCTTTTTTTATAAACATTCTTATTCAGTGAAAGACTTTTTATTGGGTATTTCACTTCAGGAATCATTAATTGTGGAAATATATTCAGTGCAAAACTATCAATTAATGGGTTATGCTTTAAACTTTTTATCCATTGAAGTCTAAATGCACAAATTTATTAAAATGTTGGGGTTTTTTTGCAGAGCAATGCAGATGTGTTTGTGTTATATATATGTATGTATGTGTATGCTGCTTTCTGAACTGAAGTGACTTTGGTGGTTGTTTGTGTGAGGGATAAGCTGGAATGCATGGGGCTCTGCCTGGGAACTGGTGATGAGCCAGACAAGAACTGGTAGGTCAGGACTGAAGGGTAGACTAATGTGTAAGGCTGTAAAATCACCAGATTAGGAAGTGATGTATGAGACCTCCTTCAGGAAAATGGAAGTAACATTGTATGGTAAGTCTTTGGGCCTTATGAGGATTTTGCTGACTCAGGTGATAAAGGAGTTCATTGGGCAGATGCTCTCTTGTACCTGACACAGGAGCAGAGCATGGATTGGGAGCAGCCCTGTGCAGAAGGACTTGGGCAATCTCATGGATGAAAAGCTGTACATGAGCAGGCAATATTCGCCTGCAGCCCAGAGAGCCAGCTGTATCCTAGGCTGCGCTAAGGGAAGCATGGCCAGCAGATCAATGGAGGTGGTTCTTCCCCTTTACTCTGCTCTTATGAGAGTTGGAGTGTTGCATCCAACTCTGGGGGCCAAAATATCCAGCCTGTTGGAGTGCATCCAGAGGATGGCCACAAAGATAATGAAAGGGCTGAAGCACCTCTCCTATGAGCACCAGCTAAGACAGCTGGGGTTTACAGCCTGGAGAAGAGAAGGCTCTGGAGAGGCCTTATAGAACTTTCCAGCACCTAAAGGGAGCCTACAGGAAAGGTGGAGAAGAACATTTTACACCACCATGCAATGATAGGACTAGGGGGAATGGCTTTTATCTGAAAGAGGGTAGATTTATGTTTGGTGTTAGTAAGAAATTCTTTCCTGTGAGGGTGGTGACACTAGAACATGTTGCCCACAAAGATTGTGGATGCCCCAGTCCTGGAAATGTTCAAAGTCAGGCTGGGGGCATCTTTGAGCAACCTGGCCTGGTGAAAGGTGTCCCTGCCCATGGCAAGTGGTTTGGAATTTGTTCATCTTTAAGGTCTCTTCCAACCAAAACCTTTCTGTGATTCTGTGATTTTGGGTAGTTCCACACTTAGAGACTTTTGTACATGTAGTTTCTCAGAAGTTCTGCGCTGGTCTGGAACCTCAGTATGTACAGGGTTTATCTCCCTATTTTTTTTATTCTTCTCTGGCAACAGTCTGTCTTCCATGGCATATGGACTTTGAGGCCCAAAATTCCTTGTCTGCAGACTTTTTCAAAGGTTGCTAGCACTGTGTATAGCACTTGAGATTTCAAGAGTTTGAATTTTGTCCTTTAAACTACTCATTCTTTTAGAGTGGACACACAGAAAAGTTTTGTTTGAGGCCTGCAAAACAACAATGGAGGAGTGTTCTTAGTTGGCAGAGGATTGCACTTCAGGTGAGGCACTCAGTCTGCTGGAGACTTGCAGGATGCCATGGCATAGAAACCAAGTGGTTGCAAGGAGGAAAGTTTGAAGAGACATTGCACTTAAGTGACAGTATTAGATAGACAGTCCATTGCAGAAAATCAGGCATTGCACTGAAGTGTATTTCAAGTATACTGAATGAATATCATTGCATCTGTAACTTTTAAAAGAAGGGTTTTTTTTAAGACTTTACAGAGTTTTACTTTGGTTGGGTTTTTTTTTGTGTGTGTGTGATTCTTTCAGAAAAGATATGTAAACACTGGTGCGGAGGAGTGATCAGAGTCTGACTTTTATTGTTGTTATTGTCCTTATTTTGACAACCTATTAGTAGACTCTGAGTAGTCAGTGAAATGTGGCTTTCAGTGATTTGGAGGTTGCAGGAGGCAATGAAATGTGAAGGAAGTTGTCCATGACAAACAGATAAGTTATGTGTGCCTGTGATAAAAACAAAGAAAAACAAAGAAAGGCTTCTGGTCATCCAGGACATACTAGTTTGATTTGGCATATATAGCAGCATACTCCTTCATTGCACAGATCAAAAAACAGATACAGACATAGGTTACAGAGCACAGAATGTATATTCTTTACACAGGTTGGTATAACTCTTGAAACTTGTCCAGTGCTTTGTATTGTTGCCATGTTAATCTACTGGTTCAAAGGAGCTCTTCTGAGAAAAGTTACAAGAGAATATCTGTCAGATGAAAAAGCTGTCAAAATAATGACTCCATGGGCTCTCTTATAAAGGCTATAATTAGGCTATTAAGTCTAAATTTCAAAGCAGGTACCCTCTGTGATGTGCTCTGCCTACCTTGTGTGAGTAGGATATGGGCATGCTTCTTTGCATTTCTTGATTCACTGATTATTTAAAACTGCTGTTGCTACATTTCCAAGCCTTAAACTGTATTTTATGTGAGCAAGTTTAATCTGTCATTATTAAGTATGGCTCCACATGTCAATCCATACCCACTGAAGTTCTCCTTCATCAATGCCAGTATGTAATACCATTGGCACTTTTTTTTTTAACAAGAGTAAATATTTGTTGTCATGCTTACTGAAAAGAACACACCAGTAAGCTGTTCTGCTTGAGAAATGGCTCATTTCAAATACTTAAAAAGTACTTTCCTTCTTTTGTCATACTATTCTGTTTTCTTTTCTAATTTGGATCACTCTGTTTTGGTGTCCACTGTGTGAGAATGTTCTATTACTCTCTAGCTTCTTTCTGCAGTCTTGCAGCCAGGTTTCTTCCCAGAAAAGGAAAGCATCAGCTTCCCATAAAAAACATACATATATCAAGTAGCTAGGCAGCCTTACCATTTTGGTGTGTTACAAAAGGATTCATAGGTTGCATTTTTTAAATGCATCAGGTCCTTGTACAGTATGCATAAGGCTCAGAAGAGAGGTAGCTCTTGCTGCAGTTTACCTCAAGATGTCATACAGAGACATATTTGCCTTCACAAATCTTATTATCTGTAGGAAAACAAATATAATGCTAAAAGTTGTAGTGTAGCAGAGCAATCTAGAAAAATAAAAACCTGATTAAAATAGCACTTGTTAATAACCAGCATAAAGTGGCCTGATCGCATTGAAATAAAGGGGAAGGAAATATGCTGTATAAGATGTGACTGATACATCAAATATGTTTCTCTGTACTGGATTTGTAGTATGCCTTTCTGTATCTGACAAAATTAATACCAGAAGGGACAGTTATGATATAAAATAATGTAAATAAGTCCTGTTTCTTTGCCATGTGTATTTCTCATGTAAACTGATGTAAATTCACTTCAAATTCTGACATCGTGTGACCATCTATATGCCTGGGGACAATAGAGTGTGCAAGTGAGTAAGAGATGGAGGAATAGGACTTCAAATAGGGGATTTCTAAGACTAACTGAGTACAGAGAGTAAGTGAAAGATCTTATGGGAACAGGAAAGGTAATGTTTGAATAATAAATCAAATATATTATTAGTGATTCTTTGCAATGTTGGAAAAGAAGTAAGAAATTAGAGGAATCAAAAAATAAATGGAAGGCTTAACCAAAGTAAAAAGGAATGAGGTGTCTTGGTAAGGTCAAAATGTTGAGTAAAGAGAAGGTGTGGAAATGCACAGACTAAATTACATCAAATTATACTTTGAAAAGGTTAAGTCACAGTGAAATGTTTTCTCAGTAATAGTTTGTTTGGTGTGGGCTGTCTTAAGTTTCACAAAAGGGGAACTGAACCACTGTCTTACTGTCCTACTGCAAGAATGCAGTTTCTTTTCTGGGTGATGTTAATTTATTGATAGTTTTATTCTTAGAAGCTCTTTAAAATAATGGAATTTTGAGGTTTTGCTAGATTATATCAGAAAAGCAGATGATTCTTTTTTCTTCCCATTACATATAATAAGATATGCCAAAATGCTCACAGATATTTTAGGTTTTTTTCTGTAGTTCCTCCTTTTTCAGGATATTACTGAAATCATAAAAACTTTTATTCTTTGGAAAATAACCAAGATAATTTGAATGGGAATGTTATTTTCTTACTAAGATTTTATACTTATTTATTCATTCAATTAAAATGACACCTCAGTATATTAATTTTCAATGTGTGTGTTTCATTATACCTCAAAGGTCTAACTTGATATGTAATAATGGGACATGACTAACAGTATTGGTTCCTGTTACCGTGAAATGAGACTACTTCAAATGGGAGAGCTTTGTTTAAACAGCCAAAAATAGTTCCAGTTTATGTTGCCTTCTTAGCTGCCTTTGGCAAATAGCAGATTTCAGATATTAATCTTTGCAAATGAATGCAAATCCAAAATAATTTATTTTTAATGTAACATAAGTCACGATTGGCAACTTTAAAATTTACAAATTAAAGCACTGAAAAATTGCAAGTGTTTCTGAGGCCAGTAGATTTAGTTCAAATGCAACTATCATACAAATTATCTAATTAATTACCCATGTCTACCTTCATCTCTACTAAGGCAGATGTTTGAGTGACAAAGAGGAGTTAAAACCATGTACTTCAAATTAAATAACAATTTTATATGATCAATATCTTTTAGTTAGTAGGTGAGACTCTAACAGTGGTTTACTGAAGGTGATATAGTGATTTTGTTTTCAAAACATATTAATATACCTGTGTCCGGTAATGATAAATTGTACTTGAAAGTTATGTAATCTGTAAATAAAATGAGCTTCTGAATTTACTATAGTCCTATATCCAAAATTTATTTTGCTGCCTATTCTGTGATGACTGTGTACTTGCTTAGAAAAACTAAAAACATTTACAGAATATTTTTCATCAACCGGCAAAAAAACAGTGACTAAGTGAGCATTGTAAAGAGACTTTTTCAACCCCTGGAAAGTGGCTTCATGTAGTAACACTAACATCCTACATACTTCTTGGGTATGGTTTGGTGTCATTGAAAATTAAAAGGGCCTGAAACAACAACAAAAAATAAGGTCTATTAAAAATTTTAAGATTGCAAATATCATATACTTCTGTATGCATATTTAAGTAACTTTGGTTAAAACTCCTTATTTTGATAAGCATGGTGGGGATTTTCATTCCTACTCTCAGTGAAATTTTCTCATGAGCTTCCCAGAAGCCAGCTACACCTAATACACCACTTTGGCTTTGAACAGTATTAAAGGGGCAAATAGCTCCTGGTAATCTTTTCCAGTTTGTATTTCTGTGTTTATATATTCAAACTGTGCTTATTTAGATTTCTATGTTCCTTAGACCTCTGGGTATCCTGGAGAAGGATCCATCTTCACATTGCGATGCAGCCTTCATCTCTTGGGCAATCTACAGACTGAACATTGAATTAAAAAATGAGTATCTAGAGGTTTTATTTTCTGCATTGCTTTCATTTATGGAATATCACATACGTCCTGACACATAGCTAAATTGGGTTATCTCAGCAGGGATGGATGACTTCCTCACTGTTATAAGAAATGCAAAAAGCTGAAAAACACATTTTCTCCCTGTGTCCTTTAAGTGCTTTTATGACCAAACCTCTCTCTGTTAGAATAAGAGAACATTTACTGCAATTTCGTGGTGGAACAAAGCTGTAGGGGAATTTTTCATCTCTCTTAGCACCTTACTGTGACTAAATTACAGTCTGTTACCTCCGATGGGGGGTAGGGGAGAGAGCAAATCCATCGAATGGAGGGCAACATACTTTCTGTGGAAATATACAACCTAAATAAATGTGATATAATCGTATTCAGAGTTTTCTGTATGAGGATGATGGAACACTGAAATATCTGAAGAGCTAGTCTGAGAAATTTGAAGTAGGTTAGTTTGTAATATATAAGCCCTTTTAGTTTTTGTCTAACAGAAAGTTAATGCTATAATTATGGATATGTTTCTATCATTCAAAAGAAACCTTTTGGAAAACCTCTATTTCATTATTGATTATTAACAATTTACATAATATTTTTTTTCCTATTAAACATATTAAAACTTACTTCCTGTCAAAGGAAAAAGAACCTATTTCAGTTTGAAAATGTTTGCATTTTTAAAAAGTGTGAGATTTTAAATAAGCTTTTAATTATAGTTTTGAAAGCTTTGGGGTTTTTTTAAATAGATTTTGAAATATTCTATTGTGAAAATCTGTCATTGTTTCAACTCAACCACCAACTAAGTATTACACAGCCTCTTATTCTCCCTACCCTCATGCTGGTGGGGGGAAAAGTAGTAAGAAAAATGTAAATCTCATGAGTTGAGATAAAACCAGTTTAATAATTGAAACTTCATAAAATATAATAACAACAATAATAACAAAAATAATATTCATAATAATAAAAACAGCAATAACAATAAAAGTAACATAAATTGTAATGAAATGGGAAGAGAGAGAGAGAAACCACAAAGAAATAAGAAATTCACAGTACAATTGCTCACTACCCCATTGATCAATGCCCAGCCCATCCCTAAGCAGAAATCAGCAGGTTCTGGCCAACTCTTCCCCAGTTTATGTACTGGGCATGATGTTCTATGGTATGGAATATCTCTCTAGCCAGTTCAGTTCAGCTGCCCTGGCCATGCTCCCTCCTGGCTTCTTGTGCACCTGCTCACTGGCAGAGCCTGAGACACTGAGAAGTCCTTGACTTAGGGTAAAGAGTACTCAGCAACAACTGCAGCATTGCTTTCATGCTAAATCAGAAACACAGCACTGCATCATCTACTAAGAAGAAAATTAACTGTGTGGAAACCAATGACAGACAAAATGTTTTCAAAGCAATTGCAGATGTTAATTGAAGTTTGATGGCTAGTTCATGTCTCTTCTACATGATTAGAGTAGAAATATGGATGTTGTTGGTCACAGAACCTCAATCATCCCATTTGTAGCTCAAGTCTATGTGAACCCAGTTTTTTCCCTCAAAACCAGCTTAGTGTAGGTGATTTAGGTGTTCTAGACAGCCCCATAATTTCTATTGTGCAATTTTTCCTAACTCAAAAAAAAAAAAAAAAAAAAAGAGATAATTGTCCTGGGAGAGGGAAGAGTGAACTAACAAACCTATTCATGAAGTTTAAACTAGGAGTACAGTGCAAAAAGAGGCTGACAGTATACTCTTTTATATTCACTTAAATTTGTTTTGTCCAAAGAGAACAACCATGAACTGGCTGGTTAAATATAAAAGCTTCATATAATCTGCAATTTAATGCAGTACTAAGCAGGAGCTAATGCTTCTTGCTGAGAGACAAACTACAGCAGTTAGAAGTGTAGAGCCTGGAAGGGCTTGTTTATACATCTAGGCAGAAATGTTTGTTGAAATTATTTCAGAATTTAGGGTTTTCTGCCTCTGCAATTTTGTGAAATACTCAGGAAATATCAAGGACCAAGCTATACTACATTTCTCAGATTGCTTGTAACCCTGCTTTGAGTTAAATTACAGAAGAATGAAAATGCTAAAGGAAACAACCAATATATTAACTTAACAGTGAAGGTCATCAACACTAATATAGTCAAAAGTCAACAAGAATCTAATGGATGTTTTTAAATGATTGTTTTAAAATAAATTGCTTACAATAAGCCCTTTTGCAGTCAGTGTTTATGTATTGCATTTACACAGTGGTCTATTCAGAGTAGTTTGTATACCATAATATGTGTGTTTCTGTAGTTTGTACAGAATACCAAATACAGCATGAGTCCTAGTCAAGCTGCATTCCAACAATACTGTATTTAATAGCTCTGTTCATTATTCTACTTTGACATTTGCTGTAATGCACTACCTAGCTGAGTGTAGTTGCTTTATCATTCAGCCTGCAATCTTTAGGGTGGAATCAAGCATCTTGAAATGTGTACAGTAACATGTATTGCAGCAAGAGATTTATAACTTTCTGTTTCATTAGAAGTCATTCAAGCACCAGAACCCTTTACCCAACTGGAGATGAGTGCTCATGCCACTAACAAACGCAGAAGTTAATCTAACCATTTAATACCTCAAAATGCTTTCTTTTTGATTTCTGTACAAAAATTGTTTAAAGCAAAAATCCTTGGCAACCTTGTACTGCTGGTTTGTGGTGCTAATGCCATAATGCATGAATGCTAGGAAGACACTAAAGACTGCATTTGTTCCAAGTATAAGGATTGGTTCTTAACAGAATTTTGGGACTTGGCATTTTGAGTCACTTGCACTTGGGAGTTATTTTTGTGGTCATAAAATCACACTATGGCTCTGCAGATCTCTCTGACAACTTCAAAAAGACAAAAGGAAATCTGTGTATATGTTTTCACTGGTTTCTTAAAAGATAGGCTACATCACTGCTGATGTTCATGTCAGAAATGTCATCAAGTCATGGAAGTAAAATTCATGTCATTATTTCTGTTTGGAGGTTATTTTTCCCCTCATTTTTATGAGTTCAAAATTATACATGTTGCAAGATGCATCCAAGAATGTTTTAGAAGTTATTTACACCATGGTTAGCTTCAGTACACTCCTTGTTTCGTAATGTACATGTAATATTTTTTTGACACTTATTTTTGTAAATTCTGTGTGGTAGCATAACAACCAAATACTCTTTTGAGCTCAAATGATCACAGAGTTTGTTTAATTTATATGTCAGTCTACATAATCTGACTGGCACTCTTTTGATGGTGTTTTTTTATGGTTCCATTATGAACTACATGACAGTCTAATTGCTTTTAACCCTTTAATGACAATGCTTAGGCCTGCCTATCAGAAGCATGAGCTTTTTATAATTGTGGCTATTCTAAATCAATCATAAAATAAAACAGTATTTAGAAATTATTAGTGATTCTGAAATAACAGGTTAAGGCCATCACATTCTCAGAATTCTGAGAATGTCTGTGCTCTTAAGTGAGATCGAGCAACTGTCAGAACAATGTGGATTTCATGCCGTGGTAGTCAGGACCCTGTTAAGCACACCATATTTCTAAAATATCAAGCATCAATGTTTTAAGTAGAGATTTGTAATAGAAGAGCAAGAGAAATTTGTTAAATTTATATGAACGGAGAAAGAAGGGGTATGTCTAGTTTTACAATCTTCGGACAAAATTTTAAAAATTGGGATTTTGATGGTACTTGGATAAGCAGAACTGGATAGCTCCTGTCACTTGTTATTACTGTAATTTTTAATCTTTACTAGACCACAGGATATATGTCTTGGTGCTGTAGTCCCGACTACTTGGACTCAGTTGTTTTGGTGGTTGAAGGTGATGTGTGAGTATAAGTGAATAAAACTATTTTTTGTTAAAACAAACTCACCTTTCCCTCTTGTAGGATCTTACATAGATTTTTGCTATATCTGTTAGTTTCACAATATTTCTATGTGTATAAAATTACCTATACCTCTTAGATTTTCTGCACTTAAATTTCTTTTCAAATGAGAAGGTCTCCATATTTACAGAAGGTTCTTATGAACAACTCGATAGGTGTGTGAATGTATTAAATTGCTCTCTTCCTTAGGAACTGTTAAAAAACTGTAATTCTAAATTATTAGTATTGTTGGGAATTAAACTAATTTTAGTCTGTAATAATCTTAAACATGTTTATCACAAGGCTCTAGTTTATCACAAGCCTGTGTTTGTTGTAGCTGGATACAGACTCCATTTGAAACACTTCACCTTGACATGGGTGCTGAGTTTTTGGCTTGTCTTTGTACACATCCATCTGCTAGACTGTCTGTATGCTCGGTCACCAGGTGATAAATAAATTAAAGTGTTGTCATGTGTTCATGAAGATCCCCTTAGTGGCAGGTGGTTCTAAACAAGGAACACATTTGTGACTAATGGAGGCATTCTGCTGCCATAATCTTCTTGGTCCTCCCAGCTCATACTCTCTCATTGATGTAACATTCCTGAGAAAAGACCACAAAGGAGAAATATATTTTAAATATTCCCTTTGAAAGAACTATAGGATTTCTAAAGTCTTTCGAGGCTTTGCACTTTCCTACATTTTCCCTAGCAGAATTTTAAGATTTAGTTGTGCTTAAATCACAGGGCCTTGTCACATTGATCTGATTTAGAGTTTAAAATGTTTATTTCTGTTAAGAGTGCATTTATTTTGCAAAGTTAATGTGCAAGTGAAGACTTGGAAGTGCATGTTATTAGGTGTAGCAGAAAATGAAATTTTTCATTACTTTTACCAAGCTTGTGCTTGTAACAGTCATAGAAGAGTGTGTTATTTTACAATTCTTTTCATGAAATGAATGTCAGTTTCCTAGAAGATAACATGCCTCCATGAAAAGCAGCAGAAATGGGACTATTTTATGGAATTTTAATATTAGAAATAATCATTTCTGGATGAGATGCAATTGAATCATACAGTGGTCATATATCATTAATGACTAAATAATACACTTTTTAATTTAATTTATTTGTCCTTGTCCCTTTGTTTTGATAGAGATGCTATATGGCAGTTCTTCAATTATATCAGAGAAGATTCCATATTTGTAATATTTGACTGAAAAAAACCCCAGCTTATTAATTTAAAGTTAATGAGTCAAGGTTTTATTGGACCAATATTATTCAAGGTTGAGGACAGGTGCAAGATAGCCAGAGAAAGACTCCTAGCTGATCCCAGAAGTCTGGCAACAGTGTGAATATGACAGATGTATGCTCTCCTGCATACAGGACATGTATTCCTCCTTTCTCTCTTAAATACATTCTTTAAAATTTCCCTCCTACATGAAGGGTACCTTCATGTACCTGAGTATAGAAGTCTCCCTGTTTTCCCCAGTGTTTGCACAGAATTGTGCAGCTGAGGGAGGTAACTAGCTAATAGTCCTACAAAAGCTGGCCTACATTTAGGCCAGTAGGTATGCAGACACTACATGCTTAATATTAAACCATCTCTTTAGAAAAAAATACTATCCAGATGCCTCATTCACTTCTACACATATCTAGAATTGATGACACAGGATGTCCTGGAAGCTGTGTAGAGACAAAGATGCACAGCTGCTTAATGCTCTGATCTGTACTTCCTGATATCTACAGTAATCTGAAGAGATGGTAATCAAAATAATTTCTACACTTTTTCCATTGTGAAATTTTTATTTGGATAAATATCAGGAAAAGAATAAAAATGAGCAGCTCAAAAAAGAAAACAACAGCAACATCAATTAAATAAGTAACATTTGTAGATATTTTGGCAGCATCCAAGAGCAAGTGAAGAGTGGAATAAAAGGAAGTAAAAAGATTTTCTGAGAAATTACATACATGTTGAACATAATGTGTTATGAGAAGGATAACAATTTGATATTGTGTCAAATGCAGAAAATACAGCTAAAGGAATTGAATTGAACTTTAGTCAACAACAGTCTTCAAGATTGTTATTTATGGATTTATTGCTCATCTAGGTGTATGGTCTGTGGGACGAGAGGCAGAAAAAGTGAAAAATGTCTAGATTTAGAGAAGATAGAGCTAAAGTAACTTAATTTGGAGGGGAAAAAAAGGAGAAATTTCTGTAACAGTGTCTGTACATTGTCAGGTATTTTCATTGTGAAATCTATAAAATTATATTCAGAAAATTATTTGGTTTGTACCAAGCATCAGGGATAGCAGACTGAAAGCTTACCTGCACCCTTACTCTGTCCAGATTGCGAAGGAGAGTAGATAGATGCCAAAAAACAATTTGTCTTTCTTACGTTTTGTTTCAGGACTAATGTGAAGGTGCAAGTGATGTGGATTTTTTTCCCAGAGAAAACTGATGGAAGTATTTTAGGCATGCTATGTATATTTAAACTTTCACTAATGAAATGAGCAATTTATGGGGATTAGCATTCTTTCTACTTGGAGTTTTCAGTTTACCTACAGCTGAAACTTACTCACATACAACTTAACCATTTTTCTTGCATTTGTTTGTGACTGTAGAACTGCTCTTGAAGGAAAGAGTGAACTCTAACTGTAAGAATCAACAAGTCTTTTCAACAAGTTAATACATGGAAACTAGGTAAAAATAGCACTGGCAATGATTAAGTGCATCAATATCAGTTTTGTTTGCTGATGCATTAAGCTGAAATGCATTACATAAAAGGTTAAATTCTGAATATTCAATATCTCTTCACTGCCTCCTGAAGTGAAAATAAGAAAATGAATCTTATGCATTTTGCTGGCATAGATTAATACTGACAATAATGAAAACATGGAAAGAAATTGAACTGCGTTACCTGCAGAAATTTTTTCAGTCAGTGAAGTGACTCACTTTTATGCCTCCTTTGTTCGATTACACAACACTGAGAAGATGCTAAAAGGGACAAAGCATCAAAGGATAACCAAACTCATACAGAGGACTGAAGTTTGCTTCCCTTCTAATGGAATTTTCTGCTAGGAACTTGGAGGTACATGGTACGTGCATGCGGACTACACAATGAATGAATTTGGTAGATTGATTTAGTGCGTTTTCTTTTGCTATGGTGTCAATGCATATATGCAAATGTGTAGGGAAGAGCAGACAAAATTTCAATAAAGGCTTGGATCTAAAATTCTAGTTCACACAACCCCCCTCTAGACAAAATACAGGGGCAGGGACAGTCTATTGAAAGGGGTTTTTTTGACTTGCGTCTGGATAAATAGAAATAGAGCAACGTAATAAAACCTAAACAAAACAAAAACCCAAAGACAGATTGTCTGAGATGGAATATGAATGTTTTAAAATCAGTAGAAGTACAATTGATATGTAGGTGAGGAAAAGAGGATATATACAAGCATAGATTGTGGTAGAAGAAAGAGTTAGACCACTCTCTAAATAAATAATACCAGTAGTGTTCATTTCTGTGTGAACAACACATAGCTCCAGCTGTGCTTTTCATCTTAGAATATAGGAAAAAACAGTGGCTTTATTCAGCATATGAATCTCACTTAAAGTATTTAGTATAAATTCCTTCTGAAAAGAGCATGATGGGTTACATCGTAAGACAAAAGTGTGTTGGTTTTGTTGAAGGGAAAGTTTTAAACCTACTTCTGCATGGAAGTCTTGTGTTTTACTTTTTTAATTACTCCATCCTTTCGTGAACTAAAATTCTGCCTCCTTTCCTTATTATATTCTAAACTGCAAAATTATACAGAAGAGCAATTTGCAAGCAAAGAAATTGAGATAGTTGCTTCAGGCCTTTGTTTTTCATTAGCTGAAAGATCATAAATTGTCAGTGTGACAACTGCCTCTGTCTGCCTTGCCATGCTTAACTCCTTGTTCCTCCCAGAAGCAGCCTGCCCTTGTTGTTGCCTGATATTTTATGCCTGATGATATATGGCTCCTTATATTTCAAGCTGATGAAAAGTACATATGAGTTTATTCAGAATGACTTCTTTATGATCCAAAGAAGGAAATGAACCTTCTTTAATGGCTGGGTAGTATTAATAGGACCAAGAAAGTTACTGGTAAATACAAAACACCTTAATTTTGTTGAAGATTTGAATTCTTCAGGCTCAAGAAGCTCTGAGTCTACACAATACAGCAGTGTAAAGAGATTCAGTCTCAGGAAACATGATCTTATCATGTTGAGTTACCACCATAAAATCATTAATGCAACTCGTAATTAAAAGGAGTGAGGCCTACATGTCATACTGCTGGGATCATAGAACCAGCACTGGGCAGGACTTGGCTGTCTGATACATCAACAGAGGAGATTTCAGAGTGATGTGTAGGATACTCTGAGTCTCTTTAAAAGAAACAAACAAAAACTCCTCAGGTTTTTACTTCTTAAGTAGTTGCTTTGCAGCTTTACGTGAAATATGGAAAAAGATCAGGCAAATTACTGTAATTCTCCAATGTGGCATGTACAGACGTTGGAAGGGAAACAAAAGAGCAGAGTGACATCTAAAAGGCTTAAGGGAGTAAGATGTGGTGGCCTGATTGATAAAAGTGGAATCAAATTGGTGATATTTAAGAAGAAAAAGAAAGGAAAAAAAGACTGCTTTCTGCTAACCAATTTCAATTGCTCTTGACAGTTGAAAGCATTGATTTTAATGAAAGAACAATTTGATAAAACCTGGAAAATTATATTTAGAACCTTGCAGGAATAAAAGAAATCTCACATAACTATATGAATACAGAAGGCTTGATAAAGATGGAAAAAATTGCTTAGTATAAACCCTAATAATCTAAAATAAAGATATAAAGAAAAAAATAAAAGTATTTTGGTCAAAGATGCATATAGAGAACTATACTATGACCAGGGAAGTAAATACAGTTGCTTAATACTTTAACTCCTTGTTCTTAATATCCAATCTCTTGAAATAACCTAAATTGTGCAAAATGACAGTTAAAATAAATTTATAAATGAAAAAAAATCAATCATTCAGTTTCTGCCATCATTCTTCTATAAATTAATTGTAAATACATTTATTTTCAATTTTAAAAGTTTGTTATTTTTATTAAAATATATTTTTATATATACTAGGAACAGGAAATATTTTGCACAGCCACTTATTTTTGACAAAATACTGGGAGATCTGTTCAGTTTGGGGTTATCAAATACATAATTTAATATTTTGGTGATTCAGTAACAAGAATAAACATTATGTTAAAGGAGTTTGGAGACCAAACTAAAATTAGGATGCTGAAATTACAGTAAATAGTATTAAAAATGAAATTTAAAAATAATCTAAACCATAATTTTTAAAAGGCTGTGGAAATATGGGCAACAGATTGAACATGAGATGCAATGAAATAAAGCCAATACAATGACCAGTATAATTGACTCTGCTTTACTACTCAGCCGAAACAATATTTATGGTCCCATTTAGCATGGGAATTGCAGCATGTGATTAGTATCTATTGAGTAGTCCATTAGATACTATGTAAAATAATATAATTCTACTAAGGTCTTTGATATGCTAAGTTGTTGTAATAATTTATAAACACTACACAGAAAATGCAAAATTATTACCTACTCCAAATTTTTTGAAAACTATGCTTGCCCTTTTAAGTTTTGCATATGCTACAGTTGCTTGAGTTACAATCAGAACCCTCATGAGACAGATTAGATTACAGATTTCAAGAAATGCTGTGTTTATAATACCTCAGGGGTTAAACACTGCAGTAATCTTAGGAATAGCTTTGATTGGAAGTTTTAAAAGTTGCAGCAATGCCATTTAATGGAAAGGTTCCATCTCATCTACAGAAACACCCACAATGATGTTTTGGAAACATTTCTTCTTTTTTTATAGGTGTTTGTATATCTGATATCAACAGTGTTTCCTTTTTTGTCCAAAAAATCCTACCTCCAGTAGAAATATTGCTGGTACAGTGTATTGGATGGCTAACTGATTCTACCAGAAGGAGCATTTCTCAGTAAATGTAATGACTGTCTTTACACACAACTTTCCATAATTAAATGGAATAATAATTTCCATAGTTAAACAGCCTTTCTTCTAGTTTAAGCAACACCCAGAAATGTGCTTGTGTACGCTTGTGTGTGAAGAATTTGGATGAGGTCATACATCCCAGAATAGCTCTTCATACTACGTGAGATCCAGAACATTTAAGAGCTCCTACCTAGACTCTGAGATCCTGAAACCAAGAAATTACACAGAATCCAGGGAAAAATCCTCACTTCTGAGCTCTTTTGTAGATTTTCCAGATAACCACTTTCATATTTAAGAAGCCTTATTTCAGGAACTTTTCTCTCATTTTTAGAATCCTTATGTTTGCACTTCAGGAAATGGTTAAAGTGAGAGAGTATCTTTTTGTCACTCAGATGAGAAAATTGCATTGGATCTGATTGAGATAATTTTCACAACAGCAGCCCTCACAACGCTGTGCTCTGCATTGGTGGCTGAAAAGGTGTTGATAACACACCAGAGTTTTGGGTACTGCTGAGCAGGACTGGAACAGCATCAACACTGTCTCTCCAACATTCCCCCTTCCATTTGTGGGCTGGAGATGAGCAAGATCCTGGAAGGGGACAGAACTGGGGCAGCTGACCCAAATTAATGAAATGGATATTCCATACCATATGACATCAACTCAGATATAAAAAGCTAAGGACAAGAGGGCATTTGTTATTTACATTTGCCTTCCAGAGCAACGTGTGCTGGAGCCCTGCTTCCAAGGAAGTGGCTGGACATCACTTACTGATAGGAAGTGAAAATCAAAATCTTTGGGTTTTCTTCTTTGCTTGTGCTTTGGTAAACTGCCTTATCGGAAACTAGGAGACTTTTTAATTTTATTTTCTCTCCCCTGCCCACCTGAGAAGGCGAAGTGATTGAGCTGCTTGGTTGGCACCTGGCCTCCAGCTAAGGTCAACCTGCCACAAGTGTGCAGTTAGTTACTCAAGATTAGAATTGCAGTCATAAACTTAGATTTTATGCTCTTCCATTACTAAGTACATGTTTCTAAAATTAATCTGTCCATGTAGATTAGCTAAAAGCACTGGAGGTCAAAGCAATTTCACAGAGATTACAACTTCCAAGACTTTGTTTCACCCAGTTCAATACGAATAAGTGTTGTTAGCGTCTTGTATTAATAGTGTTATATGATAGTTCACTTTATAAATCAGCATTCATTTTCCCTTTTTTTTTTTTCCCAGAAGCATGCTTACTGTAGATGCTTTACTGCCTTTTTTTTTTTTTTTTTTTTTTTTTTTTTTTAATGAAATGGCATTTCCATGTTTGGGGAATAGTATTTACAGAATTTTTTTTTTTTTTTCATCGATTTTAATGATAAAATTTAAAAAACCCCATTCCATATCATTTGACAAAACAATTATCTAAAAATTATTTTCCTGCTGGAATTGTCTTCTATCATACTGCAAATTGTTTAAATTGAGTCTTTCCATTCCCAAGGTAAAGTTCTCATATGGCAACTCTCAGGTTATTTCTGACAGCATTTTGAATTTTGAAACAATACTGTACTTCATGTCTATTGACGCCTAAAGGACTACTATTTATATTGTTTTGTAATTTTCTAGATATTGTGTTACTGTAACTATAGCCATCATATCTATAATGTAGTTAAAACATTGTCTAATAGAACAATTAACTAAAGCCTCTTCATCTTCATGATATAAATATGCAACTAATGTGAGTGACAGCTTTTTTTATTCTCTATTCTGTCTAGATTACTGACACATTCCTGTTGGGGTTCTGGCTCCTGATCTTGTGTTTTTTTAGTTTACCAGGTCTCACAAATTGGAAGGTAAATTACATCTAGTGGCTGTATATTTGTCTTTTGTAGTCTTTTGATATGTGATCAGCTGAACTGGAACTTGGTTATCTCAGAAAATCTAAATCTCTTGCCTGTAATTTATCATGAGTCAGACAGTACTAGAATTCACACAAAAGTCACAAAGCAGTTATCTGCTCTTCATTTCTTCTGCAAAACTGCTTCAGAGCTTCTTATCTGAAATGTCTTCGCCTTTGCTGTTCGTCAGAGGATCATATCCATTTTTCTACAAGTGTTCCAGCTCAGTCTGGAGTGCACTTCTTGGAAGTGCAGGATGACAGAACAAGACTCAGTGAACACTAGTTGCAGCAAGGGAAATTCTATTAAATATATAGAGAGAAATCTTCCAGTGAAGATAATCAAATATACTGAATAGGTTGTTGGGAAAAACTGGGCTGTCTGCCCATGGAGATGGACCTGACTGAGCAAGGCAATGGACATCCAAGTCAGGAATTGTATTAGATGGCTTCCAATGGTGGCCTCCAATTTAAATTATTCTGTAATTCCACTGAATGTTAAAAGAAGTTGCTTAAATCCAGATTTAATATAGGGCCACAGTATTTACTTTCCTTGTATTGGACTCAACCCTGCATCATTTAAGTAGACTCCTTCTCCTTGACCAAGCAGACGTTGAAAACCTTTCTTCATATAAATTCCTGGGATTAATTATCGTATGTATGGATTAGTATTCACGGCTTCCACTGAGAATGTGACTGTTAATGACCAATAATTCTAAAAAATCTATACTTTTTGAATTTGGAATCCAATTTTTATGGCATTTAGATAAAGTATTTTCAATTAAGTGCAACAAGAATCCATCTGTGAACTGTGAACCATAATCCTTTCTTGCTTAATGTCTGTGTTGTGAATATTAAAGTCCTTAAATTATTGTCCAGATAAAGCAACAAGCAGTAATATTGAAAAGACCAACAGGAAATTATTAATTCTATTCTTGGTCCTGCGTTAGTATGGAAAACAATAAGATCTGGTTGTACATACTGAATGATGTAAATACAAAGTAAAATTGAAGACCTGCTCAATCCCTGAGCAGTTTTTATCCTGTAGATGGAATAAAGAAGGCAGGAGAGGAAAAAATGTTACTTGAAATACTGTACAATTTGTTTACCCAGTACACAAAATCTGAATCTGAATTCTTCCCTAGGTGTTCTTAAATATAATGTGAGCATAGAAATTTTCCAGTACAAAAGATTTTTCAAAAAAATTAAATTAAGATGCTATTACATAATAGTATATGGTTTCTTTGAACTGGCCAGATTGGGATTGCCATTATTTTCTACAGGAAAAGTGAGCACAAAACCTTTGGGTTTATACACTTTTCCAGATGTTTAAATAATTTATTACATTGTAAATAGAAAAGAGTGAAATGGGAGTTCTAGGAAGAGGAGAATTATTCTGGTTTTAACTGAGTTAATGGACAATGTAGGCAGTTGTAGGCATGACAAAGTCACTTTTATCTACTTCTAACCTGCTATTGAGAATACATGAGCTGGAGTGAAAATAATATCTCCAGAAATGGAAACACAAACCAGATGAACAATTTTACACTTTTAAGGAAAAAAACATTTTTCTAATAGCAGTATTAAAACAGGGTCTATTTTGAAACCTGGCTGCATCAATTTGGTTATATGCTTTGGTGGATAAACCTACTAAAAAATACATAATATTTGCTGCAGTTTCAAGGTGTATATATGTATAGTTTCATGGACAAAGACAAAATAAGAATTCACACTGATGTTAATGGTTTATTTTTCAAAAGGCAATCCTTAAAACAACTACCAGTCCAATTTTAGCATTACCTAATGTTAAGTGTTGGGATTATTTTAACTGATCACACAGAGTAATGAGACAGGTCTTTATAACAGTTTTGGTTTCAGTTTATATTTGGGTTTATGCTTGCATGTAAATTTTTGACACAACAGATAAATGCTTTTTTTGTGATTTCAAATTCAGGTTGAAACTTCTGTATCTGTGATAATCAACATTTAGCTGAATATGCAGTTCTGCATCTTCCTTCTGCCATTTGCATGTTCTTATCTAATCTTGCATGAATTGATTCAAAGTATTTTGAACTTTACAACAAATATTCCGGATTACTTGATATATGTAGGTTTGTCTTAACTGTTGATGTGATGATTCAGAAGGTCAAAATTATATATTCCTATCTGCAAAAGTACTAATGCAATTAAACAGATGTGCTTGACATTTTAAAATGTTAACTGGTGTACATTATTGTCCAGCATAATGAATTATCCTGCCAAGAAATATAAGTAGATTTTATTTTTGTTTGTTTAAGTGTGAATAGGACTCCATTATCTTTGAATCATAGAATACCAGGCTGGAAGGGGACTTCAGGGATCATGTGGTCCAGCCTTTCTTGGCAAGAGCATGATCCAGACAAGATGACCCAGCACCCTTTCAGCTGATTCCAGCTGAATCTTGGAAACATTCTGCATTGGGGAACCCACCACTTCCCTGGGAAGATTATTCCAATGGATCATTGCCTCACTGTGCAAAATTTTCCTTTTTTGTCTGATAGGAATCACCCCAGGAGTAACTTGTACCTGTGACTCCTTGTCAAAAGGGAGTCTCCATCTCTTCTGTAGCCATCCTTTAAACACCTGAACACGGCAGTGAAGGCACTCCTAAACCTTCATTTTTCCAGGTTGTATAAATCAGGTTCTCACAGCCTTTCATCATCTGGCATGCTTTCCACACCTTTGATCATCTCTATTGCCCTTCTCTGGACCCTCTCCAGACTGCCCACATCTCTTTGGCATGTTAGGCATCGAAACTGAACACAATATTGCAGGTATGGTCTCCTGAAAGGGGAACTAATAGAATCATGGACAAATTTAGTAACATATATTCCCTTGCTCAGTCTAAGTATGTATTACTTATGATGATATCACTGCTATGTTCTCAAAATTTACATATTTTACATAAGTGAATGAGGATGTATCATTCCCAGAATTCTCCCACTGATTATATATCACACTTGAATATTCTTCTTTCTCTCCACTGCAGAACCAACTCTTGCATTATTCTCTCTCTGAGGAATTTCAATATTTGCCCCACTCTCACCTTTCCATTCTATCCTATTTGTCTAATGTTAAAATAATTTATTGGAATCTTTTTTGTAATACCTTGGCATTTTAGTTTCCTGGTAAAAAAGGTGGTCCCAAAACCTACATCTACTTCATCTCAATTACAGGTGTATTTCCTTCTCTGTTTCCCCAGCAATTGTTTTTTATATATAGATGAGAACACACCTTTTTTTCTCATTTTTTTATTAATTTTCCCAATGACTCCTTTTTCCGTCTCCTCTTTATTTCTTACATCCTCATGCCACTTTATTATTGTCCTGTTTTTGTGTTTTACCTTTCTTTTAGATTACCTTTTAAATTATCATATCATGTAAGTATCACTTTCTCCAAATTCCTTCAAAGCTGAATTTTTATGTGGCTGGGGTTTTTTGGTTTTTCCCTTTTTTTTTTAATTAATATAAATGAATATTTTCCAAGCTTCTGAAAGAAATGTTCATCAGCATTGCATTAAAAGCAGTTAATTCACAAACCAATTTGCTTTAGTAATCATGTAATGAATCAAAGCAAACCTTTCATTCAGTAAAGTATGTTTTATAAATTCTGTTTTAAGTCCTTCAGTACAATTATATGTTTATGTATTTTTTCCTGATTTTGATGTAACACACCATCTTACAATGGAAGCTTTGTTACATGTGAAGAATACATCTTATCCCCTAAACCAGTTTCTCATTTGAAAGACCTGAAAACAATATGTACACGTTGGCCAGTATTTCATACAACTAAAGCTGCAATTATTATTAAATGCAAAGATTCATAAACTTTGATGTATTATAAAAAATATACCTGCTTGTCCTTATCACAAAAAACCAAGAAAGACTGAATTCCTGGGCATACTCTCCTGAAACGTAAAGACAGTATATTATGTTCTATCTCTTAACATTTCCACATTTCATATTTGCTTCTGACTGTCAAACTAAATGAAATTTGCTATGATAAATGTTTTAACTTCTATCTTCATAAGTCAGTTCCAAATCTCTGACTGGTTTCCTTATTGAGCCCTGGAGACTTATAGCAATTATTGCTGTCATATTTTTTTCTTGTCAGTTTCTATCCTCACAGTTGGGGCAGACTCTGCCTTTCTGGTCATTTTGTAGAACAGATATCTTTGAATTGAGGCACTACATTAGATTTTTTTTTCTTTGTATTGTTTCTTTCATCAAAACTGTGCATTGAGCTAAACTGTATCTTTTACAAACAGCTTCCTGTTAAGGGTGGCTTCTAGAAACGGCTTATCTCATAAAGGCACCATGATTTTTCAAGCTCACACACAGGCTACCCACTCAAACTTACTGACAATGCAACAAAATTCATACTGGGCCAGAAAAGAAAAACAATTTTTCAAGTACTTTCTCTCTACACATTGCGGGTGGTTTCTCCTTGGGGGCTGCTTTACCGGCTGTACAGCAAACCCCAGACCAACCAAGACAGTTTGTGTGGGTTCCTCAGATCAGCTGGCTGAGCGTGGATAAGGCTGGAAATGAAGAGCGGGCTTCTGCCATGGGTTTGGAAGGTGTTTATTCAGGTGCAGCTCCACGTACAAAAAGCATGGCCTGGCCTGTCCTTCTCCTTTTTGTACCCCAGGACACAGCCTGGGGCAGCTGGAGAATTCGGGCCAATGGATGGAAAGGGGTTGGGTGCTCCAGGACAGGGGCACTTAACAGAACAGTTGGAAGGGGCAGGTGTTGGGCACCTGGCCGAATGGGAGATGATCTCCCCTCAAGTTAACAGGGTGATTGACAAGGGGCTCCCCTCTGGGAGATACCATGGGGGTTTGGGAATGGGTGAAGGGACTTTGGGAGGAACATACCAACACAAAATAAATAAAATACATATAAAACTTTGAAAGCATCAATCATGCATTGCAACAACACATGACCAAGCTTCCACCAGTTCCAATTGCTGTGAGGGTAGGGAACACAAAAAGGAGGAACTGCAAAATTTCAGTGAAATATGGACTTGCCAACAGTGAAGAAAACAAGGTGTAAAATGTGTCAGGAAATACATAAAATTACTCCAAATACATCCAGAGTGAGGAGGAGGAAACCACCAATATGATAAACAAACCTTAACCTCCCAGGAAAGGTGAAGGAAATACTGTGGTTTTGTTTTACCTTCCCCCTCACCCCCAATAGCCCAGACTGAAGACATCAACCTTAGGGCCTGGCTGGAGAGCAGAAGAGTGATTATAACTTTAAAAAGAGGCAGTTGCTGAGAAATGTGTGTAGTTTAAACTATATTATTATTATTATTATTGATGTTTTTAATAGAATAGCATTCTTTTCTTAGAGTTTTTCTTCCTCTATAATTTGATCTGAGTTCTCTAATTCACTGATCATTTGGGATTTCAGTTATAGTAATGTATAATACTATATAATAACTAAATCTTGTCTTAACATAAGTGGGGGATGAGCTTATTTCAAAGAGCAGTCTCTAAGAGTGTTTTGAGTATAAGTCTTATGTTAGTTACTTTCTGTTATTAAAGGACATTTTCAGATTCGAGCAATCTGAACCACATGTTCTGAAAAACATCAGTTGCAGCATACTGACTTGATGGGGATAATCCTCTTGTTCAAGAAAAAAAAGACTGATTCCCATTTCTCAATCTGAAGCTTTTTTCCAGGTCTCTACCAGCTCTTTGTACTCTAAATGGCTGAGATTCACAATAGACCAGGATCATTATCCATTCTTGCTTCTGGCCTTTGGTTTTCACGTGGCAGTGAATGTATTTAATGAGCAGGTGTTCAATGACATTCCCAGTCCAGTCATAGCAAGCTGTAACCTTCAGTCTGTCACTTCAGACCTCATTTGCCACAACACAGTGGTGTGATCTTGATTCAATTTTATTATGAAGTCTGTTGCTAAGGAATGAGAAAGGACATGAGCTAAAGCTATGTATGATGACAAAAGGGAGAACACAGACAAAAACAAAATTGTTGAGATGGTGACAGCAGCTCAAGGATTCAAGAGAAAATAAGAGTCTATGAGATACCAAGGAAAAGGCAGTCAGCCTGCAGATAGCAATTTGGTAAGCATGGGATTTGACTATTCTGAGAAGAGGTAGAGACCACCTTTTCCTGATTTTGTGGGACCAGCTTGCCACCAGGGACGCTATAACCTGATAGCAGAATTTTGCTGCATGATGTGCAAAATGCCTGAATAAATTGTTACACTGGTAAAGGTTCTGATTCCTAACTGTCAGATCCATGTCTTGGCAACAGACTGGTAAAGGATGACTCTTTGGTTTTTTTCTTCAAACAGTTAATTGCATGCACAAAACAACACAGGAATTCCCTGCTCTCTGGCATCTAGCATGGTGAACAGATAGAACTCCTAAGAGCACTATCAAAGTCCACAGCAGAAAGGATTTTGATTAGACTCATCTCCTCTCTGTACAACAGCCACCATACACTGACAAAATACCCTTTTGTTTCTTGTTGACATGAGAGTATGTATTCTCATCACCCATTGGTGAGGAAGTCGGCATTCAAATCTGGTGCTATGTAGACATTATCTAGTTAGATGTTTGCTCCCTAGAGATGTGAACCCATGCATAAATCTATATACTGGAAGAAAAGACTTTAACTGTTTATAGAAAGGATGTCATTTCATGGAGTGTCTGCCAGTCACAGGCTCATCTTTCATTCATCCATACTTGTGCAGGGAGCACAGTTGGAATGTGTAGCCCAAAGTGTCTGTATTGTGAAGACTTGGCAATCATACGCTGGTAGTATTCAGAAACTCAGGCTGGTCAGGGACATGTATCCCACCCTTCCTCCAGACATTGCAATTTCAAGTATTCATGAGGATTAGTAGTCCTGTTATCTGTTACTGCAGCAGTGCATGTGGTATCCCCTTACCCTTCAAATGAAGACCCAGTCTTTAGAATTGATGAGTGGGCCACATAATCTGTCATCCAAATCTACCTCTTGAACAGTACAAATCAGCTATTGCAGACTCCAACAAATGATACATGGACAAACATCCTGACACCAATAGATGAGCATATCACTGAAATCAAACTCTTCATATCAGAGTCCACAAAAGAGCATTATATATTTTCTGGCTCTAAAATCCATTTTGAATTAATAGTTGCTTTGAATACATATTGATAATGATTGATAATGAATAGGAACTGGCACATGTATTGCTGTTGAAAATCAGTCTAGTAGGTATTTTGAAGCATGGAAATGATCTGATTGTTCAGTTTCTTAAACACTGAGATCAATGTCTAAGTCTGTAAAAGACAAATACCTTTCTAAGAGCATTCATTTGTGACACCAGCACAATACTTCACTAGAATTTCAGTGATCATCATCCAAGTTCCAGGATGTTGATATTTCCTGGGATTAGACAGTTGCTCTTCCTGTTTAGAAAGTAACCCTTTTTAATAGCAAAAAACTGTTTATCATGTTGATCTGGCAAAGTGAATGAAAGACACTTCTGCTAGGAATTTCTCTTGGTTTAAGTTCGCCAGGGTCAAGTTCTTCCCTTCTTCTAGATTAAAGAAATCTGACTTTTCTGTTGGTTCAGTAAGCAGTATTTCAATCCTGTTTTTCCAGCGTAATGTTACGGAACACTACTCTGTTTTCTTCATCAAAAGTGTCTGAAAACTACCTAGAATTCACACTTTGGGACCCTCTTCCTTAGCAGCACTTGCATATCCTTCCCGACAAGCATACCTTTTACACTTATGACTGCTTTTATTTCTGTCATACTTCTCTCTGTATGCAGTATTCCTGTATTTATTCCTGCAAGACATCTTTTGTAAGATTCAGACTTACTGGTGGTTACCTTCAAAATGTTTTACATAATATCGTTCTTTTCTGAGTTCAATTAGACCACAAAATTGACTTTACTTCTTTCCCCACCCCTAAATCTGTTTTTTTTAAAGTTACGTAGTGGCATACTAGATGCTAGCAATTTACTATATTATTGTATGGTACACTGAAAAGAAATTATATGAATCGGGGTTGCAATTTAATTTTAACTATTCAGTTTTATTTCAGAGCCCATGGGGGAAAATAAGTAAACAGAAAAAACTGCAAAATTGCAATTAGAATTTGAAGTCTCTTGAACATTCTCAGGAATTATTTTATTCTCTTAATCTGAAGGTCATGTTGATCGTCTATGTTTGAATTTTTAGAAAAATATTATATACTTAATAACTGTAATAAACTGTATTTTCAGCTATTTGGTCATTAGTTAGCCATTTACATTTATCCTGTTAGGATAACTTATATAATTGTCATAAAAGTTATGTTTGTTAGTGATGTATCCTGGAAAAAAACTGCATTTAGAACCTCTATCGCTTCATTGCTGATACCTTTGTGTCTACATTCAGTACAATTTAATCCTTAGTGAAATAAGGATCTTCTCAGATTTTAAGTTTTTAACCTAATAGAAAAAAAGTTGATTCTTGTCATCTCAGTTTTTCATAGTCAGTGTGTTCAAATAGTGATTGAGTGCCTCTTAACTCATTTATTTATTTGTTCATGTTCAGCAGTGCTGGGGATTAAGCAGTGGGCTGAAGAAAGCTTGATTTAAAAAAATTTATTTTCAGATCTTGAAAATATAAACACAGCTGGGACCTACATGTTTTTCACTAATAAGATGAAAGAAAGGCAGCTAGGAAAAGAGTTCAGAAATATATCCTGATTTCAATAATGGTATTTTGTTGGTTTCAAATATTTTATGTTAGTAAATCTCATTAATCTTAGTAGTGTATTATAACAAAAGAGTGCTACTAGCCTGTAAGGTTTAATATGTGTTATTGGTGCAGGCATGAGTGTATATCATTGTATTTGCTCTATATACTTATTTTTACTTCCTCATCTTAAAGTATTCAGTTTTTAATATTTGTTTGGGAGAAGCTTAGGATCCAGCATTGCCCTTAGGAGAAGCATAGCAAAACTCAGCATCACTTGAAGGGAAGCTGAAGATTGTAGGTATGATCTTACCCAAGATTCCAGCCTGAATTCAGTGCAGGACATGGAATGTTCCTAAGTGCATCAGTGTGCTTTCCTCCTGCATCTGACCATGGGGACAGCAAAGCTTGCTGTCTCATCTGTGCAGCAAGGCTCAACAGAAGCATTCTCTGTAAGAAGCTGTAAGTTAGCAGGAGTTTCTCCAGGTGCTTTATAAGAGATGCTCCAGCCTGAGTATCATCTGCCTCATGTGTCTTCTGAGGATGAAGCACATTGTTCTGGTTTGAATTTCATTTGTGGAAAAGTGCTTGATTAAGCTAAGTTTTTCAATTTTGTTTGGCGTGATTTTACAGACTGAATATTTGTTTCTGAAAATGTTCCTTTCTAAATTAAATTCTTAGGCTTGACTGTTTTTCCCTTCTCACTCTGTTCTCCCTCCAGCTTTGCTTATTTCGTAAATGAGTTTGTTTCTCTTAGTTGTGCAGGGCTATATTCCAGACCTTAAAGAAGTTTTCTTCTCAAAACCTTACAGTTTTATCTGCAGCAGTGACAGGAGGCCTGATTGTAAGGTTGCAAGATGGAGATACAAGAGAACTGAATGTGTTATGTGCTCTGACATACTTTTCTGTGGGATCTGGAGAAAACCTCTGTAATTTCTTATTTCTTCCTTCCTTATCTTTAAAGTGGAGAGGTCGTCCTGGAGTTATTTTGAAGATAACCATAACTTATATACAACACTTTGAAAGTAATCACTTCCATAAAGCTAAATCTGTCTCTGACTTGGTAACAATGTGCAAAAGCATATTATAAAATAGAAATCTTTACTTAGGTGCACAGATATGAATACATTCATACAAGTTGAGCTGTTGAGTAACTGTATGTGCTACTTTAATAAATGAAGACTAAAAGCAGCAAGATTAATCTAGAGTTCCATAATGTCTCTTGAAGGAAATTACTTTGGGAGATAGGAGACATTGCAGAAAAATACAAACACTGCAAGTTTTTTTTCAAGGTTATTTCAGAAGAAGTTTCATCACTAATCTAGACGTATATTAGATTTCTCCTTTATGCCACTAATAGATAAAGAAATAGAGTGCCATTATATTGAAGTAAAAAGATATTGATTAAGCTTGTTAAAAACAGAGTAGGGATACAGCATTTTCTGTGCTATTGGATCCACCAAGCCTAGATGCATTCAAAGTATGAACACTCTAAATTTCATTTATTCATGAAAACTTTGTGCAATTTTTCCACATTAAGTAAAGATCCACAGAATTTTAAAAATAGAATATTTTATATTTAAGCTGAGAGTGGTGATTACTCAGTGGAACAAAGAACTGCCAGCTGAAGTTTGAAAGAGATTTTTAATCTGCTAAGACAGTGCAAACAAAAAAATCATTTAGCATACTCTTTCTTAACAACAACTTTTACTTAGCTGACTTTTTTATTGATAAGGATTACTCTGAAAAAAAAAAAAAATTCAGGGGAATCTAGGGGAATGTGGAAAAAACTTCCCAACCTCATAATAGTATATTATAATTACTTTTAAAAACATTATTTAAAAATAAATGGAATACTCCTAGCAAGGCCTTAAAAAGTTCCCATCCTGTCTTCAGCGACAGAAATTCTTTATATAGAGTCTGTTATTTACATCATAATATGTGTCTAATTGTTCACAATGAAATGGATATGATTAAGAAACATCATTAAAACTTATGCAGACTTTATTTTTAAAAAACTTTATAAGAACCTATATAATTATTTGTTTGATTACTTTGCTGTGTTCCTACACAATAGATAATCACACTCTGATGCTAACAGCATGTGTGTTTTGGACTGTTTTATTCATGAACACTTCAGCCAGCAGCATTACTTTTAAGTTATGTATTGCAAGTTGAGTGTGCATTTATAGAGAAAAGAAACGCTGTGAAATGCTGGATGTGTAACAGCATGACTGTGGAGAACATGACAGAACAGGGGGACATTATCACTTGCTCGTATATATTTATTTAAATATGGAATGCTAGCCTGCAACACTTCATATGTAGGTAAAGATATGCAGCAATAGGTTTTTTTCAGTCAAAGGGTGAAGTAGGATGTAGTGGAAGAGAAAGAAATATTGGGTTTTCTCGATGAAAACCAAAACTTATTCATGATGCATGACCAAATCGGGGGGGAAAATGTTAATATTATACTTGAAATAAAACACTGCATTTGTTTCAAATATCCATTTCATTGTTGCCCTTAAAACCTTAAATGATGTCAAACATAAAGAATTTCAGGATCAATCATTTTTTGAAAAAATACCTTTGCAAAATATTCTAATATAGGTATTTTTAGGTTTTAATTTAAATAGAATTCATCAAAATATATTTAGTTAACTTTCCATATAGGTATGGAACTTCACATTTAGCTTGTATTTGCCAAACCTTACTGAAAAAGGGTTTTTTTCAGCAACTGTACATCTGTTAGTGAGAACAAAACAAAAACAAAACAAAACAATACATTAAAAAGGGTGTGTCCACAGCTCTAGAAACTCCGTCCTTTCTTACAGAACATGTCACATGAAAATCTGACTCAAAACCAAGAAGTGACTGTAAGGTAAGAGGTAGACCTTCCAAAAACTTAGAGGTATAGGAAAGGTGATTCCCAAGAGTCTGTAATTTGCTGCCAGTTGTGATCCAAATTTGCTCCAGTTGCTGAGCCTGCCAGTGGTGCTGTAGCTGAAGGAAAATTCATGCTGAGGGGTTAGATGGGTCTTTAGGCTGTCTGCACTAAGAACGCTTCTGGGAATGGTTGCACCAAAACTATTTGTAGTTGGCTATTGACAAATCCATATTTTATAAGGCAAGCCCAGGAGACTCAAGATGCACTGATGAGAGAGCTGCTGGTGACAGTCAGCCCACTCACACTGGAGAGTATGTGATTAGAACATGTAATAGAAGAAATGCTTGATTTTACTTATCTGTTGTGGCACTGCATTTCAGTGAGAGAAAATTGGTTTCTGTTTGTGTTCTTGTGACCAATGGCACTTTATTCTGTAATGTTGCCATATGTAGAGACCACCGGTAAAATATTTTAATTTTGACTTTAAATCTTCTACATTTTCTGTAACTTTTTTCAAAATAATATGCCATCCAGATCATCTAAAAGATAGAAGCATTATAAGTTGTGTTTCTAACACTATTGAAAATACTTCTGTTACATAACACAAGACATGATAAATAATCTCTGCTGTACTGTGCAGGTTTGTTGTGAAACTGCAAGTGTTGCTGCAGTGAGTACTTCACCACAGTTTGAAATTACAGAGGGACCTTGTACAGCAGCCACATATTACTACCTACTTTGTAGCAGCTAAAACTGAACATGATTTATTAGTAATATAGAAAACCATAACATAGATATGCTTAACATCTGGGGAAAGTGCAGGAGGTTCAGCAAAAAAATGCTACAGTATGTAAAATAATTCCTAAAATCTGCTTTATTAGTCTTGGAGTTTTTACTTATCAAAAAGACTTCACTGAAAGCCTTGGAAGTACTTTGTTGCAAACATTTTTATCAGAAAATAAGACAGATAACCTGTCAAATGGACAGCATCAAACTGACAAGTATAGCCCTATGCTTGGTCACTAAAACAGTGTAAAACTCAAGGGAGATTCTCAGAGTGTGCTATGGAAAAATACCCATAAAATAGAAGGTTTCAGTAAACCATTCTACTGTGTTTTAAAATCCTTGAGAATCTAACAATATCTCTTTTTCATAGTGTTAATTTACATTTTAAAATGTGACTGTAGCTAGTAGAAATTTACAGAAGTAAGAACACATATTTTCAAATCAGCCAATTTTAAAACTAGAGTTTTATTCTTGTATGGAAAGAACTTCCTCTCATTCAGTCCAGTGCTACTGAGACAATTGAGTCTTTCTATAATAGAAGATTGCCACAATTAAAGTTTTATCAGTGTAACTGTTTATCAGCAACAAGATATTTAAATTATCAATGAATCTTAATACAGTCTTGCCATTAAAAAATACAATCAAATCAAATATTCCAACAATAAAAAACAAAATAGGTTTTTTCAAAGTGGTTGAACTGCTTGATATTAGTACAAGATGTACTATTGACCATTTTGCTAGAGGGTTATTTTTCTAACACCTTATTGAAATTTTATTGAAATTTTAAAGAAGGATTCAAATTATACCTATCTTTTTCTTGAAAGCAATAGAGTGAGGAGAGACTCTGATGAGAAATAGGAAATAATAGATAGCATAAGGAGCAAAAACAACAATCACAGAAAAGTAAATGCTATTCTAATCATTAAAAAGTAAGAGAAAAAGAACTAAAAAAAGCAGGTGCGACAACACTTACTTAAATTGCCAAGCAAGTTTCTTCATTTTGGGCATTTATTAAGAGAGCAGGTTTCCCAGACTTGACCAGTTGCAGTGAATTATGCTCAGTTTAAGTCAAATGCTTTGGATTCAGTGCAGACCCCAGTGCAGTACAAAGTGGAATTTCACTTGTTACAAACTTCCAATTGGAGTACAAACTGTTAGCCATGGTCCTCTGATTCTAATCATTCACCATTTATTTGCTCATCTAACAGTTCAACCATCCAGACTTTAACGTGGGAGCGTTGAAAGCCTTGTTTCTGTCAAGATAGTTGCCATCTGTAGCTTTTCCCCTTGTCTACAATTCATTCGACGAGTCATTTTATTATAGAAGCATAATATGACCTTTTAAGGAGGACACTTGAAGACCAGGACATCTGTAGTGTCATTCTCTTAAGTTCTCATAGTACTAAGTATTGTTCTATAAATCCTAAGGAAAGCAGATTTTTTAGCACCTAGTTTTGATGGGGTGTAACGAGGAATTCACACACTTCAGAGACTGGAAATTCCTCTCTTCTATAGAAGGCCTATACAATGGATGTGTACTTCATTTGATTTAAGAGCTAGGGCTTTTGATTTTGAAGACTGACTAGCTTATATATAAATTTATGAACACTGTAAAGTCAGACATGCTGAAAGAAACCATTGTTCAGTGTAGAGGTATCTGTTGCTACTAAAATCACAGAAATCCTCTACCCTTAAGCAAAAATGTAACAGGTCTGAAATTTTCAGTTACACGGCCTCTCCACAATAAAAAGCATGAGGAGTTTATATTCAGTGTCCCTGCAGATTCAATCAGAAATCACTGTATCTCTGCTCAGTTTCAAAAAGAGAAACTGCATGAAAATAAGATAGGCAAAAATCCCTCCAATGACAGTGAATAGCTATTGCAATATAGTATTCCATGACAATCCCAAGTACAAATACAATGACTCTTCATGTCACTAGTCACCTAATGTGCAATTTATTACCAGCAGCTACAGAATATATTACATATGTGAAAATAAAATCTGTTACAAATAACAGTATAGTTAGATAAGGTCTGATCTAATTTATACACCAGGCAGGGGACTGAAAACTATGTTATTTCTTGAGTTCTGGGGGCTCTTCCTGAAAGCAAATAGATCAAAACATTTAAATACTCTCTCCACTCTGCTTACCCCGTGAAGACTTTTTATAAGCCAATGGGTGCTTTCTAAGCTACATGAGACTGGATACCTGTGGTGGTTTTGATGCTGAAGGACTGTGTGAATAACACCACATCCCATAGGTTATGTGAAGTACATGGCAACTTGTGGTGTGCAGCAGAAGACTTTTGTGAATCTGCCTAAAATTAAACCTTGGTTGTGCGACAAGGACGAGCTGTGATGAATTATACAAAGTCTTACAAGATTCAGTGACCATCTAATAGCATGGAATTCAATGTAGACAAATTTAAAGTGATACTGATGGCAAAGGGAGTAGACAAACCTTAAATTGCCATTTAAAACAGATTGTAGCCATATGATAGATTTCAATTACAAAGGAGGGAGCCTCAAAAATGTAAACTTCCTCATCAATGGCAGTCAAAAAAGAATTGTTAGGGTTTATTAGCAAGGCAATAGAGCTCAGAGCAAAAAAAAATCATCAAGCCATTGTATAATTGCATGTTTTTCTGGAGGATGTATACTTTGTATGGTTTTCCTTAAGCTTGAGAGAAAAGAATGACACAAAGTGAGAAAATTTAGGGAAGTACAACAGTGGTAATCAAAGATATGGAAAAAGTTTACACCTGAGAAATAAGTAGGCTAGATTAGACTAGGCTACTCTTTTCGAGACTCTTCAGTCTTGAAAAATTATGTCTTAGAAAGGACATGACCAAGAGGTTTACCAAGTTTCCATATGGGTTACATGGGAAGAGTAGAAAGGAACTCTCTTTTCTCATATAAGAATTTGGCTACCACTTAAAACAATAAGATTCACATTCGCAGTAAACAAAACATCTCTTCTTGAATTGGTTTGTCTGCTAATGGAAATGGCAGTCACTGCACATTGGAGCTCCTAAAAAATACAAAGAATTGGGGCAAGACCGAAACAATTACAAAACTTTTCCTAATGTGGTTTTTGATTTCTGATATTCAAAGTAAATTGAGTGATTTTAAAACAACCTAAACATATATAACTCATTGGCTATTCAGAATGGTTTGAGTACTGAACTCTGATTTGAAATGTACAGTTAATTTTCTAAATAGGATTTGAAGTGGGCATTGAGAATGAAGCTTTGCAAATTGTTTGCTTTTGAAAATTGTTTATGATAAACTTCTGTAAATTATTAGACTCTCTAAGGTAACCAAACAAATGTGTTGTTTTTGTTATTTGTTTTTCCTCCAAGCTTCTCCTTCAAAGAGCACACGCATAAAAGCATTTGCAATCATCTGTCTGCATTTTGCATCTTTTAACTGTTTTGGTAATGTAAATTTAAATATAATACAGAAACCATTGTTATTACCTGTTGCATTGCACCCCCCATGACCAGGTAGATGTTTTCTATATAAGGAAAAGGGTTCCAGTTTCACCCCAGGACTTTTTAAGGGAACAATGCCAGAAACTTCTTTGCTCTCCTGGCAGTAATTGCCTCAATGCCAAAACAAAAACACTGATAGCTCTCTTTAGCTGTCCCTCAGGAATGTAGCTATTTTCTATTGGGCTGTTTGCCAAAAAACCCACCTAAATCGTTCAGTACTTAAGGAAGAGTATGAGGCTGCTTGGGGCATTTTTGGGGTGTTGTAGCAGGTGCAAAAGGGGGCTCCCCTGCACTGTGCATGGCTTTTATTCTTTTGTTTTGTATAGTTTACTATTTTCTCATTAAATTAAAACCTTATATTTGCAAGACACTCCCGACCATGCTGTCTTGCTGATTATCAATAAGCCATTTTCAAGAAGCTGCTGGACAGCCCTCAGAGTGTGTTGGACCCTCATGGAGCTAAAAACATCTGGCTTGGTGAGAATTCCAAAAATTACTTTTTTCAACTGCCTAATAAATGTGGTGACATTTTTCAATTTGGGTTTCCCTTGGAAAAATGAATGTTCTGAGGTCTGCATTTTCTATGTTGTGTGTATTGAAGTCTTTTTTCATAGTCCTGCTCAAGCACAATAAGATTGCAAAAAATCTGAGTAAGAGCTCTGATGAATAGTGAGTAAAATAAATTTTGCTAGCAAACTTTCGAAGTTCATCCTCTAGAGGGAGGCAGGAAATACAGCCCAAATAGAACCAAATAAAAGAAATGGTTGGGGAAGTATTGATTTACTTGAGAGAGAAGTTTTGCTAGTTTATTTAATCCAAATCCTTCTTTTCCTCTGTTCGTTCAAAAATGCAATTGTTGCTACGTTTGAGGTGAAAAAATGTAGTTGCTAATTAACATGTAGTCTGAGACATGAAAATATTTTTAATTTTAAAACAAGAGGCTGTTTTAAATTACGCAATGTTTTAGAAAGTCATTATGAAGAGCTGGTAATTCAGAGCAATAGATAATTTTAATATTTTTTTCATTTAAACAAAATTAATTCTTCAAACATATTGTTTTATTTTGTATGTTCTGCTGGTAGAGGTCTACCAATTTACTTTTTGCTTTCTCCATCATTAATGCTTTTTTATTTTATCCTCAGTGTTCAGTATCCTCAGTAAGAATTTAACCTAGTCAAAAAATATTAAAAATATGTATGAGGTAAAGTGAAATATTGAATTTTGCAAGTGTTTTTCATAACCCTTATGATGACAGTGTGGCAGAAGTAGTGATTGCTGTTCTGACTGATGAGTCATGCTCTCTAATGTAAAGGCTATGATTTAAAATTACCACAAATTATTTAATTAAAGCCATATTCCAAGTGGTAGGTATCTATAATAACATTGCATTCAGACAAGAGTCTTTTTATACTTTTTTCATTAATAATATTAGTGTCAAACATTGAGTTGTAACTCAGTAATAATATTTTCCCTGAAAGTCTAAATTCAAGAGCTTCTTTTTAATGAAGATTTTTAATACACTTCTCTTTCTTGCCTGTCTTTAGTAAGATTGGTAAGTTATCTAGCAAATAAAATATGCAAATTAAAACGTATTAAAATCTGTTGAGCTTTTGATGGGGGCTGTTTTTTTGTTTGGTTTGGCTTGGAGATTTTTGTTGGGTTGTTTTGTTGTTTGGTTTGTCGATTGATTTGTTCATGTTTCTGTTCACAGAATGGAACTGAGAAGGCAGAAATTAAAAAAAAAGGAAGTTAAATACTACAGGCATTTTAATGTTACAGTGTGAAATTATTTTTGCAGGTATTTATTTTAATAATTATTGCTACTTGGTTCAAGTACTGTGGAATAAATCAAAGAAAAATAATTAATTAGCAGGAATAGATGTATTCATATAAAACACAGTTTCTAAAACTTAGATTATTGGTAAATCACATATGACAGCTGCTTTTACAGTTCAGTATAAGATCAAAGGTGAAACAACAGAATTTCTTGGGAAGTGAAATTTCTTGGGTCTAGCCTGATTGATCATGAAAATACTAAAGATGAAAATGCTACAAATCCATCCAACTTCCCCAAAGAGTCAAAACTGGACTATCACTTGTCTCTCCTGTTTAGTCTTTGATTATAGATGCTATTAAGGCGATAATGTGGTATCAAGCTTTAACACCTTTAATTTATGCTAAGAAAGGAGCACAAGTTATTTAACCAGTATTTTCTGCCTGTTTATGTTCTCACCTATTTTGAGATAGGTCAGTTGGCATACGGTCTGACTTAATTTTTTACATTTGGTTGTGCTAAAGCAGCCTGTATCTGTGCTAATATTGTGGTGGGGTCCTGGAGGATGTTTATTGCTTTCTTAGATTTGTTCTTCCCAGAAACATTCATGTTGACATTTCAGGTGCCAGTCAGGTCTACTGAGCATTGAGGTGTTCTGTTATTTGCTCTGCTAGTCAGGGGTGGGAGCTGCTGCTTCTGCTTAGTCTGGGGGAAAGTATTGCATGTGTGAAGGGATACGCCTGGGTGGATTGTGGTTTCATTTTAATTTAGTTCTTGGTTCTGTCATCCTTTGAAGTGGAAAGCATGCTTGATGCCTGATTGAGATGACTTGTGAAGCTGAATACCCCTTTTTCTCAGTTGCTGAGCTTTGGGAATTTTTGTGGTACTAGCCTGTAACAGATATTGCTAGAATTCTTATGCATATTAAGCATTTATTCCTGGAAATGCAAATTTTGGATTTATATGAAGGATTTGTTCCAGTCACATTAGCCTGTAATTAAAACTGGAACTTAGGTTTCACTCTGTGGTAGGTTGACCTTGGCTGGAGTCAGATGTCCAACAAACTGCTCTATTTCTTCCCTCCTCACTTGTCAGAGGGAAGAAGAAAGTCTTGTGGAATGAGACAGGGAGAGATCTCATCACCATCATGGGCAAAACAGACTTTACTCAGACAAATTAAATTAATTTAATTTATTGCAAATCAAATGACAGTAGGATGAAGATAAATAAACCCAAGTCTTAAAGCACCTTCCCCCCACCCTCCCTCCCTTCTTCCCAAGCTTAACTTTTCTCCAGGTTTTCTCTATGTCTTTGCCAGATGGTGGTGCATGTGGAAGGGAAATGGGGATTGTAACCAGTTGAAACACGGCACATTGTCTCTGCTGTGTTTCCTCCTCACACTCCTCACCTGCTCCAGTGTGAGTCTCCCACAGGGTCACAAGTCCAACCAGAAAACCTGCTTCATCATTGACTCCTCTACCCTCAGGTCCACGAGTCTTTCCAGGAGCCTGCTCAGGTATTGGTTTCCCACAGGGTTGCAGTTTCCCACAGGGTCACAGTTTCCCCTCTCCACCTGCAAATGTTGTTGTGCAGTTTTTTTCCCTACTTTCTGAAATACTTTATCCCAGGCTTGCTACCACCATCACTGATGGGCATGGTCTTGGCCAGTAGCAGGTCCATCCTGGAGCTAGCTGCTGTTGGCCCTGTCAGAATGTAGGAAGTTTCTGGCAGCTTCTCAGAGAAACCACTTCTGATGCACCCCTGCTACCAAAACCTGGCCACTCAGACCCAATACACATTCCCTCCACATAATTATTCTTGCTTATATGACAGATTTTTGGTAGTTTTTAGATAAAGGATTGATGGTGGGGGAAGCAAAATCAATGGCGACACTGTCTTTTTCTGTCTTGCAGGGTTCTGTTTGATTTTCTATTACCCTGTGACTTAACAGAGAACTTGTAAAATTATGAGTGAAGACTTCTTCTCTTAGCACTTTCACCTTATAGCACTCTGAAGAGTGTTGTCTTAGATAAAGATTGAACAAGGCTTTTTTTGCCTTTTTTTTTTTTTTTACTGAGGCCTGGGGGATGTTTGTCAAATTTTTTTAATTTGTTCATTAATTTGTTAATTAAGTCTTCATGTAGCAAAAATGTGTGGTATTCTTTCACTCATATTTTTTGTTGATTTCAAGGATCATAATGTAGTTGTAAATATTATTGCTAATGCATATATATCATGATGGATATCTTTACATGCAGTAATTCTGTAAGCATTTCCAAGGTAGTGTCTAAACTTAAAATATAAATGAGATCACTTTTGAAGAGTAATGTGATATTTTCTTTTGATATTATATTTGATATATCCTCAGGCCTGCATTAACTTCCATAACAGATATCTGAATGTTTTTCTTCATATTTTACAGAGTTATTAATTTCTCGTAGGTATTTTGATAAGTTTTAATAGTGGTATTCAAATGTCACTAAGTTTATATCAGGATTGTTTTTTGGACTTAAGGGCACAAGGTTAGGCAATGCTGCACTCCCATTTTTCTCTCTAAAGGTCGATGGAGTTATACTTGTTGATTTACAGGTACAGGACACAGACAATGTAGTAGGGCTCATCTCTTCAGTTAGAGATGTATGTGTTGAAAAAGCAAACATACATTTTACACATATTAAGTGATGAAGAATGTTTTGGGGGTTTTTTTAATCCAAGTTAATTCTTCAGTCAAACTGCAGATTTAATAGGGACAGGGAAGGAAGTGTGGTCAGTGTGAGCAGGAAGTATCTGTGCTGTCCGTCTGCTGAGCAGTGAGGTTGTTTAATCTGGTAAGATCTCCAGTGAAGGCTCAGCCCCAGTTGTTCACGCATGAGCTCCTTGTTGCCTTGTTCCCTTTTATCACTGAAGTAAGTCTTGAATGCTGCCTGCTGAGACCCAGGCATGGTGTATCTGGGGTGATACAGAGTTACAATATTAACCCTCAGGTTATCTGACTGTTCCATGGAGGCTTTGGAGTAGTCTGTACATTTTAGGGAAAGGAATCCTTTCTTTATTCTGACTAATCCACAGGGATTGTTCAGGTCTCTACAATGGGCTCCCCATGGGTGTGTAAAATGGAAACTCCTTTGTCATCTTGGTGTGAAGGAGAAATAGTCTCAGGATCATCTTCCTCATAAAGTGTATCTGTCTCCTGTCACCCAGCAGGACAACACCAGCTCCCTCTGACCTGGAAGCAGCAATAGCAACTTCATGATGATCATCACTCTCCACGGCTTCAATAGCTTTGAAGTTTATACATTCAACTTGTGGTTGAAGGATCTGACATCTCTTAAATATTTAGTCTGTATTTAATTATTTTTGTTATTTTCTGCAGATTATTATCTATAGAACACAGATTAATAATTATATAATGAAGTGGTAAAACCACACAAGCTTCTATACAAAAGAATATTTCTCTCTCTGTTTTAAAAATTTCTCTCAGTATTTTTAGCACATAGAAAGTCTTATGTAACATTTTTCAAACGTTTATATAATATTTTTTGATTTAGCATGCCTATCATTTTTGCTCTTTTGCATTGTGAATGATTGCTTTGTAGTTCACTGACTATTTCATGGAAGTCTGTTTCATTTAGTGTGCTAAATGATGATCACTACAGTTCAAACAAAATATAACTGGATTAGATCCCAGGTATTGTGCATGTAACAGCTCAGATGATCTTTCAAGTTCCTTCTCAATTTAGATCTGATGTTAAAGTCGTTAAAAATGACTTTCACATCAGCACTGGGTACAGTGCTGTGCAAACCAGCTCCCTATGCCTGATGCAGCAGTAATTGCACATCCCGCCCCCCCTTGCAGTCTTTTGTTTCCTATTCCCTGTATTGTGTTCTTCCTTAGGTTTTGCTGCTTGAACATTTTCATTTAAAAGCTTTGTTAGATTGAAAAGATTAATTTTGTTGTGTTTATTTTTTTTGCTGTTATTAAGGGTGACCAGTAAAAAACCAGTAAAATGTAAATAATTTATGCATTCTGATGAACAAGTTTCTTGAGGGTTAAAAGAAGCTTCAGCACTTTCACTGTAGCAATATGACAATGAATCATTAGTAATGCCCAGTTTGCCAAAGTCCCAGGCATGCAGCTTCCAAAAGCAACCGACACAAAACCAGCAGTATTATTTTTTATCCATTCATCAATTTTGTGAAGTCAAATTGGCTTTCTGGAATCCCCAAAGCAATTTGCAAATGATGCATGAAATCAAATATTCTTACCTGCACAACACACAGGGAAAATAAAAAATAAATAGTTTTCCTATCAATGCTCTGACATGCTATTTCAGGGATGCTTGATATCCAGACAGACAATGTCAAAAATAAGATATTAGTCCCAGATGCTTGGAAAAACCCCATTTACAAAAATCTTTGTCACACTTTTCTTCTTCAGCTTTCCTGTTTGCTCTCTCAGAACCATTAATCTTGACAGTTTGGTCTTTTAGAAAACATATTTGTTAATGCAAGTCCATCAAGACTGTTTTCATAAATTTTGAAGTGATTTTTCTCTTTTTCTCACTGATCCTGGCTTGGGAAAATGTATGAGTTGGATGATCTCTCAAGGTATATTGCTCTACTCTGTGATTGATTAAGATTACCTATGCCTTTTTCCTCCACTATTTTGCTTGCATTGTTTTTAATTCCCTAGATATTTCTCATCTCTCTCTGTAAGAAGAATAAAAATCTTTTTCAGTGTTAACTTGTCTTGTTTTTATCGTTCTTTTAATTTCAATAGGAAAATGACAGTCTTTCTTTCCATTTGACATGGGATACTTACATGGAAGTGGTTAGAATTGGTATACTGTCTTAGATCATGTAAAACTCTGCATTTTATGACTTTTTTTTAGTTAAAAAATAATTCTGTTTTGCTCATTAAGATCAAAGGTGAGCTGGTTGACTTGAACAGGTGATATGTTAATTAACATTTGATAGATCTCCAGAATTTACTATCTGTTTAGATGCTCTTAATATAGACTGTTTATTTTGAATTCAGATATGAAAACAAATAAACAAAAAACAAACAGGAAAAGAATATGGTAAATGCTGTGTAATCATCATAAAATCTCACAATAGTTTGGCTTGGAAGAGACCTTTACAGGTGGAATGCTATCAAATTAAACACATTTTTTCATTTGAGGTTTGAAATGTTTTATAACATGGTGAGACCCTTACCTTCAGATTTCTGTGCCCCAGTTCCCTTGAGAACTATGAACACCTTTGGAAAGATGTGCCAACATACTGTACTAATGAATGAGGCAATTCCTACGTCTCACAAAATTGTGAAAGTCATTGGACGTCAGTGGGTGTCTTCTTTCTTTCTAAACAGTTGGGAAGTACTCTCTAGTGGTTAGTTGGGTCAATAAGATACTGAGGCAGATACTCCTTCCTGTCAGCAGCTGCAGACATCCCAGCCAGAAACATGTGAATTAATGTGATCTCCTCACAAGCATATCTATATTGTTGTATTACTTTTGGTACCTGAGGAATGATGTCTTAAATTTTCTCAGCTAATTCTTCATAGCATCACATCTTACAGTGTAATAGGAAAAAAAAAAAAAAATGACTGTGATGATATTCTTCTTGAAAGTCCCTGTCAACCCTTAAGTATTTTTATCTTCTTTATTTTTATATTCAGCACTGAGGGTGGTAAAACATCTTCGGGAAGGAAAAATATTCTTGTCTCCTCCTTTCTCTTCAGGGTTAAAGATATTTACTCACACATGCTAAGATTTTAATGACAGAACTGTGTGTTATCAGGATTTCATGATTTTATAGCAAGAACTTCAAAAAGTGAAAAATAATATCTAAAACTAAGAAACTCTATTGTTGGGGCTTGCTAGGCCCACTACTATCCTCTACCAATAAAGCACGATTAGTTATTCTGATGCTTGATAAGGTGTAATGATGTATTAAGCATGTTCTGGGGTAGTTCTGCTCTTTCTTGACTGGGTACTTGATGTCGGAGGGAAACTGGTATGTGAGTTCAGCAATCTTCTGAGTATAAGCAGCTGTATAGTCTCTCTTCTCTGCCAGGCTTCCTGTTTGCATGCAGCTACTAGGAACAAAATGTGTGTGAGATCTCAGTGCTTTTGGCCAAGGTGCAATTTTTCCATGGGAAAACCAACTAAAAATGTTTGCAGGTCAAACTTTGGTTAGGAGCTATTAAAAAATACCTTGTAATAGATATTTATGTCCTATTTTCCCAAACGCCTTTTTTCTGCTTCTGTTTAGACTCTGTTTATCCATGCCCATGCAAAAATAGGCATCCCTTTAACCTGAATCCCTAAATGGATATTCAGCTTTATCTCAGTCAACCATAGTGTCTTGGTTTGCAATATGTAACCAAAAATGTGTATTCTATTTCCATCTGTTGAAACTGGTTGGGGACATGTTTTCTTTATCTCTTGTATAACCCATTCCTCATAACTTCAGGGGGAAGGGGATGGGTGTCTTCTGTTAATGGGCCAGCTGTTAAAACCAGGTGGAACATTGTTCCTTATCTGTTCCACAACACATCCTTCCTCCAGGGGAATATCTTCTGTTAATGGGCCATTAAGGCTCATCACATGACTGAAAACATTACATCATCCCATTGTGAGATGCTCCACCCAGTGGGAGAAGCCAACCATTCCTACCTAGATAAAAGCTGAGACATAGGAATACCAGGGAGCCTGTGTTTCCACTGGGTTCCAGAGGAAGACCGGACCCATCTTACCACCACTGGACCCTTTTCTACAGGATCGTCTCTACTCCAACAGAACCACATCTGTTACTCCAGGAGGATTTGTTTGGACTGCTTCCAACACCCCTGGCCAACAGGGTGTCAGGTCGTATTTCTGACTGTCAGTGTTTCTAGGATTTTTTTATTGTTGTTTACTTGCTTTTTTGTACTACTACATTTGTATTTTTAATATTCTTCGTAAAAAACTGTTATTCCTATTCCCATATCTTTGCCTGAATGCCCCTAATTGCAAAATTATAATAATTTGGAGGGAGGGGTTTACATTCTTCATTCCAAGGGGAACTCCAGCTTTTCCTGGCAGATACCTATCTTTCCAAACCAAGACACATAGTGCAATTTCGTTTATCTTCTTGGTAGTAAACTTCCCCTTCCACTGTATGTATCAGTAATGGTCTTTATTTAAAGTAAGATTTCCATATATCTGACAGATCAATAACAAATCAAATTAACCATGTACCTTGAAATTTGGTTTCCTAGGACTAGAGTATCTTTTTTAATCAAAGTCGCAAAGACATTTCTGAAACACTACATATATTGTATCTCACTTATATGTCACCCAGAGACAGGACAAGGGACAATGGGCACAACTGAAACCCATTGGAACATGAGGAATAACTTCTTTACTGTGAGGGTGACAGAAGAGGGGCACAAGCTTCCCAGAGAGGTTGTAGAATGTCCTTCTTTGTAGGTATTTGAAGCCCATCTGGATGTAATCCTATGCAGCTTGTTCTAGGTGAAATTGCCTTGTATGAGTGGTTGGACAGGATGATCTCCAGAAGTCCCTTCCAACCCCAACCATTCTGTCACTCTCATTCATCCCAAACACGCAATGCCTATTTGTGCACTCTCTGCACTAAGAAAACGGCAAACAAAACTGTAAAAACAATTCATGTTTGGTCTCTATAAATTATTCATTTTCAGATCACCATTTATACTGGGAAAAAGTCTTGACTCTCTCTGCATGATCAAACTCTTCTCTCTATGCTTTATGGGACAGATAGAGAAAAACCTGCTGAGAATTAATCCACTAAAATTCAGGTTTTGCTTTATGTGGTATGTGTAGCCCACACAGGATAAAATGATAGTTCAGGATCTGACTGTCTTTAGCATGGATTGAATGGGTTCAGGAAACATACTGTTATCATAAGGAAATTTATTTGCCGCAGATAAGGAAATTAGCTCCTGCTGTGATCTTCACAGAGATCACACCTTAATAAGCTATAGATAGATGAATTTATATAAAATTCCTCATAGATGAGCCTTATGGACCTCTTGGGGAGAAGCAAGAAAATAAAAAAGAACACTTTATATGCCACAATGGTTTGACATTTTATCTAGAGCTAGGTTCGGCTTGATTAGTTCATCTGCTTTGTAATACATTAGATCCTGTGTTCTCTATCTGCATTCTATCTCTATGCAGATAGTGATTTCTCTTCTATACTTACCTACACCTGCTGCATGATTTCTTTCAGCTGGCAAACCTCACACATAAGAAACTATCCTTTAGTATATATATGCATATTATGAAGTAAAATAGGATTCCATAGTGTTTGAGTAAGGAAAAATTATAAAGGTTCAAAAAGTATGCTATATCAATCCCACACACATTAGATAGTGTATCTAGTGAAACAGTAATTTTTTTTCCTGTGGATATGGGGGAATTTCTTGCTTCATTTCATTAGTGCAATGGTACAGAGAAGATATTTTCACATGACAGATATGATATGAACTTTGAATTCTTAATGTTGATTTTGTTTGACTACAATTTAAGAGCACAAAGGAGATGTATTACCTAAGGTTCAGAAAAGGGAATTATTATAAGAAAAAAGGTTGTTCTGGGTCAGACAACAGTCTGGGTCACATTTATCTGTCCTGCTAACCTGTGCCCATCAGAGCATATAGATCAAATGTCTAATAATAAGGACAGGGCAAATAAGGGTTTTCATTTGAACAGTTTTCAATTTTGAACTATTTTTTTCTCACAAGACATTCTGAACCAAATGTGGTTTCAGAGTGCTTTGCTTCCATGTAATGTTACAATTTACCCCAGAGGCTCTGTAAACTCAGCATTTGCAACATCTTGTGGCACTCTTGCTTTGCCTGAGGAACTGCTTCCTTTGTTTCGAAACTGGCTTAAACTAGTTTCATTTTATGCCCCCCAGCTCTTATATTGGAAGAGACAGTGTGCAATTTCTGCATGTCTACTGTGTCTGTCTGTTTGATTTTATAGACCTCTGTTATCTCTGTCTCTCTTTTTGAGAGACAGGAGTCTTTTGAAGATGCCAAGCCAGTCTGTTGCTTTTCATGTGGGAATAGTCCAATGCCACTGAATGTTCTTACCAACATGCTCTGGACCTTTTCCTGTCTTACCAGATCTTACTTTGCAGGACTTAAAAAGCAGCATAATAACATTTCTGCTTCATTCATTATGCCTTTCCTAATAATTTCTGTTTGGTTTTTTGATTACTTCTGAGTACTGAGGAGCAAACTGCTGATTTTACAGAGCTGTGATAATCCGACAGTGCCCAACTAGTCATCTCAGGGCTCATAATTTCATATGTACATCACTTGCATATGCACACTTCCCTTGTGCTTCACTTTACATTTACCTATTCATTTGTATTTCTGCTGCTGCTCTATCTGATCCAGGTAAGCTTACTTGTCATGTCACAATAGAGCAGAGGAACGATGAATCTGGATAGCTTGTTTGTTCTTGTTCTCTCCTGACAGGCAGTTAGCTTTCCTAGGGTTTGAAAATGTAGATTTAAATGTTAAAATATTGCTTGTAAACAGACAATGATCCCATTTGTATAAATAACTGATGCTGAAACTTGAAGGTTGTTATTTCCGAAAACACCAGCTTCAGGCACCTCACCTAGTGTTTCTTCCATCAATCCTTTCCTCTTTTTGGCAAATCCACAGAGCAGCATCATGTACTATACACAGCCACTACCTGGCTCTTGAATGTATGCTCCAGAGAAGCAATATACACTTGGTTCGCTCTGCATTGAGGAATTGTCATTCAATTACAGATGTTTTTCCACCTTACGATGATGTTTATATGTAGAATTAATGTCTTCAGTAAGATTTAATAAATTATTTCCTCTGTGACACTTTATTTTACCTTTTTTGCCTCTTTTTCATTCTCCTCTATTCTTTTGGAAAAGTTTGCCACTAATACTGTGCAAGGAATTCTGGCCAGTTTCACTGAGAATTTCATCACTGTCTCACTGTCATTCTAGCAATTCTTTTACAAATTGGTATTATTAGTAAAAATTATTAGACGTTCCTAACAGCTTACCATCAGTGCCTTTTAAGCTGTTATTTAAAGCTTTTCCTGAAGGCATAGAAAGGTTTTAATGCTGTTTACCATACTATTAAATTTCTCAATTGCCACAATAGTATGTGTGTTGTACAATGTCTTCAGGGAGAAGAAAAGAATGATTTATCTAGGTCAGGTCTTATAGTCATTGATTGATTTTTAGCTTGAATTATTATTTAGCTTGTATTAGAAAAGTTACATCTGTTTGAGGAAGTAGATGCTTTGGTGTCTGATTCAAAAGTCTCTGATTAAAAAACATCTATTATAACAACTGTGCTCGTCTCATATAAGTTGTTAACAAGCTATCTATTATATTTATTGAACTACAGAGATGTATACTGCAACTCTAAATATTATGTGCAATTATACACTTTCTCCCATTTAAGTTCAAAAATTATTTTGAAGGGTGTCTCTTTAGAGCTCAGAATCTTTAACTTTCATTTTTTTTCCAGCTGTGGAGTTGATCAGAACTCCTTTTCATCTAGTCGTGCACACACAAAGTTTTAAAATAAGGTAGTTTTATTTGCACAGTATTCTGTCTGTTGTGTTGTAAAGTCTCCATCAGACTTATTTCTTTGTGTAAGATAATTGCAAAACAATTTAGGCTGGAAAGGACTCGAGTTCTCTAGTCCAGCTTCCTATGCAAAGCTGGGCCTGCTACAAGGTCAGGCAGAAATGCTCAGGACTTTATGCAGTAGAGTCCTGAAAGTCTGCAGTACAGAGACTACAATGCCTCTCTGGTCAACAACTCCACTTTCCTCAGGTGATTTTTGTTTATTTTCTTATGTTCACACTTTAGCAACCATGATTCATGTGCTTCTGCCAGGTGCGGGTATGACAAAGGAATTTCCATCTTCTCAGTAACCAGCACACAGATATGGGCAGGCTGCTGTTGCAAGCAAGGCAAGTAATTCAGCCTTATTTTTGTCTGCTCTCACTTCAGCCAACTGTCCTACAGAATAATAACAGCCATGTTTTCTCTCGACAGGTTTTTCCTGTTAATAGAGCACTTGAAGCTCTAGCTGTGTTTGACATCACTTGCAAGTATCAACTCTAGGTGAGCCTTGTCTTTCCTCACAGTCCTTGCATGTATGAGCAATACAGTCTCTCTTGTAAAGTGTTCCTGCTTCCCAATTCTGTGGACTCTGTTTTTGCTTTGAAACACAGTCATGAGTTCCTTGTTAAACTGACCTGCTAATCTGTTTCTTTTCCTGGTTATTTTGAGGGACCATTCCTGAACTAAGAGATTGCTCTTAAAGATATGTCAGTTTTACAAGCTCTTTTCCCCTCCAGAGCTCCCTCTCTTAGGGTCACTCATAAATATTCTTCATTAAGCCAATTTTTTCACTTCTAGAACCCTGAATCTATAGTGTGCTACTTGCTACCTTCTCTCCCCTGGGGATCTTGAGCTTTTCCATTTCATGGTCACTACAGCCAAAGCTGCCACTGATTATTGTGTTCCAAATCAGTCTGTCCCTGTTAGTGAACATCACACCCACTGTGCATTTGCCCTATCCATTGCTCATATCAAAGAATTATCCCTGACACCTCCCCAACAACTCAACTGCTTGGCTCTAGCTGTGTTGTCCTTCCAGTAAATTGCAGGAAGATGAAAATCCATCCTAAGATTCTGCCTCTGGGATTTAGAGATCTTAAATTGTTTAAAAAAAGACATTATGCTGAAAGGTGGTCTGTATCTTATCTTCTAGCACAACAGCACCCATACTGCCATCTCCATTGATCCTGACCTAATTCTTCTTTGAAGCTGATCATTATAGAGAAGGGTAGAAAGTCTTTGAAAAAAGCAGAATCAGTTGACTGACTAATTGTCATTGATATAATTTGAGAATCAATATTTAAAGACTAACCATGTATACTGACAGTTTGTAAAGTTTTTGCACACTTCAGAGTATATATTACTAATAGACCTTAAACCTTGAAAAACATGTTTTTATCTGTTTACTAAGTAAAATTCATATACCCATATAGCCTGTGCCTAACTTGGTTTTGGAGGAAATTCTGAAAAACCTGGTCTAAGCATCTGTCTTAAACTATAGACATATTTAAGCATTTTATTCATTGTAGGCTTTCTTGCCTCTCTTTCACAAGCAACTTTCTTTTCAAAGACCTTTCTTTTCATTTTTCTTCCATACTTCCTCTTAAAAATTCACAGAAAGAGATACTAGCATTATTTGGAATTGTTATTGTAGTAGGATGACTCCTTCTATGTCCTTTTGCTATATATTTTAAATGATGTTAAAGAACTATTGGGTTTTTTAGTCAAGTAACAGTGACTCATTAACACATAGTGGCATAACTGAATTTTTCAGTTAATAATAGTGAAATGGTTTTGGTAGTCTAAAGATATTTGAAGACAGCCTGAAAAATCTGTGTAGAGTTTTCACATTGCTGCTATGCAAAATTGTGCTTCTTTTGGTTCTCAATACTGTCAAATCATCTAATTCACACAATACAGTACTTATTATGCCTTGCTATTTCTATTTGAATTTGTCATCACTTTGTTATAATTCATATTTTATTTCATTTTTCCTGACAGTCTTTCTAAAATTGAAGAGGGCATTCATTTACAAAGAGGGTTTTCACATGACATCTTTGTGTTCTCTTTCATACATTGGGGGGAGAAGAATTGATAGCTGTGGTAGTTTTCCTTTCTAACAGAAGAAGCTAATTTATCTAGAGATCAAGGATCTGTTTATAGCAACGAAGTAACTTTTTTTTTCCATACAGTGCAATTTAAACTCACTTTTCTATAATTCTCCTTTTTATATTTGCAGATAATTGGTATGTGAAAAATGAACACATAGTAGAGAACTGTTAAATGAGTAATCTCATTTTAAATGCATTTGTTCTATTAGCTATGGTGTACCTGAGAGGGCTACACTATATTTTGGTGTATACCCCGGGGTGCTAGAAATCTATTGGCATAGAGTTCTTGCACAATCCATTTATTTAGTTTCACTAATAATTTTAGCAGATCTTGGTGTTTCATAAGCTTTCTGTTTGATGTGAAGAACTTCACTGCCACTTGACGTCTAGTCATTCTATTGCTGAAGAGATGAGAGTTGTTAACCTCCCTCTTGAAACAAAAAGCCTGAAACTGTAACTTTCAGGAACAGTAGACAATGGAGGTCTGAAACTGAGCTGTTATTTATGGTCTTCACAGAAGTGTAATGCTGAAAAATACACAGATGCATGTGATTACTTTTTTTTTTTAATAGATCTTTAGAGTCAAAATGCATTTAGTGAACAACAAAGTAAAATTTGGCCAGGAGAGACAAGAAGTCTGCAGGGGTAAAGTCTTGTTGGATATTGCAGAATTCTGATGGAAAATGTTTTTTTTTATAAAGAAAAACCTGTAGGTACCATTATCATGTTTCATTTTGAGTTACCAACATATTATAAGGAATCTTAATTATGAAACAGTTTAGTATGTCTGTGAGATATTAAGCCTGTGGCTTTATCTCTACTGAATCTTCTGCGGTTTCTTGTACTGAAAAAAACCTTTTTGTCAAGAAACAGAGAAACATTATTTTAATAAATATACAAGGTCATGATATTGTAAAATTCCTTTTCATAAGGAGAGCTGCTTTTTCTTCTGAGAGATCACCTTCTTGGGGTTTTGGGATTTTTTTTTTTTCTTGGTTTTTTTTTTTTTCTTTTGAGAGCCCAACTGGGCCTTCACATCTGTGGCTGCTTTTCAGCTACACTAATAAAGTAATAGCATTTTTAGCAAACCAGGAAATGTAAAATTAATCCAATATACCCACATGCATGTAATAAGCAGAACAAAAGATATTTCAGCTTCTTCCTAATTTCTGCTGATACATTTTACGTTTGCTTTACTAAAGCAGGATTGGGGCTAAAATAATTGTTCCTATTTCTGTTAGGTTTTTTTAGAACTAATGATTGCATCAGAATTAGACAGGAGATTACCAGATGTGATATGTTCTTCATTAAAAAAAAAAAAAACCAACAAAAAAACAAGCATTTTTTTGTTTGGTTGTTTTTTAATACAAGGTTATAATATTTTTGATCAGTAGCAATTTTTCAGTTATGTGCTTATTTGAGGGCATTTAATATATTGTTTTGCAGTCATCAGTAGTATTGTGTTCAGCAAAAAGTGTTAGATTTTTAATTAGAACTGTCTGATTCTTTCCAGGTCCCATGCACCAAAGTAGTACTAAAGAACTAATCTGTCCTTGACCCTCGCCATTTGCACATCTAGATGATGGGAAGATGGAATTTCACCTGTGAGGCTAAAGACAAAAAAGTGTTTGTGAGTTGGGGACATTTTGTTGCTGTTGTTGTCATTGTTTTGTTGCTGTTGTTGTTGTTCCCCCTAAACACCCTTTCTTTCCACTGCTAAAGAAAGAGAATTATTGCCGGCTGTCATATCTACATACGGATTCTGAATATGTTTTTTCTGGAGTGGAAGAGGCTCAGAAAGAGATTTTAAGCTGCAAAGATTTACCAAGATTCTGAATATTTTTAGATTTTTACCTTGAGCTAAGTGCAGTCAAAGCTACAAGAATGTAGATTTCTTTGTTTCAGCGGAGGGTTTCCTGTGGTTTGGATTTACTGGGCTTTTGTACCCGTTCTTATTTTAGATACGGTGTTGTAAAAAGCTATATATTTAAAAATGGCCCACACACTGGTTGTTAATGCTCCACTGTATTTGAGCAGATCTAGAGATAACTTCCTGTCCCTAGAGTAATAGCATATTCTCTAGTTCCTCTTTCCTTTGACAAAATGTGCTTAGACTGTGCATGATCACTGAAAGAAACTGAAAACTGCTATTTCTTTGTTCTGAATACTAGAATAATTGGCTCTGTCACTCTTTTGATTTGCATCTTATAACATATTTAATAAACTAGGAAGCATCAAAAAGACAGTCATTTCAGGCATGTCATTCTATGCTGTATTTCCACATGGTGAATGACACAATCTTTTCAGAATTTGGTTTTTAATTTAAAGTCTTTCATTCAATTGAAACTAATCATAATGTCCTTTACTTTTGAAGTGTTTTATTTATTGATGTACTTTGGATAAATATTATCTTTTCATGCACAGAACTGATGTTTCTCCAGCCTTAACACGGGCATAATATGCACCTTTAGAAACCAATTGAATAGTTTTGGATTTTGTGTAAGATTTTATTCTTTGATATTACTGCTCTTCAGGTTTTTGTGGTTGTGCTTTGGGGTTTGAATCTGAGTTGTTTTTCACAGATTTTTTTTTTTCATTTTCCTGCAGCTCTTTTCTTCAGCAGATCTTAGCAAATGTCTTTATTTTGCTAGAGAAATATTTTTTCTTTTCTTTCTTTCCTATTTTTCTCTTCAGTTTTGTTTCTGTGGAATTTTGAAACGTAGAAATGGCACATATATTTTCAGTTATTATAAGTTACTAAAAATGTCTTGAATGTGGTCATGAAAGCATAAAACAGATCCATTTCATTTTCTTGCTTGTTTGATGTTGCTATGTAAAGAGAAGATATTTGTGTTTTATTCTTCTTTTGGTTTTAGTGTACTACTGCAAAGATTAAAATAAAATAACTTAACCCCCTTACCAGCAACTCTCTGAAGTCCTAGTTCCAATTATTCATGAAATCAATAAAGTTACAGCTTCTGAATATGTCAAACTTCATCTTGAATTTTACTTTTAATTTTACCTGAAAGGGTAATGTGATGGAACTGTTCTGTATCTTCTCACATTTATTAAATCTGGATAGCTTACGCTTTTTAAGTGTAGCATTAACCTTGTGATGCAATGAAACACCTGAATAAAAATACTCTTTTATAAAAGAAAAATTAAAGGGAGCACTTACTGTCATAAACCAACTGTAACACATCATTGAGTTTCTATAACAAATCTTTTCATGGTTGGATCTCCAGCTCTGTATTAGACTGAGCTAAGCAGAAAGCATATTCTTACTCCATTCTCAATGTGCTTGGTTCTTTTCTTAGGCTGACATAGGCCAATATCATTTAAAGGGGAAGATAAGGAATAGTGACAGCTCAGTGAAGCTAGTTTTTATTTCTTGAATAATCTCTGGATTATCCTGGATTCATTAGGATGCTGGGAAGGTAATCTGTGGGGGTTGATTGAATGTCTGACCTTCAAGAGGTATTCTCTTTCATTTGGACACCAGCAAAGAATGAGGAAAAGCATAAACTCGTATAAATCTACCTTTGTTGAACTGACATATGGGAATCATAGAATAGTTTGGATTGGAAGGGACCTTAAATATCACTTAGTTCCAAAGCCTCTGCCATGGGCTGGGACGTCTTCCACTAGACCAGGTCCCATCCAACCTGCCCTTGAACACTTCTAGGGACAGGGCATCCACAACTACTCTGGGCAATCTATATCAGTGCCTAACCACCCTTAAAAAAAAAAGAATTTCTTCCTAATGTTTAATATAAATCTCTCTTTCAGTTTAAGCCATTCCCCTTGATCTTCATAAGGACTACATGTCCTTACAAATGTGGGAATGTGGGAGACTGTTTTGAGACAGCCTGAGCCCCTTCTCTAGGAGTGTTTAAGGCAAGTTTTGAAAAGTAAAGTATTATATACACCTATAATGTTGAAACAGCAGATGAAGGAGTCTTACTCTCCTTGGTGTGTGGAGACATCCCATTCATCTTTGGCATTTTGTCAAAGCATATGCTAACTAGAAAGTAAGTTGTGAACATGTTTAAGTCCAGGGTTCTGTATATCTAGATGTGCAGAAGAGACATTTTAAAGAATATTTTAAAATTAAAAATAAATTGCCAAAAAAATTTTAAAAATTCTTTCTTTTCTGTGTTTGCAGTTAACTTGTTTTAATAGATTACAACAAATAGCACTCACGAGTTGATTAATTACTGCTTGTTAAGTATGTTGCATACATCTGGATGTTGTTAAGTAGGCTCAAGATACTCCTTTCAGGAAGTAGAAAACATAGAAAAACAAAATCAAGTTACAGAAAACAATTTAGCGTTTGAAAAATGTTTTGTCATTTCAGTGAGCAATGAATGAGTTTGAACTACCCATTCCAATGACTTCAGAAGTTTGCTTGTGGAGTTTTTACAAATTTCTGTAAGCCAACAACTAAGGAGTTACCTGAATGGTTTTTTTAGTATGGATATAGAAATCATATATGTGGAAGTGCATTTTTAAATTTTGATTTAATTCATAAGTTCATGTTCCTCTGTAAAATGGTTTGTTCCATGTACCCTTTCTGTTACCTCCTTTTGGTTTCTCCCTGTCTTCTCCCCTGTGACAGTTTTATGATTGGTCCTGGTTTTCTCTAAGTTTTCCCCCCCAGAGACAGTTATCTGCCCATCACCTGGCGAGTAAACCCTGTTCCTGTCCATCACTTTGGGGGTCTCTCCCTGCTTCTGGAAAATTCTAGGAGAGGCGTTGAGTGATTGGACAGGATCCAGGCTGTCACCTCCTACTGTTCAATGTATGGTTATTATTTATGTCTGTTACGATATGAGCCACGTCCCCATCGTACCTTATTGGTCCATGGTTGACCCCCCGCCCCCCGCTTCTGTTACACCCTCCTTTAAAAGTTCTTCCCCAGGAGCAGTCTGGGTCTCTCTCCTGAGGCAGACGTCCCGAGGTGAGGTTTCCACGCTGGAGTTCCAATAAACTTGTTGTGACCAAGCCTCTTGAGAGTCCCTCCTTTCATGCTCCTGCCATCATCTCGCTGATGCTCCTGATCGACCAAGACCCACCGGTATTGCAGCGGTGCTGGGGCTAAGCGGGCTTGTAAATACAGCACCGTGCCACACATATAAGGTAAAAATAACACAAGTCAAATTATGCCTCTGGCAAAAATTTAGTAATTGCTTAAACAATGTTGAAACAGGGACTTACACCATGTTGCATTAGCCTCTCTTAAAGAATCTTGAATACTGAAGAGAAATATAGTAAATCTGTACAGAATAGCATGAATGACCTTGGTGGCAATCTTCAATGTAGTTCTATCCCTGTATGTGGCACACTGCACACTACTCTTATGTTCCTCAAGTTTGCAGCAATTTGGGGATGCTTACTTATTGCTACTCATGTAACTCAGGTTTGGATGTTGAAAATCTCTTTGTGGGGATCATAACCTTCTCCTTCAGTCTGTATTAGGTATTATAAGTTTCTGAAGTTAATCTGACCTAAGAAATGTTCTTGCTTTTTTTTTTTTTTTTCTTTTTTTGAAAGAGAAATTTAATGTTTCTGACATTTTTTTCCCCTGCTTATAAATTACATGATATGGGAGAAGTGAATGAGTAGGCATATTGCTGTCAAATGGAAAATGTTGCATGTTCTGTGATGGAGTCATCAAATATAAATATGTAACCTTTCTGCTAACCTAGCTTTCAATGATAATTGTCTGACATACAGGTGAATCACACTGTCTTAAAATAGAATTAATGAGCATTTCCATTGAGGGTGCAATCTACTACATTATTAAAGAGCATCTGTGTTCTTTCAATTATGGTAATTTCACTGTTTTAAATAGTGTTTTACATTTCCTGATGGGAATGTAACTATACCCAGCATATGCTTATTAAGCCTCTTAGCAAACATGGTTGTATTAACCAAATCCAAGGTGTGCCGTTTCCTCTTGTATTCTCAAAACCTGCAAAATATAAATTCCAAATACAGGAGCAGAATCCCAGGTACAGTGCACACTATTCAAGACAAGTCATGTCCAACTACTTGGAAATCTACATGAGTGGTTTCCATTCTGTATTTCTTAGCATACCTTCAAGGGATTCACAAACAGTAGCCAAAGATGAGTGCATATGTATACATAAAGTTTTGTCTGTGTATGTGAAATTTTCAAAGGGCTCTAGCTAGTAATTAAAAATCGTTACAAAACTATGTATATTTTGGATTGCAGTTATATTTACTAGGGGTCAGTAGTAGTTATTCTACTGTTTTGAAGGTTTTAAAGGGTTTCCCTTGATTCAGAAGAATTTGGAAAGTTCCTCAATACCTTGAAAGTCAGTAGTGTTTTAGAAAAAAGGTAAGGGATCTGTCCCAGGAATCCTGGGCCTATGATAAAGTCTCTTTTTCAGTTTTTCTCATGGGACAGAAACATATCTGTGTCTTGCTAATGCCATCTGGAACTCAGTACAGTTGGAGACTGAAAAGGAGCATGTAGTCTCTGGTGTAAAGGAAATGACCCATCTTTTTATATTATACTCAGAGGCTGTGAAGAAGACCTGCTTAATAAAAACTGAAAATGAAGAAAGGTCATTTATTTTCTAGTAAGTCCTCCTATTACTGATGATATTTAAATGGATCCTGACAGCTTATTATAGAAGGGCATTAGTATCATTGATGCCTGGGACTAAAAGATATTAGGGCATGGCAAACTATGTTGTTTGTAGTGTTTGTTGGTTGGTTTGTTTGTTTTTGTTTGACATACATTCCTGAATGGTAAAAATTTGCTTTCAAGTACCCCACAGAATGTTTATTAAAAAAAAAAAAAATTGTAACACTCCAGGAAGGAAGCTGCAATAAAGAGTCACAACAATATGCAAAAATCTAGGCAGTTATTCTGTATCTCCTTATGGAACTGTATTGCTTTGAAAATTCATATCCCAAATAATTTGTTTCTAAATTCTAGCAAAGAATAAATATAGTGATTTTATTTGTCAAATAACTTACCAGAAGAATTGAAGTGCCTCTGCCACTATTACATGGTCTGGACAGATTAACAACTTACTTGAAGAAACAGTGTTCGTTTCTTAGATGATTGGTGCAACTGAGAGAATTCTCTTTTGGGTTCTGCAGGACCCAAAAAATTTATTAAATTGTAATTGCAAGAACAAAAAAGTTTTGTCTTTTTTTTTCCCCCATATCTTCAGAGTTACAAACCATCTTTTTTCTTAATATGCACAGTTCAGTATTAAATTCTTTGAGAAGGCAATTAACTTGTAGAGATATACAATTCACTTCAGATTTAGGGGTATGATACAAAATGTTAAAGTGACTGCTAAAGCCAAAGAAGTGAAAGAAAGTGTTCTCTTTGATGAAGAGCCACAGGTTCCTATCACAATAGTCTGTATCATGAAGGGTGTTAAAGAAGTCCCTCTGACCTTCAGTGAACCTGAAATACTAATTTCATATTCAAGAATACACTAAATCTTGGCACTTTCATCCTTTTATAATCAGTATATAACTGGATTTTAGTTTCTATTGATACTCTGTGTAGCATAGTACAATGGCTATTTATTTAACATAAAAAGATTTCATGACATTCACAAAATTATAGGAGTGATACCCATAGGTCTTACACTAGATTTTTTAAAATAATTTGGGTTTGTCTATTAGCAATAGGATTCTGTGTATAATGTCTCAGTTCTTGCTGTTTTCATTTGATGTAAATTCAAGGAAATAATTTAGAGTTCTTGCGTATGACAGAAACCAAAATTTACCAGACCTCCCTCATTATTGAGTCAGACTAATAAATTCATCACAGACCATCAAGAAGTTTGCTTTAAATAAAAATTCCAAACTCTATGGCTGTTGGTGTGGGTAGTTTTTTGATACTTTCAAATATTTACACCATATAGGGAAAATATGAGATACGATGAAGAAGCCTTTTCAGTCTATTCAATAAGAACCTGTGCATATGGCTCATTATAACTTGTCTTGCTGTGAACATACACCTGTAAACACACACATATCCAAGTATAACAAAACTTAAAAAAATCTGTCCCTCTCTTGCCTCATTACATTGTTATGTAGTCATTATCTTACTGCTGTGGTTGTCTCTATCATGGAAACACAGTTAAGACTGTTGTCCTTGATATGGGAGGAGAAGGGTTTTTGAATGAGCACATCGAATGTGTAAGTTAGAAAAACTGGTGGAAGAACTTGTTGGGAAATACTGGCAAGGTGAAAAAGTCTGTAAAATGTGAAAAATAGGTGAGCGAAGGTAGCTAAACTTGGAATGAAAATATAGATACTATCCATAAAAGAAGAGAGGGAAATTAAAGGTCTCTCTTAAGTGGATGATGCTGTTTGTCTGCCTCTGAATATTTACCATTTAAGAGTAATATGAATTTTTACAGAATTTTGCTAATGCTTTATAGAGTTTGCCAAATCTTCATTTTTCTAGTAAAAATGTTCTGTTTTGTTTTTTTTTTTTTTTGATTTGTTGTCTTCTTGTAGCTATAAGTTGTAACATTAGCAAGGTTCCTGATTTAGTAAATACTCCTTAGTGACTACTGTGAGGTGGATGGCCAGCTGTCCTAAGACAAAAAGGTTGTTAATATTAACAGATTTTTCCATGTTAGACGTTCATTGGTTTACAAGTATTCAAACATTCTGTCTTTCTCCTCCTTCTCTCATTGTTCTTGGGAAAATTAGGATGAAGGCAGAGCAAAGCAACATTTTATCTCTAACTAGCAAGTTAAAAATCCCAATGAAATTCAGGGCTACAAACTCTTTTCTGAACAAGGAATAGGAAATTGTTTAACAGTCAAGTTGTGTTTGCATTAATTATAGCTAAGTTTTATATAGCTATAACTAGCTTCTTGCAGAGTAAAGCAAATAGAGCTTTGGTCTCCTGGATTAATATTTAACAATATAAGTGTGGTATACGGTTAATGAAAAGAACCAAATATATTGCTTAGAATTTTTCATGGGCCATTGGACATACATAATCTTATAACCTGCAAGACAACATAATTTATTATTACTATTTTACAACTGATTAAATTAAAACGATGGGGAGTGACATTAGGGTTGTTACATGAATTGCTTCACCCACAGAGTACTGGAAACAATAAATCACTGTTATTAGTGATAAAATGCTGAAGTTTTTTATAATCACAAAAGCAGTACTATGCAAGGATAGTTTATCACTACAAATGTTATCTTACTGTACGTTAATATAAAAAAAGGATGAAAAATTGGAGACAGTAGTTCAGAATGCTGAGTAGCTAAAAAGCTGTTTAGTTGTTTTATTATTTTTCTTCAAAGTGTCATGATGAATATGAAATGGAAGGTTGTTATGAGCAAGTCTGCAAGGTGATAGAAAGCCTACATTAGAACAATTGAAAAAGGGAAACAACCTTTCTCAAAATTTCTCCACAGAGCCATAATCTTTGAATTTGGCTCCAAATAATTAATCAATGGGCTTTTTTGTTACAGAGATCATATGTAACTCATAATCGATTATAGAATCATGGAGTATTTTGAGTAGAAAGAAATCCATAGAGATCAGAGTCCAACTCCTGCTCCTGCACAGGAAAATCCCAAAGATCATACTATGTGCCTGACAGTGTTGTCCAAATGCTCCTTGAACTCTTAGGCTGGTGCTGTTACCACTGCAGATTAGGACATTGAAGAGACCTAGTCCTAAAATGAGCCCCGTGGAACTCTACCAGTAGCCAACCTCATGTAACCCCATTTACTATAATATTTTGTCCAGAAGGATACTGTGAGAGGCAGTACAGAAAACTTTACTGAAATCCGAAAAAACTTTTAACTTAACTTTTTCTATATATAACCTTTGTAAATTTTATCCTGTTTTTGAAAAGTGATTTAAGAACATTAAGACAAGGTTCCTTTTAGAAGACTAAATGCAATACCTAAACCAAACTCTTCAAACTGCAATTTTTAAAATTTTTCTTCATGTGTTGTGGTAGTACTATGATTTTCTGAGGTATGAATGACTTTTTTATATTCTGGTTTCAAAAAAAAAAAAAAAAACCCAACAAAACTACACACAAATAAACAAACACCAACTGAAAACACCCAAATGATTTTCTTAACATCAGGAAGATAAGATCTTCATGTCTAAAGTTTTTTTTAGCTACAGCAATTTCATATATTGCTTATTTTCAGAAACATATGCATGCCATCTGGTACGCAGTCCATACTGAAAATTTTGCTCAATTCTTTTGGAGGCAAATGCTGTAGGAGTATTTATTTCACAGCATTTATATCAGGAATGAAAATTAGTTTAATTAATAGGAAGAGTCAGCATGGGAAGGAAATTGGGCAGGAAATTTTGATGACTAATTGAGGAACTAAGAGATTAAGAATGTGAAAGTCTGCTGCTAATGACTACACACTAGAGAACTGAAAAATGAGGGGATGATATGTTTCCAACAAACTGATAATGCTCTTCAATACTATTAAGAATTTTTTGAAATTTTGGGATGTTTCTTTCCACTAAATCTAGGTATGCATGACAAATGGATCTTTGTCATATATACTTAGATTTAGTTGAAATAATGTCCAATCCAATGACAGCTTTCCTTTCTTGTTTGATCAATATTATTAAGCTTTGCAACTTTTTTTCCTTTTTAAATATGTACTAAATCTTCTGAGGTCTACATTGTAAAATGTTTGCAAGGTTTCATCACATCCAGTCACATTTGGAAAGCATCTAGATCTTGCATTGTGTCTGATGGTTGCTTAACTGTCACCTCAGAAGCTGCTAAAAGAAATATGGTTTTATGTAGTGTTATGTTTTGATATTTTTTTTCTATCAATGCAAATTTGCCTTTGATCATCTGATAAACTACATTACAAAAGTTTAATTTTCAGTGGTTCAGTGCACAGTGAGACCACTGATTAAAATAGTACTCTAGGAACTTTGGCTGTTATTTCCTCGTTTTTCAGCTTTTGGTAAATATTAATATATATTTTCTCAGATTAATCAAGCATGTAAAATGCTCAAAACTCTTTTCTGTAAGAAGCATAAAAACATCAGTGTCCAAAAATTCAACAGAAATTTTAAGTACAAATAGATCCACTAACCACATTTATTTTGAGTTCTTCCATATAATACAAGAGTCACGAAATTTTTCTTGAAAGTTTGTGGTAATGGCTGGACTCTTATGACAGATTCAGCTCTTCAAGAGAGACTTCTTTACTGGGCATCAAGTCCTGTGTCCCATAGTATCCAATACATCATTTTCTGATGACAGTGCAGTTGGCAAGTTGCATGAGAAGAACATAATAAAGGAGTTAAAATTACAAGTGGAAGATATGAAAGTTTTCTCAAGCGTGGGAACAACTGAAATCAGCTCATCGATTGGTCTTTTCTTTCTACTAGCTGTCAATTCTGTAAAGCAAGTCTGCGCTGGGAGTGGAAGGGAAAACTCAGGATTCTGTGGAGGCCACACTCCACCTTCGCTGCTTCTGTGATCATATCCATCACAGCAGCATGTTCACTGTGGGCAAAATGGCATCCACTGTGTGATCATTTTACTCTTATGCAGAAATATAGGTGCTTTTTATTTTCTTCACAGAACTGCTATTGGCCTTTTAAGAACATAACATATTGAAAAGATTAAATATACTTCATATCATAATGAAGGAGGGAAGTTACTTTTCTAGGAAAAAATGGAGAATTAGGTTTAATTCCAAACAATGCCATGTTTTGGTTCATTTGCATAAAGGGTACCTCAAACTTGAAACCAAAGCCTTTTAAGTGGGTAAAAGCAAGGTGATATTGGGTATTCTTCTGTCTAAAAATGTAAATTTCCATAACATAAAAACCTATGAACAACATGAATCCAAAACCATTTGTTAAAAATCGTTGGTTTCTTGAGCACTTTGAGCTTCAGCATTTCTTTCCTCTGTTTTCCTCTTTCAGTGGTAGACTGAAGAAGTAGAAAAGGGTGGAGTCTATTTTAAACCAAGATAGGAAGAAACTAACTCAATATAATACTATTTCAAATAGTATTTTTTTTAATTGTGCCAGTTGTTAAGCAACTAGAAAATAACTATTCATGTCAGTGAAAGCTATTCATCCTGGAAAATTAGTGTTAATTGATTCAGATTATTGCTTAAACTGGATTATCATATTGTGAAAAAGAACAACCCTTTTTTTTTTTTTTTGCTCACCAGAAAACCTAGGAGCCTGTAATCCAGTGCCATAAACTAGACCCTTTATTGCATACATTTTGTATTCACAGTAAAGCAGTAGTATCTTGGAAGACAGAGATTTGATTTAAGGCAAGAGATTAACTAGAAGACTGTAACTATTAGTAGATATTTTATGCTGCATTGATATTTCCTTCTTGTCATGTAGGTCAATAAATTACATTTTTTTTTAAAAAGAAACACTCAGAGCTTTATCCCTTGCTCCTCTAAATTTAAGATGTTTTTAATTCTATTATCAAATACAAACATATTCCTATTTTAAAATGCAGGTTATTCTCCTTTATTTGTCTCTAATGTTACAGGCTTTGGCTGTTGTAAATGAAGGTTTTTTTTCACTAAATTCAAAAACTGGGGAAGAAACAACATGAGAAGAAAGCCTTCCAGAGTTTTCTCTCAAGTCAGATATTGTTTCATTTAGACTGAAATGAAATTAATGATTTAAGAAACCAACTATATTACACAGTAGTCTCTTGTGATATGTATCAAAAACATAGTGGTTGTAGAATCATATACCATCTTCAAATACATGAATATATAACACACTAGGAAGCATACTGTTGACATTCTTTTCAGGCTGTATTTCCTGTTTCATCAGAGAAATGTCATTCCCCTTTGCACCAATTCAACTAATTGGTCACTATGTAGGCAATACCTTCTATAAACTCCAGTGAAATAGTATATATTGCTTCATAACAAACCATTTTTTTTCAAAACCATTGAAAGGAAGTTTTCAGTTTGAATTCAAATTCAGGAGACAGCTGAATGATGCCCAGGAATGGACATCCCTTAGTTTATCTAGAAGGACATTTGGAGCTTTGGTACATTTGGTACTGTCAAGGTATCTGACTTCTCATATAACTTGAAAGTACCAAATTCTTTCAAGGCACTTTCTCTTACACAATCCAGTCTTTCTCATATGATGTACAAGTAGTGTTACCATACAGGTGGCTGCGCTTTACCTGGCCCAGGTTGCCAAGTTCTCCAGTGCAGGGTGTGCCTCCACAGGGATCATGTTCGTGTCTGCATTTCATGATAACCATATTAAATTCAGCTCTTCCTTTTCTCCAGCCCAGATGCTGATGTGAATGGATAGGTTTGGTCTCCAGTCTGGACCAGGAACTATTCCTTCAAAGCTGTGCAAATAAATCCACTAAACATCTTCTTTCATTTATCCAGATTTTATTTGTTTTGTTTCTGTTTTCTTTGTGGTTTTTTTCCCTGTTACATAAGTGATACTTAATTTAGCCATATAATTTGTATTTATGGTATATCTTTTCATAGATTGTTTACAAGTCAATCTTAAGGTTCATTTTTAACTCTGCATAGGATGCAGCTCACAGAAAAATTGAAATTCAAAAATGAGTTTTATATGTGAAACAAGAAAATTCCTGCTTACCTTTTCACTGGATTCTGAGGTATATTTTTGGTGGTCTCAATTATTTTTGGGTTAAATGTCACAGAAAGGTCCATCCATCTATTTTTTTTTTTTTTACTGTTGAATTCAAGAAAACTTGTGTTACTTCATTTTTTTGGTATATATAAAAATGTTAGAGCATTTATTCTGGAGTGATATTCTGAAGTAAAGGTTAAATTGTCAGTGCTGTCAGTACAAGAAAGACTTTATGAACAATGTTTCTGTTAAAATAGTTTAGAGAGTCTTAATCTATTCATTCACATTGCTTTTTAATATGGTATTGTAACTCACTTTTGCATCTTTTTATTTCTATCCAAAAAAAAATCTTTTTATTTGTAACAAAACTTTGCATCCTACAACCTGAGAAATTTTGATGTTATTAACAATCCATTATTGATTTATACAGAAACATTAGTGATTAATGTTGACAGAGATAAAAATGTAAGTAATTTTCTGTACATATACTAGCCTCTGTAATATAAGAAATATATCATACATTTTGACAGAAGCTAATAAAGCTGGGATAAACTCTGTGTTGTTTATTAAGGGTTTTCTGCTATTTTGGGGTGAGTTAATAGTGTTTTCTCAGAAAATGTGCTGGCAAAATTCTAGCTTAAATGATAGGCAAGAATTTCAAGGTTTTGTTCATTGTTTCTTTAGGAAAACAAAAAATAATGGTGAAAAATTTCCCTTCTCCCTTTGTCACCTAGTTATGTTTTTGCAATAAAAAGCAGCTACTTTTTCTGCAGTCTGGTATACAGAAGGAATTATGTGTAGTGGAAAACAAAGCCATTATTTGTATTTTCAAAATGGTTTCAGTATGCTATCCACTGGGGTTTTTTTTCATCTCACTAATTTAAGAGAGTCTCAGTGAAGCACTTCCCTCATTTTTGGTAAGCAACATCATTCTTTTAATTATGTGTGTACGTGTGTGCCCACATGCATGCACAGGAGAAACTAGTTAGTGCTCTGACCTTGGTTTGGCTAATTCTTCAAGAGAGCTTTTCAGTTGCACAGCCTAAGCTTGCTCATAGCTTTGTTCTCTGAAGGTGTGTGTTTGGCTTTTTTTATTCCCTTCTAATTTTATAGCACTCATTAAATAAAGGTTCCGTTAATTGTTTATCAGCAGCTCTCCAGGCTGGCAGCTTTCCAGCTCAGCAACTTTTGCAAAATTGTGTGACCATTAAGCCTTTGTACTTTGCTACTGAACCTTATGGGCCAGAAATAATAAGTGCCCGTTATTCACCTAAACTTGTGCTTTAGTGCATCCTTCCCCTGTGGTGACCTTTCTCAACTGGAGAAGATGTAAATGTGACCAATAATATTGTCATTGACACTTGCAATTCATGTCAAGTGTGGTGTTCTGTCTTAAATTCCTGATGAATTTAGTGGATCTTAATCTCTCCCTATTAGGTCCTTCTTATCCTACCTTAAATATTGAAGCAGTGCAAACTTCTGTCATCAAGGCCCATGATTCTGTGACTGATACAGGCATGAGTTGCATCTGTTATTCTCTTGACAAGTTTTCTGAGACTTAAATTATATTCTGTTCTTGGAGAGAGAACTTTGTTTTTCCCATGGTTTTATCCCCATTATGAGAAATCCAGGTATAAAAACCCCTCTATTCTCTTCCTTTAAAATAGTTATGTTTGGCACATATTTATTCAGGTTTTCAAGGTAAGATTTAGCAAATTAGGGTGTTCTCCATTAACTGGAAAAAAACTGTTGGAGTGGGAAAATCTTACTGCTAGGCTTCAGATGCTGTTTTGTGGACCTCAAGTACAGCCTGTGCAAGTGTGTGATGTTGTAGCGTGGCTGTCTGTGTTATCTTGAAAACAACAGGAGACAGCAGCATATGACTGGATGCAATTTGACTAGGATGTCCTTGCAGAGAATAAATGTCAACATCTAATACAATACATTTCTTCTTCTCCTTTCCCAAGCACAGTACCTGATGTAGATACCTGTTTTAGAGACTGTGGTGGCCCGGCCCCCTGATGTCAACAGACAACTTAAGAGATGAGTTAAGTTTCACTCTCATATCCTGGTGTTGTTCATTCATCTTGTTCAAGTGGGCATAAGCATCCTTTTGCTGTTTTGGCCTTTTAATTCCCAAGAGACAAATTCTAGGCCATTCCCATTTAGAATAACTTGGAGTGGAATAGTCTTTTGAGATGCTTTTCATGAAGCAAACTCAAAGTTTATTATCTTCCATTCTACAACACACAAGGTTAATGTCTTCTATTCGTGTTCAATCTTGGTAGTATACCAAGAATTTTGGATTAGGTGTACAGTGTTTGAAGGAAAAAAGGAATATAAAATGTGTTTAAATTTATAGAGGCTGTAGCAGAACATGCACAACTAAAACTATAAGAAATACTGTAACATCATTTGTGTACCAAAAGGGTAAGACATGCACAAAGCACTACTTACAAGATACAGTGACCTAGGAAACAGAAATGTATATTTTAAACTTCCCTCATAAGCATTTAGATTTTACTAAATTCTGCGCTGCATGATAACTTGTTGCAGTTAATAGTAATACTAATAAATACCAGTACTAATACACACTCATACTAAAACATACCAATATCAATACCAATAGTAATACTAGTGCTAGTACTATAACAATAAAAATACTCCCCCCAAAAAAACAAAACAAAAAAGCAGGAGAAACAGAACTCTATTTTCTTTAAATTCCCTAATTGTTAAATATTTGCATAGTTTGAGTCTTGGTATACACAAAAGCCCTTGGCAAACAGCATTTTCTTTTTTCTGCCTTATCTCAAATTGAGTTTCTGATACAATGCATAACGAGCATATGTTATTGACAGCTTGTGAACCAGGTGCCTGACACGTTAGGCATGCCCATAAAAAACTTTTAATGCATTCAAATGGGACTGTTTAAAGCATGTTCTTCTCTTTCCCATGTTTTACTTGTTTTGAGCTGAACTAGGTGATGTTAAGGTGAGAAATAATTATGTGCCCAATCTCATGGGGCACTCAGTGTACTTAATTTACACTGACTTCAGGCCATATTGCTGGAAAAAAAGCCAAAGAAGCAAAATCTAATGAGGTTTGAATACACTAATTAAACATCCCAAGCCAAAGGGTTGATATTTATAAACAACTGTTGTATTTGACACTGCTCCATTTTAAAATTGTTTTTCTGAGTATTTCTCTGTATTCCTGTGTGGCTTTCAAGTCACCTTTTTGTTCAGTGCTCTCAGTAATGCTTTTTGAGGGGAAGATTCTGTGGATGTTGTTGCCCTTTTTCATGGGTAATGGAACAATTAACCTGTGTTGAAACAACCTTCAAACTTTTTAAGATTTTTTTTTTTTTTCTTATCAGGTCTAGTAATTCACTTCTATGGAACCTTGATCTATGTGCTTGATATTTTCAATAAAATGGCAAGTCCATGTGGAAACAGATGCAGTGAAGCATCCAGTCATGAACTTGACCTTTTTTTTTCATTCTTCTGATTTGATAACATTTTTACAATACGCGAAATCATTTTTAACTTAGCCAAAGTGACATTTTTACTTTTTCCATGCACAAACAAAAGTAGAAATGTAATTTCATTGTGCCTTGCTTTTCCCACTGAACTGGCTAGACCTTTTCAAATACCTTTTTGGATGATCAAAAGAAAACAAACATTTTTTTCTTCATTGCTGTATGGTATTTCTGCATTCTTACATAATGTTGGTGGTACTGTAATTTAAGAAGGTACATAAAAATGTGAATATAACCAGCCAGTTCTTTGTCCCAACGTGACTGTGACAATGAACAAGGTAATACCTTTTTGTATCATGAAATATGTATAAAGCGTATTTTGGAACATACTGAACATATTTTTGACAGAAAAATACAGTAAAATATGATATTATACCAGCTTTCTACTGTAGGAAAAGGGAATACAGGTGACCTCACCTGGGATAAGTAGCAGCTGTGTTAATTACCAAATACAGCCTTGCCCCTGTTGAGTAACAGTATATCCAACCAGAATGAGTGAGAAAAAAGAGGGGGTTAGCTGGTAAGGGGAGGGTAATCATGGAGGAGGAACCTTGAGGGGCATGAAGGAGAGAGCCATGAAGCAGGATCCTGGGGAGAGAATCACTGCTGCAGTTAGAGTCTGCTGTTGGGTCTGCGGTTATAGTCTAGCTTTAGGTACAGCTAGGTAAAAGTCTGCATTCAGGGTCTGCAAACTAATATACGCAGTCATAGTTCAGCAGGAAATAACCATCAGTCAGAGGCTGCAAGGGAAATCTACCGTAGGAGCTTGCTGCAGCCTGAGTCAGTGAATAGTTGAAGTTTACAAGACTAAGCCGTGAAGAGGAATAAAGCAAGTTTAACAAGAAGTCAGTGCCTTGGCTCATTTTTACCCTTTTATAAGAGGGCTGCTGCAACATTCTGCAACTAAATTTATTTAGTTTCGTTTTCATTTATGAGTTGCTCCTCTGGGAGCACCTTCAGACACATTTTGCAAAGTCACAAAACAGCTGAGGTGTGCAGGGATCTCTGAAGGACACCTTATCTAATTCTTGCCCCTGCTCCAAGGCAGGGTCAGCTAGAGTCAGTTGTTCAGAGCTTTGTCTAGTCAGGTTTTTAATATCTCTAAGGATGGTGATGCCGCAAGTTCTCAGGGCAATTTGTTCCAGTATCTGATCATCATCATGACAAAAGCTGTTTCTTCTTTTAATTCTTTTGTTTTTAGATCAGTTCTCTGTTATTTCAGTTTGTGTCTGTTATATCTAGTCCTCTCACTGGCTACCAATGAGACAAATCAGTCTCTCTCCATTCTGATGCATATAAATCCACAGAGATCCTTTTTGAACCTTCCATTTCAGATGCTAAGGAGTCCCAGATCTCTCAGCCTCTCCCTATATGATAGATGGTCCAGGACTTTAATCAACTTCATGGCCTTAAGCCATGCTGATGTCACTTGGGGTTTTGCCTATTTTTTCTATTATATGATCTCTGTATTCTTTGCACATATATTTGTAGCTCACTAGCCTATTATATTAGTAGCTAGTTTTCCCAGTAATTTTCCATGGCCTTTCCCTAGGAAGAAATACAAAACAATTTCCAAAGCTCCAAGGCCCCAGTGCCATCTTGGTTCTTCCTGGGAGCCAAGGCTGAGAACAACTCCTGGAGATACATTCTCATGGACAAAGTACAGCTAGTGCTGAGGGGGGGCTCCAGAGAAAGGGGCCTGACCTTGGGGGGAATTGCATCACCACTTGTGCTCCTAATTGGTGTTTTTTATTAATTATGCAAATTTCTTAAAATCTAGGAAAATTTACTCACCCATGGGGGTGGGCTTTGTGGACATCTTTCCATAACTGGTCCTGAAGGTATATCCACTTTTATATTACCTCTTTACTAAAATTGTCTCAGGTTTCATTTTCAGGTTGAGAAAAAGACAATGCCATAGAAAAGAAAGCTCTTTCTATGCCACAGATGCAAAAATTCCATACTTTCTAGAGGACAATATATTTCATATATGTATTTGGTTCTCTTATGTTCCTGCACTATCTACAGAACTGTATTACTTCTAGTGCTGTTTAAAGCAAGAAATCTGGATCTGAAGTCTCTATATGGAATGTCTAAGTGTCATAGCTTCATGTCTTATTGTGTATAAATAATCATAATCTGTGCTGCAAAGAATTCCTATCATGTGCATGGGTAGGGGTTAAAGCATTATGCCCAAAGTGCTACTGATTTTCTCTTTGGGCTTAGGGGATGCATCAGCAAACAGTTTTGCATTTTTGCTGGTGAGCCAGCAAAATTTGGTTCTAAGTGCTTTAATCAGCAGGGTTAAAACACAGTCAAATTGCCAGTGATATTCGTGGCTCGTTATGAAGACTTTTGCAGTGAATATAAAACATTGATTCAGGGACTGTGATGATTTTCTTTTGTTACAAGCGTTTGTAAATATTTATGAGAGTAATTGCCAGTACAGTAATAAATCTGAATATTACAAAACTATCTTTTTTCAGAAACTTATAGCAGTTTTATCATTCATTACTCTTACTGCATTAGTTCATATGGTCTTACCGCCTAGCAACTATAAATCTCATTTTGCAATAGGAATTTCACCATCACAATACTAACACTTCTCTTAAAATTTCTCAAAGGATGCAAAAATAAATAGAAATACTGACATTAACACTTCACATCTCACATATGAATTGACATGTAAATTTTACCTCTACTATTTTGTACATTCTTACGCTGAATAAAATCAGAATTTTAGGTTTTATGTGGAGCTAGTGGTATATTAAGGACTGGCTTTGCTTTAGTATTTCTTAGTGTTTTATTTCAATGAAGACATCTAGTTTATTGCAAAGTTTCTGCTGTTGAGCATTTTCATGTCAAAAATGTTTGCAGAAATTGATTTATTGTAAAAATATTCAAAGAACAGATTAAAATCTATAAAGATGAGGATAGAAATGTGCTCTAATTTTTTTTCACATTTTTTATTATTATGTAATAATAATAAAGAGACTCTTTAGCCTCTGCTCTTCAAGTAGGTAAGAGCTACTTTACACCATAATCTTTTTTTTTCTTTTTTTTTTTTTTTACTGCAGTGTGTGTGTTTAATTCCAGCAGAAAAGGCACTTAGTGTGGATTTTTAGCCAAATTAGTGATATATCTGGCCACAGCTCTCTAGAGCTGCTTTTATTAATTTTCTAATCAATTAGCATCTCACATAAGTTCTAACAGACTTATATCTGTCTAATTAGACGTTAGACTGTTACAGATGCCACTTACAGCTCCTCATGTTTCTGGAAGATGAAACACCAGAGTAAGCTGCGTGCTTATGAGAATTTCCTTATTAGGATTAGTTTCTGGCACTTTATCTTGGAACAAGAAAAATGGATTGTTTGCAGCTCTTACAAAAGGGTAACAAGGCTTGGGACAACAATTAAACTTAGGGCTACTATGTGCTTTTTTTTCAGTTGATATCATACAAATCACTTGATCAGTATTTGAAGGGATATATAGCAAGCCATATTTTAAAATTATTTATTTTTCCCTTTCAATAATTCCTTTCAGAATTAGTTCCATATCCCTTTTGAGATATGGCAGCATATCTCTTCTCTGCTTAAAATATGTTTACCCAGCATATACTAGGACTACATTACACAAGGTGTCTGAAGTTAGTCTGAAAGAATATTACATTCAGCCATGATTCCTATTACACAACTTTTTAGAGTTATCCTACTCTTCTAGCATAATCTGACCCTTTTAACACCTATAATTCCATTTAAACACATTTATTTTCAGTTGACCAACTGAAAAGAGTATGCTGTGCCTGTTTGTAAAGAGATCCAGATTTCTAAAACATAGACAAAAATAATTAGAAATGTGGAATTCGATCTGGTTTTCTCTCAAACCACTTTGAGTTCTTGAACTGTAAAGCCCCAAATTTATCAAAATTAAAATGTTATAAGGCTGACATTTAAAAATTTATGTATAATTTATGCATTTTAGCAGAAGAGTATGCAAGACCTTTTATAAATGAGGTGATTTCAGAGATTTTGATCTTTTGTTTTATTATCGTTTTAAGGGGTCTGAAGGATTTGGATGTGAGAGTACTAAATTCACTGCTTAGAACTCACTGCTGCTTCCTTTTGTGGGGGAGAGGGTGGAGTGGGAGGAGGAAGGGAACAAGATTCTTCCAGATCATCTTATTTCTAAAAGCATTTTAAATACCAATATCTTAACCACCATATTTGAATCTTCCTCTTAAAGAGAAAAATAAACCCTCACTTCTTCCTTGTGCAGATTCTGAACAGTATTAAAATCCATGTTTTAATTGCACTTCTGATGAAGAAAATCTAAGTTTAATGTGAATATCACCTAGCCTGTTCGCAACTTCAGAGAGTAGGTCTGCATTTTAAAAGAAAGTACACATAAGAGTCAGCAAATACCTAAGCATGTTTAGGGATAGTATGACCCCATGCCCTTTATTGCAGACAAAATCATTAGGAAACTCATAAATAAACATGTCCTCAAAATATTACTTGTCCAGTTGAAATTACTTAGTTCTTAATCTCTGCAGAAAAAGAGACTGAATAGTCTACAAAATGGTAGAGCATAGGAGAGCCTCTGGATTATATATGGTTTGTGGCCACATGAAGGTAAGGCCTGTATTTCTGAACCATTTTCTGTATTGGGCTTGCAGTACCAGAGAATCCACAAAACTCCAGGCAGATAGTTCCAAGGGTTTATTGTAGCCTGTAAAGACAAAAAAAATTACATGGATGAGGGTATTGTTATTAGCAAGTTTGAGGACAATCCTAAGCTGGAAGTGTATGTTGATCTGTTGGAAGGTAGGAAGATTCTGCAGAGAGACCTGGAATGGTTGGTTGGATGGGCAGAGTCCAATAAGATGATGTTTAATAAGTCCAAGTGCCGAGTCCTGCACTTTGGCCACAGTAACCCCCTGCAACATTATAGGCTGGGGACGAAGTGTCTGGACAGTGCCCAGGCAGAAAGGGAGCCGGGGGTTCTGGTTGATAACCAACTGAATGTGAGCCAGCAGTGTGCCCTGGTGGCCAAGAAGGCCAATGTCATCGTGGCCTGGATCAGGAATGGTGTGTCCAGCAGGAGCAGAGAAGTCATTCTTCCCCTCTACTGGGCACTGGTGAGACCACACCTTGAGTGCTGTGTCCAGTTCTGAGCCCCTCAATTTAGGAAGGACATTGAGATGCTTGAGGGCATTCAGAGGAGGCAACGAGGCTGGTGAGGGGCTTGGAGCACAGCTCCTGTGAGGAACAACTGAGGGAGCTGGGGGTGTTTAGCCTGGAGAAAAGGAGACTCAGAGGTGACCTTATCCCTCTCTATAATTTCCTAAAAGGTGGCTGTAGCCAGGTGGGGGTTGGTCTCTTTCTCCAGGCAGCAACTGACAGAATGAGAGGACGCAGTCTCAAGCTGCATCAAGGGAAATTTAGGCTGGATGTTAGGAAAAAGTTTTTTACAGAAAGAGTAATAAAGTACTGGAATTGTCTGCCTGGGGAGGTGGTGGAGTCACCATCCCTAGATGTATTTAAAAAGATTGGGTATGACACTCAGTGCCATGGTTTAATTGAGGTGTTAGGGCATCGGTTGGACTTGATCTTAAAGGTCTCTTCCAACCTAGTGATTCTGTGTGATTCTGTTTGAAATTTATGTACTGTGTTGGAGCTTGCACAAATGGGGCAGGACTGCTGGAATACGTTCCTTGAGCTTTATTGCAACATCAGTCTCATTACATGGTGAGACAGTTGAGAGATGGCAACAGCTCATGTCTTGTCAACAGCTAAAATGAACAGATTTTTGGTTTTGTCTTACCAAAGGTTAGCTATTTCAAATAATTAATATTTCTTCCAGCTTGCTTCTGAAACTAATGCAGGGTTTTCTTAACACCTTGCAAATAAAGATCCCAGAAATTCTGTATGTAGTAATTGACAAAGCTGGACATCGACTTTTACTTGAGATTTTGACATTTATAGGTGCAAGTGTTACACTTTGCTTTTAAACTTGATGTTCTGTTTAAAGCTAATACTGAGTTGTTTCTGAACACTCATGAGGTTATTCTGAATTAATACCTAAAATATGAGGAGTTGGAGCCATCAGACCATTGGTGAGACATTCACATTATGTGATCACTGAACTGTATCCCTCCATTATTTTAATTAATCTTTTTAAGTCTGCAGTTTGAATTTTTGATGTTGATTAAAGTATCTTTATTAGCCATTGCTAGTAAACACTAACCTAAAATTTGGAAAACACTGCTGTGACAATTTTTAATATAAGGTTTGTATTTTGCCTAAATGAGACTTTTACAAGAAAATTCCAAAACATTACATAATTATTTTTATAATGTTTAACCAAAAAGTCAAACCAAAAAAGAACTTGGAGATTTAACTCCTCTGCAGACATGCACAATAACTGACACAATTCTTTTCACAGAGGAGTTAATTCTCTTGGAAGTGGAGTATCATTCCATCTGTTAGAATGGGGATGCATTCATATGGCAGTACCCCAAATCAGACCATGTCAAATAGTTGCAAGCAAATTCTCTTGGCTTTGAAAGTTGCTAGTCACTGGTACTGTGCTAAGTAATTCTGTCATTTCCCATAGATTGTCCACTTCAGAGTTGTAGTTCACACCTCTTATTACTGCTGATGAGTATTTATTTATAGAGGAATTATTAATATTTATATTTTTCTATAGAAAATAACTGTGATGGTGACTTGATCATCTAGAATTGAATTCTGGAAATAGCTTCTAAGGTAAGCAAGTGCAGAAATTTATTATCAAAAGAAATGGAGTCCCATCTGTACAGATTTGTTTGTTTATTTGCATTTGAATATAGGAGTCTTCAACCCCAAATTTAAGAGTTGGATACTTGTCATGTAAGCTGATTTTTCTATGATTTTTCTCTATGGAATTGTGTATCTTTCCTCCTCTGCTCTTGCAGCAACTAAAATAACCACAGGCAGTGACTTTGAAGTAAGAAAACAAAGCAGCAAGAGGCAATCCTTTCCTATAATGGTTATTTGCAGGAGGTGTGTAGCTCTGGTAATTCACTTGATTCATGTTACTGTCGTGTGACTTCAAGACAGAGTTAGAGAGAAAAAGATTTGCAAAGCATGACAGGGACAAAGTGATTTCACTTGCAAAAAAACCCACCACCTTGAAACCCATGAACCCCAAACCCCCAAATTCTGAGTGTCAATTAAGTACTTTTAAACAACTCCAACTATAATAAGACCTACAAATTGCAGAGTACAACTGGATTTGAATATGCTGAACAGCTATTTAAGTTGTATCATTCCAGATAGTTAAAAAGGTAGACTTCTTTCTTACTTTTAGCTCCATTTTTCTTTGTGTAGATTGGAATAGGATAAGATTTGGAGCAAGTTATGAAGGATATCCTGGCTACACAACTTGCCACAGTGTTACAATTTATTGTTATACCAAGGATTGAATATTTGTACTGGACAACAAATCAGCAAAAATAATAAAGATTAGAACAGACAAAATGCCCAATAGCGATACAGTAAATCCAAAAATTCTTTAGCTACTTTGCTGTTCTTTAAATTTGTTTTATTAACTTATCCTTTTAAGTTCTGCCTAGGTGAAGAGATGTTTTAAAATAGATGTAGGGGATGAGACTGATTATTTTAAAGCAAGAAAAAGAACTAATGAAGTAAAAGTTGGAGAAAATTCTATCAAAAAGCTGTGATTTTCCGATGATTTTAGACTTGTTGTTATTTATGTTCCTAATTTAAATTGCTAGTTATCTTTTGAAATCATATCATAAGCATGGGAATAGGTGCAAACAAGGAAGAAAACACCACATTTATGGATTTCTGCATGTTTTGTCTGTCTATTAAAGTGCTATAGCAGTACTTGAAGCATGCACTGATGATGTTTCTATGAATATCTCACGTTATTGTACTAAAATACTGAATTTTTTTCATAAATTAAAGTCTGCAGGAATCAAATCTGTTAGTTTGGTCTTTTCATTCCATTCTCTCTTATATTTCCTCATGAAATAACATTTTAAACACTTTATATTTAATAACTGTAATTGTATTTTATGTGTTTTATTCAAATTTGGTTATCAAGTCTATTTAAAAACTTCAGGTGCTCTTTGTGAAAGAGACTTTATTAAAACCCTTGTCTCATTAAAAAAAGAAATCAGCTGAAAAATTGTGCAATACTAAAAAATATGAAATCTCTAACCCACTACTACACCTAGTTTTTAAAAAGATATAATATTTTAATTGGCATATGGAAGTAAAAATTGAGAGGCAGTTTGACTGTAGCTGTCAAGACAAAAATATTGACACTCCTGGGATTTGAGCTTCAGAGATGTACTTCTGTCCTGTGTGCTCAATCAAAGGCCTGGCTGAAAGCATTGGTTGTTTAAATACATGTGGAAGGAGGAGCAAAAATAATGGTGAAGGACTGTGGGAAATCCAGGAAATCAGCTATCAAGAGATTTATGACTTTCCACAACAATTCAAGAAAATAAAGTCTATTTCTAATTTTTTCCCCACACACTTCTGTTGTTCACCATGTTTATGTAACAGCATGAGAGCTGCCAGGTGTTGTACAAAGTCACAGCTGAAACAAACATAGAACTTAGTGTGAATGCGTGAGAGTTTTCCCTGGTGGCACTTCTACTTTTTCTTCTGTTTATTTAGTAATCTGTGTCTGTAGGACTGTAGGACTAAGGAAATAGGCTGTAGGACTAAGGAAATCCACTTTTCTCCCTTCACTTAATAATGACCTGGTGCTAAGTGTCACAGGATGAAATGATATCTGTTTAGTACCAGACCACCTCTTGCAGCAAATTAAGTTATTTTCATAGTATTATTTATATTTTGAAATCTTAACAAGCACATGTAAAACCGTTTATCTGGATGTTGATGTTTGGCTCAATGGCTTGGACAGAAAAGTGCTATCCCCCAACCATCTTTTTTAGAGGGATTACTAGCTAATAAGTACAAGAGAAGTGACCTTTAGGGTCACCTGTGCTCTTGTGAAGTACAAGAGAAAAGTGTTGCCATTTTGTTGCGTCTCAGACCCAGACTAGGTTAAAAGGTAATGTTCAGTCCATTGGAGGATAGAGAATTCCACTCAGTCCTATGCTTTTTCCTAACGGCTGTCATTGCCTTTCCTACTTTGGGGAAGCTGTGGTATGAATATAGGCAGCAGTAGCTCAGCGTGAAGGAGCACAAATCCCTTCCCAGCCCTTGGTGTCTGTGCTGCCTGGGTGTGCAATGGGGAGGTCCACTGGCACTGTATTAATCTCCAGTGGTTTAAATCTCAGGTCAGATATCAAGTACCCTCTTTTTAGTTGAGCTGATTCAATTCTCATGAATGAATGAATGAATGAATGAATGAATGAATGCATGAATGAATCAATGAATGAATGAATGAATGAATACTGTTTTCCTTCCTTGGTTATCACTTAGTTCCATTTTTACACCCCAAACAAGTGCCAGGTCTCAAGGATTCATGCCTGTAGGGCATTGGAGGGTTGTTTACAGCCCTGGCTCTTTGCACCTGTCTTTCAAAGTCCCTGCTGTTATCCCATCCTTCATGCTGCATTTTCATTTCTCAGATCACAGTTTTGTTTATTCTACAAAGAACTTGCTACTACTGCTGATCAGAATATACATTATATGCATTTCACCTTGTAAATGAATTGCTGCCTTCCAACTGCATTGCATCAAATGTAAGAAAGCAGTAATTATATTCCTCAAAGTGAAATAATCCTAGAAGTGTTTTCTTATTCCCTTAAGTGTGCACTTCAATGTGTAGCCATGTTTCTTTCATTCTTTTGTTTTGAGGGGCAAAAACACTGTGTAAAGAAAGAATGAGCTGAAAGGTGCCAGACAGTACAATAGTGAAAACAGTCCCTTTTCATATTTCCTTCCTCTCCTGCAGACAGCATTTCCAGCCACTCGGAAGGGGACTATTAACGGTATCTGTTCTTCCTACAAGTCTAACAAATAAATCATCCCTCCCCTCCTTTTATAATCACATTATTATGGTCAGCAGAGAATTAAGATTGCATGTAGCCAAATGATTGCATGAAGCCAGGGAGGCAGCAGTGTGACTTTGTAGGTAGTTAGACTAAAGGACTGAGCTGGTTTGCTGTTGATGTCCTCCATCCCTGAGCAGTCCAGAGGCAATTCCACAGCAGTAGGAATGGAATAGACTGACAGTGCCCTGAAGAATCCTGGTTGCTAATGGATACAGTGAAAGCAAATTGAATTACTAACCAATTAAACTGCCAGGACCTATCTTTTCACCTTTTACGTGGTTCCTCTGTCAACACTGAGCGTCTTTTTAACTACTCTGGAACAATTCGGTGGAAATTTTAAAATTGCCTGTTTGTGCTAGGCTTGCCTGTAAAAGAATTAATTTACTTCAATTTACTTCATAGTAGCTGTAAGTGTGTCATGTTTTGGATTTCTGACTAAAACAGTATTGTTAATATAGGAATGCAAATACTATGAAAAGTGTTCAAATGGTGTCAAAGTCTTTTCTGTTTCTTGCGGTACCCCACCACCGAGCAGAGGATGCACAAGAAGCTGTGGAAGGACACAAACAGGACAGCTGATCTCAACTGAACAAAGGGATATTTCATATCATATGATGTCATGCTCAGAAATAAAAACTGGTGGAAAGGAGCATGACACACTCATAGTTACAGCATGTGCCTTCCCAAGTAACCATTACTCATGATGGAGCCCTGTTTTCATGGAGATAACCAAACACCTGCCAGACAACAGGAATTAGTGGATTATTTCCTTATGATGCTTTGCTTCTGTGTGCAGCTTTTGCTATAAAATTGTTTTAATCTCAGTTTACAGGTTTCTCACTGTTATCCTTCCCATTCTCTTCCTAATCCATCTTGAAAGGGAGTGAATGAACAGCTGAGTGGAGCTCAGCGGCCTGTTGGGGTTAGCTCACAACAGTGCTACAGCATGGTATTAAAGAAGAATATATCTGTATAAATATACATTAGACTAAAGTTGCAATTTGCAATATACATACATCTTTCTCACCAGGATTAACATGACAGAAGGAGGTAAAAATGGTCGGATTTTTCACACAGTAATTAGTAAAGTATTACCCCTTTCTCATCCTGTCTGTAGCACATTTAGGCTTTTAATTTGCTTAAGTGTGGAAAAAATATCCTGCAATTTGCTCACTACTTACTTCAAAGTGGACAGGAGTTTATTTTTGGGTTCTGTTGGGCTCTTGTCACCCACTTTTCTTCTGACTTGAATGTGAGACAGAAGTATTAGAAAGATTTAGATGAGATTTGTTCACAACTGATGAAGTTGAACATCATGTTAAACAAATCTTTACAGAAAAAAACAAGCAAAGCATTCATATTTCTCTGTATGCTTCAATCTCTAGTTAAGTAAAGACCTTGCTTTATAATGATAGCTGTTGGAGAAAGTGGGGCAGACACCAAAGCAAAATCCACAAACACAGGAAAACAGAAAAAAACGCATATGATGCTAAAATACACCTTTTTTTTGCTGAAGTTTTATAAGCCCTGAGAATTTTTTCTGACTATGCCTAGAACAGTGTTCTACAAATTTAACTTCTCTTATTGTACCCTGTACTGTGTTGGTATTACTTTATGCAGAAATCTGGGTGTAAAGGTTAATAGAATTGCTCAGTTGGTGATAACACTCAAATCAGTAACTGCCTCTGGATCCTGAACAGTACTAAAATTATACTATTAACACTGGCTTTAATGCTTACTCCAGCAGTGGTCACGTTTTTCCCTTAGAGAAATAATCAGCAGAAGGACAAATTGGAGATGTATTTGCAGATTTTAAATGCTTACTCCCTACAAATCCCATAGCCAGCTGAATTGTGATCAGGTGGAAGAAACTGTGTTGCCCTTTGAGAAGCATCAGGCAGTATTTCCAGGTCTGATCTGGAATTTCTAAATTTGTTTTTATATTTCAGAGTTTCTTCTCAGGAATCCAGTCCTGCTTTATGGAGGAATGAAAAACAAGTCAGATTGTCTGCCACACTGGCTACATTTTCTTTTTACATTTATTTGTGTAGGAGCTAAACAACGCCTGATCATTGATAAAAAGGGCAGTACAGACTGTTTCTGTTCTTGGAGATCTTTCCTGAAAAAGTAATTGGAATTCTGCAATAAAAAAGACTGCTCCACTTCCTTGCTTTTTTCTGACTCATTTGCATACCTTCCTGAAAAGAAAAATCCCTGAATCTCTAAAATATTTTGGAGTAAAAGTTTTAGCAGTCATTGACGATTTGAAATTTGAAGAATGGCTTCATCAATGCTCTGATGCCAAATACATAACAAGGATATTCATTGTAACAATTGTGATTGGAGCAAGACCTCTTATTTTTGGCTTTAATTCTGGCAGTGCAATCCTGGTCCTGTTGAATACAGTGACAAAATTTCCATTAGCCTCAGTAATGCAGTGTGGGAAGACGGAGATAGTACTGAAGGCAATCTCGCCCGTTATATTGAAGCTGTGTTTGTTACTGAAGGGTGGGAACAGCCTTGCCCTCACAGGTATGGGTGTGATAAAAGAGTGAGTTAGCTGGGAAGGAGTCACTTGGAGTCTGCTGGCTGTGCTGTGAGGAGTGAGGAATAGGAGGTCTTGCGAGGAACAGACAGGGTTAGGTGGCCATGCTAGGGGCAGGAAGGACCTAGCTGGAACTGCAGAAGGAAGAGAGAAAAAGGAGAGAAAGAGCCAGAATTGTGTGGAGCTGCCCATGGGAGACTACACAGAAAAGGTATGAGGGACTTCTGGATAACAAGGTGCTGATTCTTGAAGCCTTCTTCAGTGTCAGTCATAACTCCTCTGTCAATGCAGAACTTTGCCTGAGGAGTTTCTGTTGCCATTACTAATGGAGGTATAAGCCTCCAGTAATGCAATCAGAGTCTGTTGAGATCAGATTCTGTGTTGTACCAAACTAATAATATCCAAGAAGCAGATCACAGTCTATAAAACAGTGGAATGTGCTAAGGCTTTTATTCTTTTTACATCTCCATCAAATTAGAACAGTAATACATTCTTGTTCAGTAGAGTAATACCATTCTTCAGCGACAACATGCAGCTTCACCTTTCAGTAGGCTCAGGATGACTGCATGATCTTTTCAAAGACTCAGTATTGCAGTGTGAAATCATGGCAATGCTTTTCTTATACTCAGGTTAAGTTCTCACTCTTAACCAGTCTATCTGCATTCATCAAATAGCAATCTGTTTCTGCATCTGAGTGCTGTGGAAGTAACATCTGTCCTTCAAAATTGAGAATTAGTATCATTTCTCTATTAGCCAATAGAATACTCATAATAAAGCTTAAACTGACTCACCCTTGACTACATGTACTAATCAAAATCAATGTCATTCTAGGCAATTGAGATGTGTGAAACTGATTTTAAAGCAGGTGTTCATGTTTTCAAAATAACCACTGTTTTGTTATTTGCTGTTTTTTACTTTCTGAATTAGTGTTCTAATAGTAGGTAGAGAATGTTCTGAAAGATAAAATAACTAGCTTAAAGTAGTAAAGTAAAACAGAAAGCATATAAGCATGGATCTGCATTTTAGATTAACATTTTCATGGTTGTTTCCTTAAATTTCTATCACTCACATTGAAATGTATTATACCACTACAGCATCTCACTCCATAGCATGTTGACAAAAGAGGTCACAAACCTTATTCTATAATTGCAAAGAATCCTGCCACAGTACCTCTAAATCTGCAAAGTCATCAAGGACAGTACATAGTAGATGAGTAAGCAAGCAGAAAACAAATAGTACTGAAAACTGAATATGACATGGTTGATTTTTTTTTTTCCACAAGGTGTCTACAAGCAAGATGTGAACAGAAAACACAGTATCATTCTAGAGCTTGAAATGAAAGGTGGAGAATTACCTGTTTTTATAAGAATAAACTATCAGACAAGGTAAAGGAAAGCATAAACTACCAACAAATTATTTGGTGTCAGACAGCAACAAATTTTAATTTATATAATAGAAACAATATATGATTGGCCAGCACGAGTCAGTTAATTTCCCACAACAACAGCTTTTATGTAGAATGAGATTTAGTAGAGATCTTGTTTCTTTAGCACATCTGAGACTCCTGGATGAAGGGTCCAAGCCCACACGACTGAACAAATTTCTTGTTTACCAGAGAGTCTGTACAGGTTTTGACCTGCACAGAAATTAGGTAATGGGAGGAGATTGTGGTTGCAACTGACTGCCATATGGGTCTGTGTATTGGGTTTGCATGGCCAGGTTTTAGTAATGGTGGGGACTACAGGTGTGACTTCTGTGAGAAGCTTCTGGAAATTTGCCCTATGTCCCACAAAACCTATGCCAGGTGACTCCAAGACAGGCTCTCTGCTGGCCAAAGCCCAGCCCATCAGAGACTGTGGTAACACCTCTGGGATAAGGTTTTTAAGAAAGGAGGAAAAAAATATACTGCACATCAGCAGCTGGGAGAAAGCAGTGAGAAACAGCCCTGCAGGCACCAAGGTCAGTGAAGAAGGAGGAGGAGGAGGAGGTGCTCCAAGTGCTAAAGCAGAGATGCCCCTGCAGCTCATGGGGAGGAAAACTGCCCTGCTGCAACTCATGGAGGTCCATGGTTGAGCACAGGTGTAGCCCATGGCAGTCGCCACACTGTAGCAGGTTGATATGCCCAGGGTAGGCGGTGATCTCATGGGAAGCCCATGCTGGAGCAGGCTTTTGGCAGAACCTGTGGCTCTGTGGAGAGAGCATCACAGTCTGGAGCAGCCTATTCCTGAGAGACTGCACCCTGTGGAAAGAACAGGCTGGAGTATTTTGTGAAGAATTGCAGCCCATAGGAAGCACTCACATTCCAGAAGTTCATGGAGAGCTCCCATAGGAGACACCCCAAGGTTGAGCAGGGGAAGAGTGTGCAGAGGTGTCTTTGCAAGGAATAAGGACAGGCTGAAACAATGTATGTGAAACTGACTGAAGCCCCCATTCCCTAACACCCATTACAGGGGGAGGAGATAGAGATTTCTGGAGTGAAGTTAAGCCCAGAGAAGATAGAGCAGAGGACAGAGGGTGCTTTTAAGATGTGGGTTTATTGCTCATTATTCTACTCTGATTTGATTGGTGATAAGTTAAACTAATTTCCTCAAGTTGAGTCTGTTTTGCCAGTCACAGTAGGTTTTGAATGATCTCTCCCTGTGTACCTTGACCCATCAGTTTTTTGTTATATTTTTGATTGCTTTCTCAGCCGAGAAGCAGAGTGATAAAGTAGCTTTGAATGGTACCTGGCCTCCAGTCAGGGCCACCCCAATGCAATATGGCACAATGTTTTCTAGGCAAAAACCAGGAGTCCTATATCTCTCCAGTTCATGTGATAAATGGAGAGCAAAACTATAGAGCAAAATAGGATGCCTTGGAAAGAAAAGTAGTGCCTATAATATCTCTCATGGAGCCAGTTTCCTTTTTCATCTTTTTCATTTTTTTTTTTAAGGGAGGAGAAAAACTCTGATACAAAACTAAATTGATAACTTCAGTGCTGTGGGTTTTTACTTCAAATTGTCTGATATGGCTCAAAGAACAGCAATAGGATTTCAACCCTGAAAGACTACATAGGTAACAGACATTTTCTAGTAGCTTCCTTAGAATATTTTTGCCCTATCTTAGGACAAAAAGCAATTTTTTCTCTACTGTCTGTGTCATCTTTTTGAATGCTCTAGGCAGGTGTTTCCTGGCCCCTCCATTCTTTGAAGTGAATTTTCTGCTTCCTCTGTTCATGTATTCTGTCCTTGGTAGCCAGAGGTGAACAGCTAATATTTTTGTCATTACTTTTTCCATTCAAACTCTGTTCCCTCATGCAATTCCATTCACATTTTTATGTTCTGTAATGTTTCATTCTCAGCAGTCAGAATTAGTTTTGTGACCATCGGCCATCCAATACCCATCAGACCTAGAGAGGAAATAAAAGAAGTGTTTGGAAGGCATTGATGGTGTGAGCATCTACAAAGGGAGTATCTCCATTGAAGTCTCGTCTGAGCTAATTAGTACTGAGATCAGAGTGTTCCAGTTAGCCTAACCTGAGTATAAGTATTCCCACAGCAAGGCCTTCTGTGTGTTGCTGTCCCTGAACCAATGTACGTGTGTGCCCAGGAGAGCAAAGCCCTGCTGCTTTGTGCTGTTGTGCTCTGGGATTTGTTCCTGTGCAGCTGAGTCAAACGTGAGAAAATGTCTTGCTCTGGAAAGGACGGTGCTGTGGCAATCAACATATCTCTTTTGTTTCTGAGGACATGTTCTGAGCTAAGCCAAAGGACAAAATAGCTGTTAGTTCATACAAATAGCTGGGATCCAGTGTGCCTAAGGTCAAATAAGCATATAGTAAGGTTGTTAATAGGTAAAAATAAGGGAGTTTTAAGACTAAAATCAAAGCCTGTAGTGGATATGTTCTTGCTTACCTAATTTATAATCTGGTATCTGGTCATACATGTGACCAAATGAAGATGCTTCCATGTAGTTGAACTGCCCATCTTTACACAAAAGAAACCCAAGTAAACATTTACTTACGAATCTATTCTATTGTTATATGCACCAAAGCTTACAGAAAGCCTAATGAGTGATATAGTTACTATTTATATTTTTTCATTTATAATAGTGAAGAAAGTTTAGGGTAATATTTAGAGAAAGCTGATAGGTATTTGAAAAAAATTAAATATGATAATATTGATCTACTAATTTATTGATTGGTGAGACTTTTTAATAAGCTGATAGTTTCTAGTCACTGGCAATTAATAATCACTTACAATGCTAAACCCTTTAGGAATAGTATGTTTGCTCTCAAGATCTAGATACAATAATTCACTGATCTCCTGTCTCCAAACAAAATTGTAAAATAGTTGTGTTTGGAAGGGAACTCTAGAGGTTATCTGGTCCAATCCCATCCTGCTCAAGCAGAGTTACACATACCTGGATACCCAGGATCATGTCCAGATATCTTTTGACTAGCAGTCCAGTCATTCTTCAAGGATGGAGACTCCACAACCTGTCTGGGAAAACTGTGCCAGTGTTCACTCATCCACACAATGACAAGGTGTTCCCTGATGTTCATAAGGAGCCTCCTGTGTTTCAGTTTATTACCCCTGACTCAGATCCTGTCACTGGGCACCACTGAAAATAGCCTGATTCTGTCCCATTTCTACCCTCCCTTCAGGTATTTATATACAGTGAAAAGACCCCTCCAGAGACCTCTCTTCTCCAGGCTGGACAGTCACAGCTCTTTCAGCCTCTCCTCATGTGGGAAATGTTTCAGACCATCACCTTCCTGGCTCTTTGCTGTATCAGTGTGTCCACGTCCCTCCGGTGCTGAGAAGCCTAGAACTGGACACTGCCACACCACTGCTGAGTAGAGGGAATTATCCCATCTTTCAATCTTCTGGCATCTTCTATTCATGCAGCTGATGACACCATCAGCCTTCTTTGCCACAAGACCACATTACTGACTTGCATTCAACTTGAGCATCCACCAGGAATTTTATGGCAAGCTGCTTTCTAGCTGGATATCCTTTAGCATATACTGGTGCATGGGTTTGTTCCTTCCCAGGTACAGATTCTCCACTCCCCTTTGTTGAATTTCATGTGCTTCCTCTTAGACCATTTCTCCAGCCTGACCACATCCTTCTGGATGGCAGCACAATCTTCTGGTGTATGAGGCTCTCCCTCAGTTTTATGTGATCAGCTCAAATACAGCTAATGAAATTGCACAAATTAACTGAAAAGAACAATGTAAGTCTTACCAAGCATATCCCTAATGAGAATAAAATTTAAGGGCTATCTCCTCATAATGATAAATGTGGTCAGTAATTGTACTTTTTTTTTCCACATATAATAGAATAGGATATTAGACCCAATAGAAAAATTCCAGTTTAACCTGAACCTATATAAGCCATTACTTTTGTCAATATTGGGAGTTTTCTGTATGGTGGAACAAGAGCAGAAAGGAAAGAAGAAATAATACATGTGTAATAGAAAAATTACATTAGTAGAAGTTCCTTGAAAGGCCCCCTGATTATAAAGGAAAAATGATCTTTGCTATCTTGAAAGGAAATACCAGATAGGAGTTGCTAGTTATTACCCTATGAGAAAATACAATTGAAACTAAAAGCTGGCAAAATGGTGGAAATGTCCGTTCTTACAATGACAAAGGCAACAGCTTTTAATTCTAACTGCTTATCATTAAAATAAAAAAAAAACTGAAGGAGAAGCTAACTGCCCTGCCTGTATCTTCCCTACAAAGTGATGTTTAATGCAATACAGATAACATTTCAGTTGAAAATATAAATATTAAAAACTCTCAGAAAGCTGCAGATGACTTATGATCCAGTTTGAAAATGGCATGTTTGATAGCAGAAAGATTGCTGTCAGGCTTCTTTGCTTGGAACAGGAGCTTGCTCCTGACATGTATGTGGATGGCTCTAGGCAGAGGCTCATATTCCCAAACATCCTTACATTTGAACAGGGAAGCCTTCTCCTCATATAGCAATGGTGTTCAGCTAGAAGATTTAATTATAAGAATTATATCCATGGGTGAAACTTTCTCACAATATTACAATCAAATGGTCAGCTACTGTAGGGCTCAACTTGACATAAAATTGGAAGGCAATGCAAATAAAGTCTAAAACAGATTTGAAATTTTCTACCAACCCCCTACCATATTCAAGATAAGAACTGAAGGTAAGGGTATACTTTTGTAAATGTAGTTTGCTTGATGATTTATACAGTAATCAAAGCTTTCAGCAACTTCATATTTAATGGAATGACTTGCAAAAAAAATTTTGTCTAACTAAAATTGCATTTAAGAAAAACATGGTGCAAGGCAGGGTATTCCAAATTTATCGCTTCTGAGAATGATAAACAGTTAACTTCTTTGGAGTCACTGGTCAAAAAAGTGTGTATAGAATATCACATTGTTGTTTTAGGACAAAAAAAAAAGGCTAAAAAATGTGATATATTCATGTATCTTCTGTGTTTAAGAAAAAAGAAGCAATGGGTCTTGCTGCTTATCCCAGTCTATCAGAGGACTTGACATCCTCAGATTGAGATAAGTGAAAAAGGGAAAAAGTCTAAAAAATAGGGGAAAAGATGTTTCCCAGAAAAGTTAAAAATACTTGTCAATCACTAATTGTAAATTTTACCATGGACTGCAAAATTCATACTATAATGATGTAAATATTATGCCACACTTTACATGTATCTTATGTAAACATTGAGTGCATTATAATATCATAATGGCATGTTTATTATAGGAAAAAAATATTGAAAGCAAAACCTCTCTTTAGACAGAGGTGAAAAGATTAGACTTTATGTTGGTTTTTATAGCCATATGATAAGCAAACCCACTAAATTATGTTCTTCAAATGCACACAGGTTGTATTTCTTTAGTTGTTCTTCACGTCCTGTAACATTTTATGGATTTTTTAACATATGAATCCTTTATTTTATCTCATTAACCTTTTTTTTCATGTAAACTTTGAAATTTGTCTAAGTAGTTTGCAGTCTGAAACATTTCCATCCCAAAATGTTAGCAGCTGAATGTGTTTCAAGAGAGTAAGTATGTTCTGGTTCTCAACATCACCATTACTGCATTCAAGAATACATTTTGTGCAGAAGTGATTGATATCAGCAAAATGTAATAAAGTTATAGAGAGGGAAGGGTGGTCACACATCTGGCCTCTAAATAGACCCATGTTTTTGTATATTAAAACAAGAATCTGAAATCCTTAGTCTCTGCCATTTAAGGTATCGATATAGATGATTTTCTTTGCTTAAGTAGAAAACAGTATTTATACTCCTCTGACTTACTTCTGATGCCTGGGTAACATTGTGGAAAGGAAGGATCAAAAGGAAATATTTCTAAAATATATAGTGATGCTAACTTGTTCATTTTCAGGACCTAGTAGACAAAAATACAGTGGATCATTTGTATAAAATCCACAAAAGGAGACCTAATTGATATTTCTCTGCATGAATCTCAGGTACATCTCCACATGTAATGAATTTAATATTGAAAAGGCAAGACCAATCCCTCTCCCACAATTTTTCACCATCAATTCCACAAGTCACTGGGTGTAGTGGTTTAGGGCAAATCTGGGAGGAAACCTCCTAAGGGGCACTCCCTCCCCTCCCCCCAACCAGTTTGAAAAAAGAAACCTCCTCGGAGAGAAGTGGAAAGAACCCTGTTTATTAAACAGGCCAAGCACTCCCTGGCACAATAAATTGAACAATACCCGATGATGCCGCTCTGGAGAGATGACAGATTTAGGAAAGAAGTCCGTCCTGTAAGTGGTTGCTCTGTGTCAGTTCCTCTGGTGCTGGGGATCGTTGCTGTGCGGATCTTGGTGGGTTCCAGATGCAAACCCCCACGGCGCTCCCCCGGGTCCTCAGTCCAGAGAGATTTTTAACAGTTCCAAGGGAAGGCAAAAAAAGGAACAGAAAACAGGAAAGAAAAAAGGAAAAAAATAAAAACAGGAGGAGAAGGAAAAAAAGCGAAGCTTCTGCCCCCTCCTACTAACTGTGATAAATGAAGATAAATCATGTCCAAGTTGGGAAAGTTACAATGTTATAGAGCTACTTGTTATAAGGTTATGTTGTTAAATTGTTAAATTGTTCACCTTGTTCTGTACCCCTTCCCCCGAAAACCCCCTTACCTTCCCTCCTTCGTCGCACTTCATTGAGTTAAGCTGCTGCTGCTCCCTGGCATCTCCGCTTTCCACTCCTGTTGCTGTTTCACCTGCCTGTTCCTGGTCTGTCCCACTGGATTGCTCCCTGCCTGCTCCACTTCCCACTTCCGGCCGGATCCTCTTCCTACTTCCTGCCAACAACCGGCCTGCCAATCAAGCAGCTGCTACCACCCTTATGCAAATCGCAGGGCCCAGCTGCAAAGTGGGACCAAATTGTCGCTAAAAGCCCCTAATCAAAACGAGCCCACTCAAGATTCTAACCCGCAGGGGACAACACCAAACTGAGAATACCCAAAAGGATTTATGAACAATCTCCGGTATCTCACCATGACTTGAAAAGTACTGAAGAACAAAACACCCCTGGACTCCAAGAGCCAGTTTTGAGTTCCTGAGGACTCCCGCGTGGTCGAACTCCCGGCTCTGCAGCGGCATTCTGCAGCTCCGACTCAGCACCACCTCCTCAGCCTTGGAAGCAGACACCACCAGCGGCGTAGGGCACCCCTTTGAGCCACCCCTCAAGAGCTGGATAATGAAGGCATTAAAAGGAGTAAACTTGGTCTCCTGCCCTTGTTTATTACATTAACTACACACTAACTAACTAACTACTGAAAAAAAAAAAAAAAACAACCAAAAAACAACTCTCCTTTTGTGCTGAATTCGACTCTCAAGGCCAGCCGGCAGAAGACAGTTTCTAAAAACAAACTGCGTGCCTCTCCCCTCCCCCCAGCTCCCAGAACCAAGAGACGATTGGGATACAAACATCATGTCACCCCAAGACACTGGGTCTTGGAGATAGTAAACAAAGATACTCAATACTTTAAAAAGTTACGTTTTATGTTGCTAAATAATGCAGTGGTTTCCAAAGGGGCAAAATTCACTCTCATTAAATGAAGGCACCCCATGAAATTCAAAAGATTTCATAGTGGGTTTTAAAGGTATTAAATAACCTATAGCAAGTAGTGTTATGTAATCCTTTAAACCACCATTTGTGGAAGCTGGTTTTCCCTGGGGTGCATAGATAAATAGGTTTCTGTAATGCTCTCATGCAGGAAAAAAACTTATAATCTGCTAATGTAAAGCCAGAAAAACTTTTTTTTTTTCTTTTTTTTCTTAAAGCAGTGTAGAGAGAATAGTTGGTAAGGTGGGAAGGCTTCACACATCTGATGGTATAGTTCTTCAGAACCCCTAGATATGCCTATCAACTTTAAATTACCAGTCTGGATAAAAAGGTCATTTATAAAGTTCATGTTTTGAAAACTGTTTCAGCTTACTAATGAACACAATACTGTGCCAGCTGGAGTTCATGGTGGCCATTAATATTAGTAGGAGGAAATCTGAACTACTTGTTCTTGCTGTGGTACTTTGGGGTGTTTTCTTTTGTTTTGATGTGGGTGTGTTTTTGTGGGTTTTTGTTTTGGTTTGGTTTGGTTTGGTTTGGTTTTTTTGTGGTGGTGTTGTTTTCTGGTTGTTTTTTTTTTTGTTTTTGTTTTTGTTTTTGTTTTTGTTTTTGTTTTTTTCCATTAATCTACAAGCAGTATTTTAATGAGGAGATATGAGATACCATTTTATATCCAGCATAAAACTTCTTCATAAAAAAAGAAAGAAAACACCTTCCTGGTCCATCATATCTCTCTAGGCATTTTCTAAGAATACTTATATAAATCCTGTACCATACCTCAACTTTCCATGCATCAGGATACCTGAAAGTAGCTGTAAAGATTTTATCACATAACACAGAGCATGCAAACTGGAACTTTCATTGAGTGCCATGCTGTCATTTTCAAACAGAAATATTTGAATTTCATACAAGAAAAGTGCATGCTCTTGAATTTTGGAAAATTGATTTGTTGGCTTTACACAAGTGGGTGTTTTGGGAAAAATATTTATTCCATATAAAGAATGAATAAGTGGATACATTTGACCAAATCAAAAACCTCTAAATTCTGAGGAGGTGGGATAAAAAAATCTACCAGTGGATGTCCAGGTAGGTTTGCCCTCTACTGGTCTTATGCATTTAAATATGCTTCCCTAGAATGCTTGGTGCATTCCCAAGTGCAAGGATGCCAATTTTTCTGCAGCTATTTATTTCTGATATTACTTAACCCTGCACATCTGGACTGTATTTACTCAGGAAAAAAATATATATTTTTTGCCATGAGTACTGATGGATTGATGGACAGTGAGTGTGAAAGTCTACTATATAAATGTATGCTTATATTATGATAATATCTGTCAGCTGATTTTTCAATTGTTTGGCTTTTTGTTTTTGTGGGGTTTTTGGGTTTGTTTTTTTTCGTGGTTTTGTTTGGTTTTTTGTTTGTTTTTTGGTTTTTTTTTTTTTTATGTCTAGCTCGTTATGGCTCTGTTGGTTTTGTTCATAGTTGTTTTCTTTTCCCTAAATACCACTTTCCCCCCTTCGTTCGATTAATATATACAAGTTGTCTCCTTTTTATTGTGTTTTTCTTATTCAATTTCAAAGAGGAAAATGATACTGAGGGATAATCAACTCTCGCTGCCTTTGCTAGTGGAGAGCATGATGGAGAAGAAATAGGATAAATCTTTTTCTCCTTCAGCGTAAAGCAGAGGTTACCCCTAGGGCTGAACAGAGCTCATCCTTGAAACCACACAGAAAAAATATTGTATTTTTGATGTTGGGAACTCAAGGGAAATATAAGTTCATATTATGCCAAATTCTTCTTCAACAAAATGTTTGGTTTGGGTTTTGGTTTTTGGGTTTTTTTTGTTTCTTTTTTTTTTTTTTTAATTAATTTGGTTTAGAAATAGTAGCAATAATAGAAAATGTAGGTTTACATGAACATTTATTAATGTTGCACTTGAAGCAGTTATGTTTCTGAGACTGTAAACAAAAAAAAAAAAAAAAAACAAAAAAACCCCCACCTTTTACTCTTGGTTATTTTGGGGTTGTGGGGGCATAAGGTAGCCCTTTTTTTGACATTTTATTATGAACATATAATGGAAATTTTGTTCTCATAATTCCATCCTTGGTAAATAATTAGGCTTATTCCTCCTAAACTAACAGTTCTTATTTCAAATGCAATACAATTTGGCTTTTGGGAATATATGTCAGTATTTAATGATGTATAAAATGAGTAATAGCAACAAAGGTATTATTCAATCTCACACTTTTACAGTTAGTGCACTTTTTTAGAATAGCATATAAAATTCCAAAGGCAAGAATCAAAGATAATCTTTTTTGGACAGAAAATAAACCAAATTTTCACCTTACTCTCCAAAAAAGTGTTTCTGAGAGAGAGAAAATTATGAATAATTAAGAGTACAGTGTGTCAGTCTCTTCTAGATCCCACATATGCCCCAAACAGAGAGTCTGGGGTTTGTAAAACCTGCTTGAACACCGTGGTAGAACTATATACATGCTGTGGGAACCAGATTTTAGTGATACCCTGCTGGTGGCTCAGTCTAGCAATGGAGCTCTATACCTTATGTAGATTTTGTCTTGGAGGGTGTGGGAAGATGACTGAGAGTAAAAAAGATAATGGTAGGGAAATTACAGGGGAAAATATGTTTGCTACTCCCTGGATCACAGTCAACATATCCAGCCTCCCACAAATAATACTGAGGGAGACTAGATGGAGAGTGGAGCAGAGAGGAGACACCACAGACAGGTTCTGTGGAAACCCCTGCAGAGGAGGGAACTCGGTGGTACTTGGTAGTTGATAAACTGCACAGCAGCTGACAGCCGAGGGAGATAAAGGAAAATGTCCTGTTGCTGAATCAGCAACCGTGGTGAAATTATTCTCCTTGGAGTGATGTATGGCCACATCCCAGGGTTATCTCAGGTAATGTCCTGAAATACCCACCCCCAAGGTACAATGACCCTGCACTTGGTAAAATGCATGACTGAAATAACTCGAGCTCCTCCTAAACACAAATATAGAGTTTTAAAGTGAATTAGGGATGGCCAAGTGTTGGAGAAGGCTCCATTGTAACCTCTGGGATCAGTCAACATGCTAAACCTGTCTTCTCCCTTGTAGAGAGGCCTACTGAGTAAGAACCATACTCTGTGAGTGCTGAATGATGATCTTACGCCAGATGTTTGGAGGATTAGAGCTTGTCTGCAGAGTGCTTTGAATTAGTATATTTCTTTGAACATGTGTTTGAAGTCAGACAGGATCATAGCAATCCTTTTACTTTAACCCATCACAATTTATTGAGTCTCATTCTGTAAACTGTTAATGTGAGTCCTTCAAGAGCACTGGCAGGCTCTGGCAGTGGGTAAAGGTGTGGGGACTCAGGAGGGGCTCTCTCTGTTTGAAGTGGGAGCCGCCCTCCAATCCAGTGAACTGCTCAGTGAAGTCTCCTGGTAACAGGATACTGACAGAATGGTTGGGCACAAGGGTCTCAGCCTTCCAGGGGCTCTGACGGACTAATCAAACACTAAGGGTTTCAGTAAATCTCCCATTTTCATGTAGCAGAGGGGCAGGAAGCTACTTCACTTGGACAGAAGAAAAGACTGAGCTAACTAAAGTGCATTATATTTTATATAGAATTGATATTTAGGAGAGAACAGAAAAAAGGAGCTATTTTTTTGTGTACATGTAAACAGAATATATCTTTCAGAAGCATAAATAATTGGACCCTGTTCTTTTAAGCAGTCTTATTTAAAAGGAAAGAAGACAGAATCTGATTGTTTGAAATCCATGAAGAGTTATTAGAACCAAATGTAATTATTTCCCACATAGATGAAGATTTTGTGCCTATCGAGTACTCAAATAGTATCAGTGGTGGATGCTATTATATATAAAAATATATGTATTTGTACAAATACACTTTGGACACACCTTGAAGTTGCACTCAAAAGTTTTAGTGTTGTAAAAAGTCACTAACTTAAATTTATTCCACATAACCACAATCTTCCTCATCAGGAAGGCTTCAAAATCTTTTCAGCAAACTTTTCTGAGATTCTTTTTTTTCCTTCAGTGATGAGTCAGGTGCTTAAATATTATCCATAGAAAATTTAAGATCTATTATTATACTCCTGGTTTTTAATGACATATCAAATGTGAGATATCTTTGCAAAATGACTAAAAGTAGAAATCCATATAGCCAATATATGTAGGGTGGAATTTATTTTTGTCATATTTAATTATATAATGTATGTGATTTTTCATTTCAGTTATTGACTTAAATTGTCTCCAAAACATATCTAAGTGTTTGTCTATTTTTTACTTAAAAAGTAATCATCCTGTCATAAACTGAAGGAGAGAAAATCTTGTACTAAATCCAGAAACTGCCTTTTTCAAAATAATTTTCTAAAGTTTCAGGGGATTTGGTTGTGTTTTTTTTTCCACTTTCACTTTCTGATTTTCATTTTCTGAAGAGCAAAGCTCTCCTTGTAGCCATTTAAAAGACTGTCAGAATTCTTTTGTGTTTCTAGCAAACCCATGTTTTATTTTTAAATTGAGTGACTGGTTTGCTTTCCAGATTATTATGGTTCTTTGTTAGCTCTGTGCTGTAAATCAGCTTGAAAAAAGGGAACTGTCATGATTTGTGAAAGGATATTTCACTTCAAGGGCTTTGTTCCTTGTTGATTATTTCATTATTGGGATTTCCAGATTGTTTTTTAATAATAATTATGTAATACTTAGGTCCAATATGTTATGCTTTTATCTGTTTTTCCCCAATATCAACTTCTAGCTTTCTGCAGACCTCTCTTGTATAGTTGCACACATTTTTCCATAAGTGTTTGTTGTTTCTTCCCTTGCAGGTTAGTTCTCCTAGTGAAGTCCCAGGTCCCAGTGATGTCAGTAGAACTTGAATTAAAGAAAAAAAAATAGAAACAGAAAATTAATTTGCATGCTTATGATGTTTTCCTGGAACAACCTGTGTAAGATGTATGAAATCAATAATAATCTAACTACCTCCATCAAATAACTAAATACAGACAGGAACTAAATACAGACATTGCAAAAATTAGTAACAGACATGTTACTGTGTTTGAACCAGGTTATCTGAAGGTGAGTGTATATAACTACTATATTTCTCCATAAAATGTTGCTGCGAAGAAAGAGCATGGTGTATACAGGAGAAAAGGCAAAACAAGCTGCCTAAATTCACTGACCCAGATGAATAGTTATAAAGGGATTGAATTTGTCTTTCCTAACATAGACATTTCAAGTAATAGATGATAAGTCCTTCCACGGGCTATTCTTCTGACTATATGGGATGTTATTTGAAAAGTCCAAAGAAGAGAATGTTTTAATTTTGTCTACTGTTTTCATTTAAATAGCTTAGCAAGTGGTGAAAGACTTTATGAAGGTAGATTATTTATATATAGGTGTGAATTTTCAACCATGCAGATCAGCCAGTTGACTTTCTCTTGGGCTCCATCCAGAGCTTACAGCTTTCTGCATTTAAATGTGTCCACAGAATGACTGGGATTCAAAGCCATGTGTTTATTAGCCATGGTCTGTGGAGTCTGTGCTGGAGCCAGGGAGCCATGTTTTAGTGGGGACAGTTGAAGCTGAGGTGAGTCTACCTGCACTGGAAATGGCTCTGCTTACCTTTAGATAGAGTATTTTTCCCTGCAGCTCATATTCTCTTTTTTACTTAACATTCTGTGAAGGCAATTTGCTAACATGCTTGTATTGCTGTTATATGACGAGCTCCCAAACATGTTGATTGCTTTAATTTCACCCCACTGATATATCACAACATATTGTAATGCCTNCATGTTGATTGCTTTAATTTCACCCCACTGATATATCACAACATATTGTAATGCCTTGTTTCTCTAGATTCTCTTTTACAATTCCATTTCAGTAATTCTGTGTGAATATCAAACTTTCATTACAATATCTAAGCACGTCTCAGACCATGCCAGTCAAATCTTATAAGGACAGCAGTGCACTTGTTCTCTTGATGTCACAAAAACTTTATGGGTTTTTTGCTGTTATGTATCTCCCATGTCTGTCTAGATTTGATGTACAATAAGAGATGTTAGCTGCACAGAACAGGAAAATGAAGATATATGTCAAAATTGTCCCTTATTTTAATCTGATAACATAAGCTTACTGTAGGGGCACTGCAAAAAGCTACAGAAAGAGTATGATCAAGACTTTGTAGGTCAGGCTTCCTCTCTTGGTGAATATCCTTACAACCATTTTGATGGGCAGCATTGCTAACTGAAGGCAACCCAGCAAGTATTCTTGTGAAGTATTCTTAGTGTAGGGATAACTTCAGTTATCTCAATTTTTCATACTGCCTAGCATACCAGTAGGATGTGTCCTGAATTTTATGTTCATTGCTACATAATGCTTTAGCTCTTTCTAGCCATAATTCCCATCTGGGTTGAGGCACCTGCCTGTGGCTGAGGAGCACAACTGTGCCCTGCACTAGGGACACTGCAGCCACTGGGAGTAGCTGTGCCTGGGTGTCCCACAGACAGACAGCCCCTGCAAACCTTCTGGTACTGCTCCTGGCACCTTGCCAGATAAACCTAGTACAAATGAGTACTTTTATTTAAAAATCCAGATCCTATTTTATCCTCTGTGAGACAAAGAAAAGGGGAGCTTCATCTTTCCCCTGGCACACTGTTAAAGGCCACTGTCCAAGGAGTAAGAGAGTTGCTTCTGTCTGCTCATGGTCCAGGGGAAATTCCCATTAGAAGGAGGGCACTAAGAAGGTGTATCCCCAAATGGTGGGAGAAGGAGGGCAGTACTGACTGTGTTGTTTATGTAATGCTATGTAACCCATCATGCACCAAATGCATTATCATGCATAACAACTACACTACGGAAATATTCAGTGAGATGGTTCTCCAGATGTCATTACTGTGAAGTACAAAGCCAGACAACAAACAGTAAAGCTATAGGTCAGTGACAGATGGACATTTAGCTAGGTCTGCTCTTTTTGCATTTGTGGATTTACTAGACAGAAAACCTCAGAAATCTTAGAGTTACTAAAAATTATCTGCTGATTCTCTGTACTAGAAAAATCATTGGCCAATGTTCAAGTATCCCTGATGCTCCTAAATATTGAAATATCTGATTTGCCGTGTTGAATAGATGGCTTGTTTAGTTTCACTTTTCAGCTGTTGGGTCTTATTAAAATCTTGTACCAACCTTCTGCAATCAAACTTTTGTTCCCTTGGAGGCTTTTTCCACTTGTAAACAAATTATCTTTCTGGTCTTTCTGACATATTAAATAGATTGAGCTCCTGAAAGACTATAAAGCATGTTCTTCAGCCCTTTAGTTATTCTTTTCATTATGATTTTGTTCTAGTTTGCCAGCAGACTTTTTGAAAAAAGTATCATCTGTCGTGCTCCAAGATTCCTTTGTAATAACTTCTTGTTTGAGTTTGATATTTTATTTTTAACCTAAGGGCAGATAGTTAGACGTGAAATACTTTATAAAACAGATTTTTTTTTTTTATAATTGTTATTTGCAGTGTTACAAAGTTTTCTTCTTTAATGTAGGATTTTTGGTTTGTTTTTAATCTGAATCTGTGAGATGATGCAGCAGGCATAAAAAACCCCAGTACAAATATCCTTCAAAAAAACCCCCAATAGCTGAACAACCCTTCCCAAAATCCCTTCACACTGACAGATTTGCCTGCGGGTGTCATCTATTATAGACCCCAAAAAGTATTCAAGGTCATATGTCCTCTTACTGCTCCCTAATGCATCTTGAATTGAGGGACCCACAACTGAACACAGGATTTGAGGTGTGGTCTCATGAGTTCTGAGTACAGTGGGAAAATCACAGCCCTGGTCCTGCTGGCCTCACTATTGCTGATACAGGCCAGGGTACCACCTGCGCACACTCTGGCCCACGTTCAACTGGCTGTTGACCAGCACCCCCAGGTCCTTTTCCACTGGGCCACTTTCCAGGCACTCTCTCCCCAGTCTGTAGCACTGCATGGAGTTGTTGTAGTCAAAGTACAGGCTACAACTTGCACTTGGCACTTGGTCTTGTTGAACGTCATACCACTGCTCTTGACCCAATGATCCATCCTGTCCAGATCCCTCTGCAGTGGCTTGCATTCAGCAAGAATTGGGCAGGTTATAAAGGAAGCCATTGCCACAGTGTAACACCGGGTAACACTCTTAGTCCAAATTCTACCATCACAGTATTCCTTGGCTGCACATTTCTTGTAGACTGGAGAGCAAATAATTGCATAAAAAACTCTTTACAAACACCTTAGCTGATATCTTGCATCTACTTTCAAACTAAATTGAGCAAATTCTGAATGGAAAAGTCTGTTTACTGTTTTATGATAAATATTTTCTTATGTTGCCCATCTGTGCCTTAAGTTGAATCCTCTGTTACTTGCTGAAAGGAGGAAATGTAAAAAAGAAAATAATACTTTTTCAGATAGTAGTAAAATCCATGTAATGACAAAAAAAAAAAAAAAAAGAAAAAAAAAAGAAATGCTTGCACATGCGAAGCCATGCATTTATGCAAGGATGTGAAATAGTTGTGGGGATAATTACCACTTTACAATAATGATTGCCAAGTTGCTGTTGACATTTCTGGATTCTGATGTCCAAAGTGGGAATTCATACAATTTCTCGATTTAAACTTTGTCTTGAAGAGTTAGAGAGATCTGAAACATTCTGTCATCCTCTACAATGCTCTCCACACTGCTGGGACTGGGCAAAACACATTATATATAATGCACTTGTTGCAATGCATGATCACTTTTTAAGAAGAAATGTCCTTTTCAGAAATGTAAAAAAAAAAAGAAACCCACAAAATAAATCCACAAAAAAACCCAGCAAAATAAATCTAAGGAAACAAACAAAACAAAACACAAAAACAAACCAGCCACCCCAAAAAACCCAAATCAGACAGGTGGAGGAAAGGATAATCTTATCATAAACTTTTAAAAAACTCATGCTGAGCATCACTTAAGTGGCAGAAACCATTAAAAAAAAATCCATGCTGTATTTTATTCCCTTCCATTCACTGATATTCAGTACAGAAAATAAATTGCAAAATTTCAAATATGGTTAAATTGGATAATACCCTTGAGTTTTAATAGATTATTTTTGTTTGGTCGGTTTTTGGGTTGGATATGGAGATTTGTTTTGTTGTTTTTTGCAGGGGGTATTGATAACCCATCATTAGCGTTGAAGACTGAGGCAAAGAAAGCATTAAACTGCTTTACTTCTTCTGTGTACCTGTTTATGAGGTGACAATCCTTATTTCTGGTCTCCCTTTTGCCATAACTTAAAATGTCCTGTTTTCCTTCTCCCCAAATATAGCATGCACTGCTATAATGAAAATTAATGACAACAATGCATTGTCACGGCTTTTCTTGTGAAATTCTTAATTTGGATAAAAGAGAGATAAAGGTGGGTTATCCAGACAAATTGCTACTGACAATTGGGGTTTTTTGTCAGTTACTGATAGCTAGAAATGGTTTAAAAATGGAGAGAGATAAATTACATAAAATGTGGTAGTAACACTTCAGGGAATTATGCTCTGAAGTGCTTTGGAGATTTCTCCCCCTGCAAACAATTTGGGAATATTTGCTTGAGAGGCTAAAAACCTGAAAGAGTAAATATTTCAAACACTTGGCAGAAAACAAAAGAAATGTTACCATGCCAACCAGATAAGGTGCAGTTGGAAAGGAGGGTCTTGCAGGATAGCACTTTTGTGGGACTAGCTTCCTTATCCTGGATAACTATCTCTAAATCCAACTTTGAGACAGTGTTGTACTTGTATCTCTGACAGAGGGTGTGGGATTGAAAACAAAAGACTCCCCCAATCCACTTCTGAAAAGTTCAAAAATAACAAATTGTGTCTGTGCAAAGACCAGCCTATAAATAGCACAAGTGAGAGGGGCTGGGTGTTCACCCACCATCTAAAAGAGATATCTCTGGAACTCTGCCTAGTGATCCTGATCTTTCCATCTATCTATTTTCTTATCTTTCCTTCTTCTTTTCCTCTTGTTAAAAGTCTATATTGCTTCTGTGGTGGGTTGATCAGCCTGGCATAAGGTGGAAAGTATAAACCACTGCTACTATGGGCTGTTCAGAAATTGTTGCCCTGTGCTGTTCAGAAAAGTTGAAGTCAGAAAAGTTTGAATAGCTCATCTGCTCAGGAAAGTTATGTCATTGCCACCATGGGCCATTCAAACTACCTTAATGTTTAAGGTTTAAATCATTGCTGCCATAAATAAAACTTTCTAGTTGATCATTAGGCATTGTTTTGCCTTAATTTAGCACAAGAGTTTCCCATGTCTTTGTGATTGAACACATTACTATATGCCTTATCTGCAATATTTTCAAAATTATTGTTTCAATCTCACAAGTAAGAGTTAGGAGGATGGGGCATCAAGTCATGTACAACCCATTCTGTATTTGTAATGATCTATGTTCTCTTTATTAGAAGCAAGACTATAAGAGGCTTTTTTTCTGCATGCAGTATAAAGGACCACAAATATATTCCTGACAGAGGAGCACTGATTTCAATAAAACCACCACATCCCTTCCCCAAGAAAACTAGGGTAAATCATCCAAACCTGTCATAAAACAAAAACAATGACATATTGAGCGACCCCTTTATAAATCATTTATATTGAGGAATCTCTGAAATGTGAAAATGTGTGGGGCACATCTGAGTGCTATTTCTTTCTATTTAAGAGTGTTAGTCACAGAAATGTCAAAATAAATCCTGTATTTTTGGGAGCTTTATTTAAGCTTAATACGCTTAACACAATTGTCTGCACATGCATAAGCATAGTCTTAAGTTTTTAGCAAGACAGTAATTTCAAAGAAGTCCCACTACTATTTGTGGCATATGATCTGTCATGCACTGACAGTTCGTTATGACAAAAGTGTTGTCCTTTCTCTTGAAAGAAAAGTCGGGTACCACAGGTATAGATGTAAATATGGGGATTTGGGGCTTTTTAAATTTAGAATTTAAACAACATCACTGAATTTAATGACTCACTGGTGAGCATTGTGATAAGCATATTTTTGCATGTAGGTTTCTTAAATTATTTTTATAGCCAAATTTTACTTTAAAGCTTGCCAAGCATCCCAGAAAATGCTAATAAATTTTTAGGACTCTTAAATAACATGTCCTCACTTCTCTTAAAATGTGGTTTTTTGGTATGAATCACACAGTCAGAACTCTTAGAAGATGCTGGAAATGTGCAGATGCATACATATTCCTAGACTTCAATAAACTTTTGAAAGAATTTGAAACTGCAAAAATATTTTGTGACTCAAAAGTCAGAGTTTGCATATGTACATGAAACATGGTATTAAGCTGGAAGTCTTCAGATGCTTAACCTCTTCTTTTGAAATCATCCAAGTGGTTCTGAAAGCATGTGCATTTTTGTCATTGTATTCAAGTTCTATTTTCTCTATCATCGTAGTAAGCAAATAAATTTTGTCTGTATTTAAACACTGAAGATGTGAACATAAATTCTGTACAAAGCTTTTCTGGAAAGACAAAATCTCTTAGTCTTCAATAGATAAATGTGATTGAGTGAGTATATTTCTTAGAAAACAACAGAAAAACACAATTAGCAAAACCTCAAAACACTGGATCCTTCTTCCAAACTTCTAAAATGTATTTTGAAGGATGGAAAACTCTTCAGGTTATAAGTGTTTACTCAAATGTGTTTCTCCAATTCTACAGATGGAAACTAGACAGTTCTTTCAGTGGCCAAAGTGAAAAGAAAAAAAAAAAAAAGGTGAATGAAAGAATATCTTGGGCATTTAAAACAGAATCACATTAAAATTGGCATATATTTTATTTTATTTTTAGCTGATCTGGGAAAGAGCTAATTTAGTGTAACTTCTTTATTCTGTAAATGGAAAAAATATTTGCATTTTCACAGGGAGGACAGACCAGTATTGTATATATTTTTAATTTCTTTTCATGATTGTTGGAAAAAATGAAATCCTGCTGAGTCAATTTATTAAAATAATAGATTTATTATACACATCTGAATTTCCTCTTTAGCCAAATCAGGATGAATTCTGCTGCCATTATTTCAAAGTAATGTACCTCACCCTGCAAGTGTTCCATGGGAAACAGTGAAAAAACATGTAAAGCAACCTTAAAGCAATGTCAAGCAATAATTCACATGCTAGAGATGAATTCATTTCTTCAGCAGTACTGCATTCAGGTTTTAACTTTTGCTAGAATAAGTTATAATAACACCTGTTTCTTGCCATTAAGATTTAAAGGAGGCAAAAAACCGCAAAGCCTGATTTCGGCTGTAGCGTAGTGGTTTCTCCTTGGGGACTGCTTACCAGCTGTGCAGCAAACCCCAGACCAACCGAGACAGTTTGTGTGGGTTCCTCAGATCAGCTGCCTCAGCGTGGATAAGGCTGGAAATGAAGAGTGGGCTCTGCCATGGGTTTGGAAGGTGTTTATTCAGGTGCAGCTCCACGTGCAAAAAGCACGGCCTGGCCTGTCCTTCTCCTATTTGTACCCCAGGACACAGCCTGGGGCAGCTGGAGAATTCAGGCCAATGGATGGAAAGGGGTTGGGTGTTCCAGGAGAGGGGCACTTAACAGAACAATTGAAAAGGGCAGGTGTTGGAACACCTGGTCAAATGGAAGATGATCTCCCCTCAAGTTACCAGGGTCATTGACAAGGGGCTCCCCTCTGGGAGATACCATGTGAGTTTGGGAATGGGTGAAGGGACTTTGGAAGGAACATACCAACACAAAATAAATAAAATACATATAAAGCTTTGGAAGCCTCAGTCATGCACTGCAACACTGTAGTTTCTGATGCTTTTGGAGTTGGACCCAGTGGTTCTTGTGGGTCCCTTCCAATTCAGCATGTTCTATAGTTCTGATTCTACAGATTCTACTTAATTTTTCCTATACATTTTTTTCATGCTTTCATGCATTATTTTTGTACTTTGTATTCAGACCTTACTGCTATTAACAATCTATATTTCATGGCCAAAACCACTTGTTTATTTTTTTAATGCACCAAAAGATACCTCCTCATACACATGCATTTTTTGATTTGTGATAATATGGTAAGAAATGAATTAATAATTATTAATTATTAGTAGAATGTCCTATTTGAACTTTTGAACTTCTGAAATGGGTGCTGCATTCCATGTTGGAAAGGAAATATGTGATGCCATTTCCTAAGGTTATCCAGCATATGCTTCCCCATAGACTTTTTCTAAACACATAAACAAACTGAATTGAATTTTAGTAAATTTCCTTCTAAATTGACTTTGTTTAGTAGGCATAACTCTGGTTCTTCTGAATTAGAGTGCATTAATTTAGCTTGTTAGAGATTTAAGCTAAATCAATATCATTCATTTATACTGATTTAAGAGACTTAAAATGATGCAATTCCTTAGAGTGTGTTTTTTTTTCAACTATTGGGAAGAAATGTATGGAAGTTCATGTCACTTTTATGTGTTTATCAACTTATAAATAGTATTTTCATGCCTTTTATTGGAAGAAAACCAGCTAAAATGGGGAATAGTCTTAGAATGAAGAAAGAGAGGAAAAAAGACGACCTGTACTATATTAATGTTTAATATGGGAAATTCAAGCCACTTTCTTAGGGCTGGTATTCAGTCAGCCTATGGCAATCATGACTTATGCAGATCTTCTGAGATAAGTTGTCTCACTATCCCAAGTAACCCAACAACTTGCAGAGCATTAGAAAGCTTTATCTATGTTCATCTTAGATATTAATACAGTTTTAGTTGTCTGTTGATAAATTTCAGTGTGGGTTAGAGATGGCAGAGGAATTTACTGAAATAAGCATTTGGGCATAAGATGAAATCATAGGAAGGTATTCCATCCTTCATAATGGTATCACAGTTTAAATGGTGTGTGAAAATTTAAACCTGGCAAACTTAGTATATTAAGTAAAACAAAAAATTATCATCTTAGTTTCTTCACTACCTCTATCATAGCTCTATTAAGGATTTGGAATGCTTTCTGAATTGAGGCTCTTGATTGTAAGTAGCCTTGAAGGATAAAGAAGCGTTATCATAAAGACATATTACCATTAAATTCCTTTAAAATAATGATAGTTTTCCCTTTTTTTGAGTTTTGATTGAAAGTTTTTTTGACCAGGAAAAGTAAAATATTTAAAACAAACTTGATGGCATCATTTTTGTCTTTAAATTTTGTCAAATCACAAGACTTGCTCTGAATAGCTGCACGGAATATTTGTTCGAAACTTGTATTTCAGATATAGGACATTTTTTTTCATAGCAGAATGGTATTAATATATGTTTTTTCTACTAAATCACTTTTAGGAATATTTAAATAAAGCAAGTTTTATTTATTTCATTAAAAATTTAAGTGAAGTCAGGTTTTTTGGCCTCTGTTTCATGTTAATTTAAGAAAAGAGGAAATTTGTTAATGGATTAGAACATAATGGTACCCACTTAACTGCTTTTTGTTTTCTTTAATGTACTTTTGGTGGTTGGCTTTGGACTATCATTCATGGTTTTCTTCTGCTTCAGCAAATTACTGCAGAACAATACAGGGGGAAAAGTTAGATATTCATCTATTGTATCTAAATGTCTGTCAATTACAGTATTTTACAAGATGAAGAGATATTTCATGTTTTGTCCATACTGATGCCTACTTATAAAGAGAATGAAGTAAATTGAATTTTTAAGTACATGGGTTAGGAGGGACTCATTTGCCTCTTCCAATTCCTCATTTGGCAAGACCTAGACATCACTTAGGAGACAGTGAGGCAATGATCTGGTTAATCTTAACAATATAAAAGGAATGGCTCATATTAGTAATAATACCCAATTCTGTTATATTGTGCATACTTCTACTACATCCAAAAAGAATTCACTATTAAATAATTTCACTTGATAACTTCATTCCTATTAATAGGTGCTAGGGCCTGAAATAAGGTAAAATCATCTTACCTGAACTACACATTGTTAGTGCACAGTGACATGCATCACTTAGAGTTTCTTGAAAAGATGGAAAATATGCAGCACATTCATTTTTTTACAGCAACAAGTACATGTTCTCTAAAAAAAAAAAAAAACCAGCAAAAACCCCAAATCCCACCTGAAACAGGCAAGGGATCCTGCTGAGTAAATAATGCTTGACTGCGTTACAGAGCATGGCTGCTTTCTCTTCCTTCATATTCTTTTCTAAATATTGCAGGTACCAGCGTTACTGTTCCAGGCGTAATAAAAGAACATTCCTGGAGTTTCTTTGCTCTACAGTGACATTTAGATCATTAAAGCTTCTTTGATGGATGTTTCCTGGTGGGCAAATCTGTTGTACCTGAAAACTCTGATCATAGTGTTTCTACAGCATATATTATTATCCTTTCTGATGTTTAGAAACTTCAGTTAAGCATGAATTTCAATGATTGTTATTTTTTTCTCAAGAACTAATCCATTTACTCTCCATTTGATTTTCAGGCTCCCTTTAAGTAACTGCCCCCCTCCACACTTTCAACTTCCCCCTCATTCAGGAAATTACTTCTGCCTTATAAACAGAAAATAATGTTCTTCCTTGCTGACTTCTGGGGAGGTATGCATCCAAACCTAATTTTGCAGCATCAGACAAAATCCATTCTGAAATCAAAGGAGGCATAGGACTTATGCTTGAAGACTAAGAAAAATTCTTTAGAAGCTTACATCCACTTTAGTTGAGATTTAGTTTCAATAGACTGATCTTCTGTGTAAGTGCCATGAATAGTGCAAGCAAGGTGGGATGATTCTCTGGTTAATTAACTGCAGTTTCCAGAAGAACAAGCATTCATTTTCTTTCAGCTTGAGCACAGGATGTTTTGCCAAGACTCATACATTGTAAATACTTGGCTATTGTGATAGTACAGAATTTCTGATTTGTGTTTGCTGATTTAACAGTGAGCAGACTTGGCTGTAAGCCCTCCATCTTGAAGGGACTGTGAGCCCTTTTCTTATCCTTAAAGGAATACCTGGTCTTATTACAGGTAAGTGAGTTGTTTTGTTTGCCCACTGCCTTTACACTCTCACTACTGAAGGACCTCTTGGGTTGCAGCATTTCATTGTTACCTCCCATGTTTATGTTCTTACACATCTGTAGTGCACTCCATGTTGTCAAGGACTGTTCATCCCTTCCACCTCAAGGATTTTTAACATAGCTATTCACTGGCTTTTGCTAGCATGATTCATGAGAAGTAAAATGAAATTTTCTGTTTCTTCTTGATGCCAAATAAGAAGCACAGGAACAGTTGATCTCAATGGGAGAGGGAGTGATTAACACCCCCTCCCCCCGAAGGCTAAGAGAGCCATATCACTTGATTTAAAATAAAAGATTTTAAAGAAAAAAAATAATAATGCATCCTTCACCCCTCTGGGAGAAAAAAAAAACCAAAAAAACTTCAGTCACACCGTTAAGTAGTATGTTGAAAATCATACTACTTAAACTGAAACAGATTAAACTTATACATTTATCAGATGTTATACAGGATAATGTAACAGGAAGAAGGATGATGGTTATGAGATAGGTATCCATAATGCTTCTTTTGAGAATCCACTATACTGCATCTCTTTAATTCTATCTGTCAAATTGTAGTTACAGAAAAGAAGTATTAAAGAAGCCAGAAGAATGGAGGAGTGAGGGGGGATAATCCTCTCTGGTACCAGTATACCCAGGGCATAAAGGAAACCTCAGGCTTTTTTCCCTGTCTGCCATTGGACACCTGGAACATGACAAGCTTATGTGTTATGACTGTTGTCTCAACGAGAAGAATTCGGAACTTGAGTTTGGTGACCTCCTGCATTTGCAAATTGTAGTAACATGGACCCTTTTGGAGGAAAAATGAAGATAAGTGCAAAACTGTCTGTGTCTCTTATCTATCATTCACAGTTCATAGTTGTGATGCACTTCAGATTCAGATCAGAATCCAGGCATTCTGCTATCTTTTCTGAAACTCTGAATATTTGGTGAAAGTTTCATCCCGTGAGCCTGGACCTAGTACGGCTTCAGTCTTGTTTTTATCCTCTTTTCTCTACCTCTCAGGGTGGGCCTGAAGGCTCTCTGGCAAGTCCTAAGGTCTGGTTGGCAGTTTCGTCACACACTGAAGGTGAAATTCCAGGGGGAAACTCCTCTGGCCAGAAAATCCTCCTATCCCAGAAAGGGGTACCCTTTCAGAATATGTAATACTTTCAGTAGTGGATAGGTTTTTTTTTTCTCTCTTTTAATATATTTCCTTCCTGTTTAGGAGAAGTTAGACATCTTGGGAGGAGAAAATGACACCCAGGTTTGATTCATATATATTAGGCATTGCTACAGCAAATTAAAGCAGCTACACTCCTACCTGAGGATGACTTCTGGATAGGCATTTATTAAAAAAAGAATGATAAGCCTTGAATGCAGCTTAACTTCTCATTTTGGCAGTATATTCCTGCAATATATACTTGTAGTACTGCTTCTGCCCATGTTTCCAGATCTAACTGAAGCATCATATTTTCCCAGAAAATTATTTTATTAACAGTCACCCAAGAAGCAACCTAAAAGAATTCATTAATGTAATGGTGGGTTTTTTTAATCTGTAAATTGGTATTTGAAAGTCATTTTCCTTATCAATACATTGGGTGCATTGTTCACCCTGTGTCCAAATAGATTCATGTTTTAATATAATATCTTTCTGTTTTCTATCATCCTCTGGCATCAAGTGGCAGTTCATGTTAGCATTACCATGAAGTAATAAATGTCAGTGGCATTGACATGAAAAATGGTAATCTGAGTAATGTATTGTATATGACTATAGAGCTCTGCTCAGAATGGACTACACTGAATCAGTGAATTTGCCATGATATATTTCTGCTTGCAAAGTAAAAATCAGCAAAGAATTTTCACTATATCAAAGAATAGGAATTAAGTATATCAAGAAACTGAAGGCTTAATTTTGCAGAAAAAAAGAATGTGAGAAGACTAATTTTGCAACAGCTGAGGTCCATGCACAGAACTTGCTTCATCCCTTGCAACAAATGAAGCACTGAATATTGAATTGGGAATAAGAAGTAAGAATAATGAAGCTGTATCTTGGTGCTTGTACATGCAGGACTGAATTACATAGGTGTGTTCTGTCTTATTGAACACAAAAAATCACCATTCAAATTTAAAAAGAAGAAAAAGCAACTGCAAAACAATCAAACAAATCAACCCAAAACCTCAAAAATTCAGAGTATGGCTACTGGCAGTGATTTGGGTGTAGTTTTCTTTTTTGGTTAATACTTTCCAGCCCAGAAGGCAAATCTTATCCTGAGCTGCATCAAGAGAGGCATGACCAAATTAGATGATTCTGTTCCTCTATTCTGCTCTAATGAGATCCCACCTGGAGTATTGTGCCCATGCCTGGAGCCCCCAACACAGGAAGAACACAAAACTGTTGGACTGAGTCCAGAGAAGGGCCATAAATATGATCAGAGGGCTGGAGCATGTCTCCTGTGAAGACAGGCTGAGAGAGCTGGGGTTGCTCAGCATGGAGAAAAGAAGGTTCTGAGGAAACCTTACAGCAGCTTTCCAGTACCTAAAGGGGTTTACAAGAAAGCTGGAGATGGACTTTTTTATAAGGACGTGTGGCAATAGGACAAGATGGAATAGCTTTAAACTGAGAGCAGATTTAGATTCAATATCAGGAAGAAATCTTTGCAGTGAGGGTGGTGGGGCACTGGAACAGGTCGCTCAGGGAAGATGTGAATACGTCATCCCTGGAAGAGTTCAAGACTAGGTTGGATGGGACCCTGAGCAACCTGATTTACTGGAAGTAGTCCCTGGCCATGGCAGGGGGTTGGAACTAGGTGGTGTTTAGAGTCCCTTCCAGCCCAAACCATTCTATGTCTCTAATATTTTGTCCACAACCATTTCTGTGCCCATTTTCCTAGTTTAGTTGGACATGTTTGTCTTAAACTGGTTGTGCTTTGGGAGAGATGAATAAGTTGCTGGATAAATAGATTTCAGGTAGACTTTTAATGTTTTAATATCTAATTACTAAAGAATTTCACCAGTTCGATTCACACCTTAGCAAATCTCTTGCTAACCTATAGTGACTCCCCCTGCTCTTAGTGCTGAATTCTCCCATACACCTTACACGGCATTTGTTTTATAAAGGCAAGATGATTTTATCAGGCTGTGCTGCTTAAGTGATGGAGTGATTGATGCAGTGTCGTGGCCTCAGGCAGGAAAGTCCATTTCCTTTTGTGACATGAGAACTTATGCTGGTAATTATTCAAATAAAAGCATAAAAGCTTAAACTCCCTGCAGCTCTTACTTCACTGAAGAAGTTTATTAGGGAGTTCATCTGTCTGGCTTTCTTCATCTTCCACAAAGAACTACCAAGTTGTCTTCTGCTGGGTTTATGTTCGCAGTCTCTGGGAGCACAGCTGCCTGCTGGCACTTGCTGTTGCTAGAGCAGCAGGAGTTTGTGAGAAGGAATTCTGACAAGCTTAATTGCTAAAAGTATTGGGGCTGCCTGCTGCTGAAGATGGTCACAATATCCCCAGGCTTTTTTATTTCACTTCTTTTTTCCTTTGCCCTTCAAAGGAAGAGCTTCCCTCTTTTAAAAAAACTTGTCATAACTGTAATTTACAGTTCAGTTGCTCATATATCAGTATTCTCATGTAAATTTAAAATATAATTACCTAAAAGCACTACAAGAAAATTGTCAATTTGTTCTAAAAACCTGTATGCCAGGTCTTTGACATCCTTGCTTGTAACAACCAAGATTAGTAGAGGGGAAGCTGCTTGTAGAGAAGGGAGAGATACCGACTTTTTTTTTAATCTTCCATCACACTATCTGCAGATAGCACTATGCAAGAAAAAATGCCTTTTCAGATAAGCCTAAAACTTATTTAACAGATTAGAATCTTTTCCAAAATAGCATATGTTAAATGCCAAACATGTCTGAATGGTTATGAGCAAAAAGTAAAACCAGGCTAATGCGATAAGATAAAATAAACAGAACCATTTTTCAGGTTGTGCTCAGAAGTAGCACAGACTAAAACAGTGCAAATAGGTAGTTTAAGCTATTGCTTTCTCTACAGAGTTTGTAATATCAGTGAAAAATTATGTTTCCCTTTTCTTTTTGTTGTTGTGAGCTAAAACCAGTTCTATCTTATTAGCTAGTCTACATGTGATAGGCCAGCTGGAGCAAGAGCTGTAGGCTGGAAGGAGAATGCCCATATGGGTTTTACATGAGGCACTGGGCCACGGCCTTTATTCTGTAAAGTTGTTGTAATATTAAATCTCAAAACTTTTATCATAATGGTAGTGGACACTGAAGCATTGTTGATTGGTTTGTGGAAGGTATGCTTGGCTGTTTATTTGTTGTATTTCATTTTTGATTTTGTATCCTTTCCTTCCCTATCCCTACAGTATGGTACTTGGGAATATGTAACAAAGACTCAGCCACTGAGCAGAGGTTCTGAGTTAACTCCTGAAGGCAACTAAGGACTACATAGCCACTTTTCTTTCCCTGATCAGTAGCATGGTGGAGAGAATTGGCGTTAGATGGGTAAAGTGGGTTGATAAACATCCTTAAATAGGTAAAAAAAAAAAAAAAAAAAAAAAAAAAAAGCTTGCAAGCAGAGCTAAATAAGGAATTCATCTACTACATCCCAACAGCAGGCAGGTGTTTGGCCACCTCCAAGAAGGCAGTACTCCATCACATATGAAAGTGACTTGGAAAAATGACTGCCATTACTCCAAGCATCTCACCCTTCTTCCTTTCCCCAGCTTTATGTGCTGAGCATGATGCCATATGTAGGGAGCTTTCCCCTGTCAGTCAGCTGTCCTGGCTGTGTTCTCTCCTGATTTCTTGTAACACCAATTTGCTCACTGGCAGAGTACGTGAAGCAGAAGAGACCTTGGCACTGTGTAAGTACTGCTCAGCAATGGCTAAGACATCCCTTTGTTATCAAAACAAGTCCAAAGAGTAGCACCATAGCAGGTGTTATAAAGAAAATTACCTCTATCTCAGCCAAAATCAGTACATCAGACAACAGAAAACTCGGACATCCTCAGACAAAGATTTAATCCAACCTTTATGAGCAGAGAGCAAGATGGACCTGTCCTGTGAAGTGCACAGACAGATTGTATATGGTTCATCTACTGCAATTCAATAAATGACCAGGCTTGTCAGCACTAGTTGGCCTATGTTCCACTGTGCCTCTTGAGAAGCTGTTTCAGACCCTCACACCATAAATGATTGGGAGCTTTATTCTAGTCACCAGCTTGTTTTATTCAAACCTTGTTCTTCTGCCAGCCCCTTTGTTTAGCTGAATTATCTCTTTCTCCCCAGTATTTGCATCCTGATTTATTTGCAGGGAATGCTTCCATTCCATCTTAGCCTTTGGTATAGTTAATCAAGCCAAGTTTCTTTAATTCATTTATGTCAATATGAATTCGAGAAAGATTAACATGTGTAGCAGAATTACACTCAGCATTCTAAATAGGATTTTTCCCTATAACAGTTGTATGGTCTTGGCAGGTGTAGGTCTTCTAGAAGAGCTTCGCTATATAGATACAAAGTTTTTTTTTCTTTTTGCATAACTACATCACAATTTTCAGGACTGAAATAACCAAAGTAAGGAATTCTATTGGGCAATTCCATTCCAATGTTACAACAAATAAATAGGCATGGCTTTCTGTTAATTTTGTCACACTTTTTGCCTAAATTCTGAACAAATCTTGAGCTGAATGTTTTTGTGGTTAAATAACATACACAGTGTTTTCTCTTTTTGAGGAGCTTGGTTAAAAAAGAAATCCTTGTTACTTCTTAAGGATGTTATTTAATTCTGGATGATGTCTGTTCATCCTGGCCAAAAAAATGGTATTTTGGTCTTTTATATTAAGATGCCACTCATGTTTGGATCAGAATTGAATATTTTTCTGCCTTTTTGGTGTGACAGTCATTTCAGATAGCGTGACCTATATGATCATCCACATAAATAGACACATTTAATGAGATTCTTGGATGTTCCCATACCAAACCTTCTGAGTCTAGGTGTCTTGTAACAACCCTAGGAGAAAATTTTCTGATTATTTTTCATAAGGTTTTCCAATTTTTGCTGCTTTATTGTGTTTCTTTAAGCTAAGAATGGCAATGATTCTTTTACTACTGAGAGATTTCTTAATTTTTTCATTGTATAAGGAAATACAATTTCTTTGTATGGCTATGCCATTGTTGTGAAAAACACCCCACTTAAGTCAGAATGTGAAAAGGATTAAGTTGATTGGTTCTTGCAGCTTAGCATATTGACAAGGAAGGGTGAAGATTTCATTAGAAATGTAACTTTTCTATAAAGGTAACTTTTATGGTATACCAAAAGGGAAGAAGTTGGAGATCAATCACAAAAAGAAAAGAAAAAAATAAATTGTAATTACTGTGGTATCTTCTTTTCATCTTTAAAGAACTATACAGCATTTTTTCATTTAGGTGTTTGAGTCCTGCATTCCTGCATATTTTTTGATACAAAGATTGATATAGGGTGCAAGTTGCAGTGAAAAATGCTTTATGCAGTGAAATACTTCAAGCAGCTATGAAATGTAAATCAAATTGCTAACAAGAACATTTTTATTAAATGGAAATAAAAAAGATCAGAAATCATAAATAAACACAGTACTTAATTCTTAATATAAAATTAGATCAATAATATTTTACTGGGTTTTCTTCAGAGCAATCAGCTGCTAGGTCAGCTTGTAGCTTTTTCTCTTCTGTAATAATTGACACTCACTGTTCAAGGTTTCTGAAGCCTTGATGGGGGATAAGGCTGCACTTAAGCTGAGTTAGTGCATTGATCTCACCTGGTTCTGATGTTGTTGTGTCTCACACTGCCAGCCCCTGTTCTAGCTGCTCTGAACAACCCACTGCTCTGCTTCTCATTGCTTTAGACATGCTTGACACAACTTCTCCCCTGCCCTTGCTCTCTCTGCCTCTGACTTCTATCAATTCTCTTGCTAGGTGTGCTTCACAGTGCTCTTTTCTCACTTCATTTTATACACTGTGCCAGCCATTCTAGTCAACCTCAGAGCTTTGCTGGTGTAGTGGTTTGACCTCAGCCAGCAACTAAGCACCCACCAGCCACCCCACCACAAAGTAAGGGATAGAATTTGACGATCATCAAGAAAACCTAGTGAGTCACTACAGTTTAATAAGTGAAGAACAGAGAGGGGGTGTGGAAAAAAAATACAAAACAAAACAAAAAACTTGAAGAAAACCCCAAATCAAACTCCAAGTGATGCTAATGTAATCCCTCATCACGAGCATAAGGATGCCCAGCTATGCTCTGAGCAGTGGCTCCTTTGGAACAACTCCCTCAGTAATTGTTGAGGATGATGATACATGGTGTCGTGCAGGTCTCCGTGTTCAGTTCAGTCACTTTTCCCAGCAGTGACTCCTCTCAGAATCTTGCCCACCTTCAGCCTGTCTCTGGATGTGAAGTTGGGGATGCCACAGATTGATAAACAGGTGTTCTGGATGCTGTTTGGTAATACCTAAAACAAGTCTCCAGCTCTCTCCCAAGTCTAAAGAACAGCGCCACATGGCCTAGCACTATAGATCATACTTGACAAGCAATTCTTAATGTTACAGTCAGAATTTTCTTCTTCTAACATCTTCCTTTGTTTTTAGCCTCTCTGTTGCAAAACTGTAAACTATTAACAAGGATTGTTGTTACAATTATTCTTGATATTCCTGTATATTAGAACTTCATATTACTGTAACTCAGAACTTTTGCACCCTCCTTCTAAACAAAATACCTCTCAAATATTATGACATGCAAATCAATTATGCTTTAGGCTTGCTCATTGATCCTTCCAGCTTAGCTTTCTTTTCCTTGTCTAAAATTGTCAGAAATAAGCCTCTTCACTCCTCAGCATACTCTGCTTCAGGCTTCTTGAAGCTGAGGGAAGGCGTGGTGAAATTCTCTTGTACTTCAGTCCTCAACAAACACTCTTTCCTAAGGATAGGAAACAGTCTTTGTTTAACTAAGGATTGACTGAACTCTCTTTGAATAAGCATGAGGCTGAGAAAGAATTGCAGATGAAAGATGAAGCCTGCAAGGACTGTCTCAAAGGACAATAATCTTGAAGAGAATATTTGCCACAAGAACTAACATTTTTCACCATGAGGCAATTGAATGATGCCAGTATTGCTAGAGGTGTCATCAAATAGTGGAGATGTTTTTCTTTTTCTTTTTCCTGTGGCTGAGTTTTCTGACAGGCTTTGTAGCAGCTATAGCTGGTACAAAGCTTGAAACATTTTACCACATTTTCAGAAGAAAGGAGGAGAAGCAAGGAAGACAGCAAGGTAGCTGAATGAGGAAGAGGAAGGCGGTTTTGAGGTAACTCAGGTGTAAATATTTTAGGTATAGTTCTGCTTTCATTCCTTCACTTGTATCCTTTATGCAGACCTATATCTTTTATTTGATGTGGATTTCATAGAAAAATGCTTGTTACATTTTATATATATATTTTTTTAATGTTGATGATTCAAGTATTTGGGTTAAAGCAAGGTATTGCTCATTTAAAGACGTGCTGAATTTCTATAGGTGCTGCTTGAAGGAACTGCACATGAGCTCCAGGTGCCCACCACAGCTTTAACCATATGAACCAGGGGCCAGGGGCAGCAGGAATGTGATCCAGAGGCTGCTGATGACAACTCAGGTCTTTGTGGAGTTTGCAGGGAATGGGGAAATACGTTAAAATCCTACGGGCTGTAGAAAGCCTGAAAGAGTTACAGGGTATCGTTGTATGTAAGAAATGGCTTTTTCTGTATATGCCTAGGGAGTTTAAGATACATCTATCAGGAACAGCAAGGCACACATATGTTATAGCAGACAGCACAGTTAAATACTGTGGAATGTGTTCAGGGTAGGTATCCACTAGGGATGTATACAGCAGCATGGTGTAAACACTAAGGATTATTTTTCATTTGACTTATTTATACATTATACATACTTCAAAATGCATTTCTAACTGATGGATTCTTATGCTAATGACTGCTATAGTTGATTGATTTGCTGGTAATACATCACTGCTTACAATGGAAAAATTGTTTTATTTTTTTACTCCTCCAGATGAAATTCTGTGAAGGTTATATAACTGAATAGCTAAATTTGGAACCATGAATTTACATCACCTGAGGATTACATGTATTATGAGCAAATCATATCATCTGAACAAAAAGAAAAGACGGAGGCATATAAAAAATCTTCACATTTTTTGAATGGTCTTAGGAAGTAGTAGATAGACACCAGACAGCAAATGCAGGAATCTTTGGGGATTAGATTCTTCTTTGCAGGAGGTCACTCAGGATAAATCTCAAAGTCCTTGTTGGTGTTAGGAGCCATAATTCCTGTAATTAACAAGATAGAACTGTGTGTTACATGCCTAGACTATTTTGGACTATGAGGGTTGTCCATTATATGCTAATCAAACTTCTCCTTGTTTTATGCATATCTGCAATTTTTAAATTTTTAAAATTGCAAAGAACTTGTTAAAAATAAATTACAGACCTTCCTTACAAAAATATTTTTATACCTTTTAATGTAACTAAGTGAATTAATGGACTGTCTAAACTGTTTTCTGGAAATTCTACATAATATTCTATTACAGCCCACTACCCTACTAGTTTTGTATTTTGGCAGCTCAGAGTTCTGGACTACCTGTATAAAATTTTTTTCTGTGAAATTAAGAGTATGCATCATGCTAAAAATATCCTGGAAGTATATTCACTTTTAAGAGGTTATTGTATCTTCAATGCAACTATAGAATTCTTGGCATAGTATTCCACCTACACGTGGCACTAATAAATATATATTCAGGGAGGAATAAATAAACTGTTATTTTTGGGTCCTAGGTAAGAGAAAAATCCATTTGCTTTTCAGTAATTTTCATCTTGTTTAGTTGAAAACAGATTATTTATATATCTATTATTTTCACTTTTAAAATAAGAAAAAACCCCCCCCGAAACTTCACACAACGTTTTTGTTGCATGCCCAGATGTAATATACATGTCTTAAAATATATTAGGTAAGCCACTTCCTCAAAAGCTATTGAAGTTGATGACTAAGAAATGTTACTCTAATTCTGTAGTATTCTACAGGCAATTAGATACATGCAAAGTTTTTCCATGACCAGATTAATCAGCCTCTTCATGCTCAGTCTGGTGAAATGGAAATTATGTTTCAGAAGGCCTTGCATGACACTTTCTCCCTCTAGTGGGGGTGAGGACAAGTCCGTAATCAGAGAAATCCATGTAGGAATCACTGGTTTCTGGTGTTTGAACACCACATGTGGACTCGATGCAAAGTCAGTGGTAAGCAGAATGCTTTAAAGATAAAGGTTTAGAAGTCTTCAGTTTGGTGCATAGTAGAATGTATAAGCTTTTGTAAATACAGAACTCTGAGGAAGCCACATAAACAAGCTATTTGCTTGAAATCCAAATTTGGGATGTTATATATTTTGAGAAACCAGGAAAAATCAAGTTCCATTACTACTAAAAATATTTATTATCCCTGTTGAAAATGTAACCCATCTTTTGAAAGGAGAATCTTTTTCTGATACTGTAAACCAACAACTATACATCTTCCATTCTGACAGAAGAGAAATCAACTTTTCATCAAGTACTTATGCCATGTACCAGAAAAAAGCACGCATATATTGCTTTTTCACTTTCTTGATTTGTGTATTAGGTGTGGTCCTTGTAACAACCTTTATCTTTTTCCCCTATAACTGGTGTTCAATGTGGGATTCAGAATGGTATTTTAGCACATCACACTCTGTTCTTTTCCAGTCTTCTGACCCCTCTGTGCCCATGAAAGCACTACTGTGCGAATGAACCCTTCCTGACAATGTGTAGCAAATGTCAGATTTACAAACAAATGGAGGTGTCTGAGACAAGGCTGATATACTTGGAGAACTTTCTCTTTATAGGAGTGTACTATTCCAGTTGGACACCTCATCTGAATGTGCTGCACGGTGCAGTGGGCTTGTCCTTAGCTGTTCACACTTCAGAAGGACTTATCAATCACAAGGTTAGTCAGCAAGCTCACTGGGATCCTCAAAACCCCCCGTGTTTGTATAAATTAAGCTCCTCATTATCCATCTGATGATATTTGGTACAGGACATAGCATTTAGCCTTCAAATGAAAACTCATTGAGGGGGGAGGGCAGGCTGAAACAACATAAGCACAAGTGAGGGACAGCAGAAAATGGAAGCAAGCACATGCTTCAGTAAAATTTAAAAAATGTGCTGAGTTCTGGAGGATGTTTGAAATTGTGCTGCACCTTGTCTTAAAAAAATTTTAGCAAACCTTAAACTACTGTGATGTTTTTTATCAGTAGCAGCCCTGCTAAACAATGGAAGTTGCTTTGAAACACCCACAAAAATTAACGACAGAAACGTTTTTCAGGTGGTTATTTAAAACTGTTTTCCACATTCTTTTTGGGTGGTAGGTGAAATCTTTATTACACTGAAAAGAATCAATGCATTTAGCTTCAGCTTTGCCTGGGAATATCTACTTTGGACATGGCAGTGTGTATTTCATTTGGATTTCATTCCACACCTGTGTGTAAAGTGTTTGTCCTTACGTTGACTGGTAACTTGCAGAAAACACTGGTGCTAACCTGAGAGTCATTCAGCTGTGGCACCTTTTTATGAGTCTGTCCTTAAGGGCATATTTGTGCACTAAGGTAGAAATGTGATTCATTGCAATAAACCTGAACTTTATGTGTGTTCATGTGTGTCATCTCTGCTCCTCCAGGACTATTCCAATGGCTTCTCTACTGAGACACATTCTCATTGTGGACAACCTTGGTAGTTAATTTTTAATCGTGTGCTGTGGTAAACCAGACAGAGCTGCAAAAATTTACATTAGGCAAAAATCTTTTCTCTCTACAATAAATGGTCACTCAAATCCTGACATCCTTTATCCTTTTGTGATATATAATTTTTGGGTAACTTGCCCCATTGTGGCAGGCTAGAGAGGTAAATCTCTAGCCTTTTACATTCTTCTGAAGAATGAAGGTAGCACAACAAATATTCTTGCTCAAAATATCTCCTTTGTGTGATTGTACTGGATGGTTTCCCTCATTTTTACTTCCCAGACTTGACACAAGAGAAGTTCTGTACGGTCCAGGTAAAGTTTCTTTGAGTCCTGTATCTTTTCCCAAACATTTGGCTCAAGTCAGATGCCTGGGGGAAGCACAGAATGACATTTCCAGTGAAAATGAAATGAGTAAAAAGCAGCTTATGTGGTAGTAGCACTGTCTGAGAAGGTATTTTCTCAGTGAAGGAAGGGTCTCCTAAATATCACATGATAAACATGATGCAGTTTCCTCCTTTTGGGAATGGTAAATTTAGGATAATATCTACCAGGAAAAAAATCAGCCTTCTTACTACAGGTACTTGTAGTAGTTGAAGAGGCATTGAAAATTCTTAGTACCTTAATTGCTTTTAATTTGTGTAAACTTTTGAGGCTGTATTGATTTATTGGTTGTTCTGATTGCTTTGTGTCTTCAGAATATATCTTTTGGTATTTTTGCTACTCCCTTCTGTAACACTTTTCCAAGTGTCTTTTTTTTTTGGTCACCAATCTACTACTTTCTGCTTAGTTACAGTCATGATTTTCTCCTCCTGTGCCATATCTCATGTCTTACCATAAGTCACTCCGTGAAGTGAAATATATTAACAGGTTTTTTGTCCCTAAAATATTCACAGTTTGTATTAATCTTCTTTTCTAAATCCCTCTCTTTTTTTTCCTTCTTTTTCTTTTTTCTTTTTCATTTTCCCCCCTGTTCTATGCATATTCTTACTCATCTTTGCCTTATTTGGATTTTAAAATATTTCAGGAAAGGACTTTGTCCTTCTGCAATCTCATTCAAGGATCATGCAAAGTTAATAGGCTGTATGAATGTTTCATAATAATAATAATAGTAATAATATTCATGGAGATTTGGTTTTTTATAATAACGAAAATTCTGTAGCTGTGTTAATATTCTATGATATTGCACCTTTAAATATTGACATTCAGGATCAAACTTTCTGAAATAATATACTTTTCCCCACTTATCTGTATGACCAATATGTTGTCTAAATATGTGCCTGGCATTGATTATACTGTGCAATGTGTGCAGACAGACTCCTAAATCTGTATAGTAGCTACCTACATAAATCTTGCTGATACTACTGTCAGCAGAAGGGCTTATATGTGTGTTACAGGAGTCTGCAAATCAGGCACATAAATACCTGTCCACCCAGGAGTTTTCTTGCAAAATTAGAGATACAGAAATGGAAGTTTGGATTAATCTGGCATGCTGCAGTAAAGTTGTAAACAAGGAAGACATACAGCTGCTCTCTGAAGCAGGCAAAATTTTTGTTGCTATCAGACTGTGTGCTGTGTACAAGCAATGGCAGACGAACCAGATTTTGTTGATGAGTTTAATCTGTTAAGCAATTGAACATTTGCTGGCATGCTATTTCATTCAACTGACAAAGAATTTTGCGGCTGACAATTACCTAATTTGGAAAATTTGGGAAGCAGCCCCTGTCCCCTCACCTTCCCTTCAGCTAGTTATCCTAAACACAAGTACTTCCAGCTCCCCAATTTCCTTTCAGTCTGGGTAATAAGGCTGAGGGAGGCAGACTGTAACTGACTCCTTGCTTTTAAAGATCTGATGTTACTATTTTCTAAATGGCCAGCTGTGTTCTGGTATCATTGGCTTCCAACCAGCTCATGGGTAGTTGGATTTGTTGCCATGTGAGCAAGCTGAAAAATTACCTTTCTGCTTAGATTAACTGTTAGAAAAAATCATATATATTTTTTTTTACATCTCTTTTCATAAGAGGCAAGGTTGAAGTAGATAGAAACACATATAGGAAGCAGTAAAAAAGTTAGAATGCAGCAGAGACTGTAAATTTACAAGAACAGACTGTGCAGATTTGTAAAGATTATTTAAGACTGCATTTTAGCAGTCTCTCAGAAAGTCATACTCCACACTTGCAGGTGCACTGGCAGTCAGATTTTATGTTTATTTGCTGTGAACAACACTGTCATTAACAGTATGTATCTCATCCTTTTCAGTTTTGTTACTTCTTTGATAATAAGTATAAAATAATAATATTTCTGACTTCCTAGCTCTATAGAGAATCTGTTGGCACTGTTGTTAGAGTTTTTGATCCTTTTTTTGGGGGGGAGGGGGAGGGGGAAGTGGGTGTTACCTATGTTATCACTCAAATGTCTTTTTCTTTACACAGATATCACTAATTTTCATTTGAGGAGATCATATGACTCATTACCTGATTCTTATTTTTATTGCAAGAACCCTTCCTTTGTAAGCAGCATGGTGTTCCACAACCTTGTGTTTCTTTTGACAGGTTTCTAGAAAGTTTTATTTATATCTGCTTTAAATGTATGTTTTGTAGGTGTTTAAACAATAGGTTATGTAAATAACATATGGAGTAGTACATGTTTGATAAACACACAAGATTGCACACACGTATAAATTTTTCATGGACTTACTGTTGTCCAGCTGCAGTTCCCATGGACACCGTTAGAGTTTACTGTTAGTTTGAGGCATTTCTTTAAAGAAATCTATTTTATTAAATCGTAAGATGAAGATAGCATTCTCCTCATTTTTGCTTAAATTGTCTAATCTGAACAACAGGATTTACAGTAAAGAATCTGAGGTTCAGTGTTGTGATTCGACACTGGTAATTGATCTTCTTTATTCACTTCCTCCTGCTCTCTTAACCACTTGAAGATAGACCTTTAATTACATGTCTAAAATCATAAGCGTTTGCTGCCTTTCTTTTTCACATTTTTTCCAGTTAGTCACTATTGCTTCTAATTTAGATTTCTTTGTTAATCCTGACCACTTTTTTCATACCTCTCCATTTACCACTCCTCTAGCACAGTCTGTGTAAATTAACGTGCCATTCCATAATACTATTCCCTGCTGAGAGTGAAATCCTGACCCCCAGAGAAATCAGCGGCAAGTACAGCAGCTCTGCTAAGCACACGGTTACACCCTACCAGTGCTGCATCCTGTCATCCTTTGATTTGACACACAATGTCCTATGTCAGGATTTTAGACCAGAACATTTATTATTAAAAGCAAGGAATCTGCCATTTGCTCTCTGATTCTAAAAAAACTTTCACAGAAGTTGGATCAAATTTTATTGTACAACTGAAGACAAATCAAATTACTGTCCTTTCCAGAAAGAGAAGCCAGCACAGATGACTCTTTTTTGTGTTAACCAGGGCTTGAATGACACTGGGCAATAGGCACACAAATCCTGCAGAGCTCAGCCACCAAAATTCACTTGTTAATTGTTTTTGTCTTGCTATGATGTCAGACTGAATTGTAAGTATACATCTTCTCTATTCTTGTGCTTGGCATTTCAGACAGCTACTGAAAAAGATAAAACTAGTATATGAACAGAGTTTGACAGTATCACGTTTTATCAATAAAAAGTACTGCGGCCCATTTGATGTGTTGTGCAAGCTCCAGAGAGGTGTTAAAGGGCCATAGGTTTTTGAGTAGCTATTTTCATAGTAAGATAAAAATAGGACATGAGTATCTTTAGAAAAGGATCAAAATATTCTTGACTACTAATTGACATTCTCAGTCTGGTAAGACCTTTTTAATATAAAGAAGCTACTTATGTCAATAAGACAACTTTTAAAATAAAGTGTTACTCAACATAACCATTAATAGAGAAAACAGTGTCAGTCTTGCCCACAATTACTGTTTACAATGAAGAAAAGCAAGTATTTCATTTGCAGTTTTGAAAAAAGTACGTATTTTCAATATTCTGTAGTATTTTTGTTGCTGTGTTTTCTGATACATGTCATGATATATCACTGTGCTGTTATATTTCCCTACATTTCTTATATGATTCTGGCCAAATACACATATGTTTTCAATATGGTTTTCTTCTAGCTTCCTCATTTACTATTAAAATTAAAAACAAAAAACAAAACAACAGACCCTTAACATCTATCAGCCTTTCTATCCTTAATAATGTCATCAGAACTTTATTTTTTCTTTACTATTGCAGTCACTTACTAGCCCTTCTTTTTAGCATTGAGACAAGTAAGTTATATGAGTAGACTCAATTAGATGTTCTTTGCTGTTAATAGAATTATTAAAGGTATAAGAAAATACAAAATAGAAGTAAAAAGTAGCTGACTTTCATGAATTGTAAATAGCAGTTCTGAAAGTTATTTTGTATAGAGGTGGATTCTCATTTCTCTTGTTTCAGCCTGAAGAGATAGACAATATATGTATTTCTTGTATACATAAGTATGTGTGTGGGTTTTATGTCTGCATTTGCCTGTCTGTTGATCTGATTCTTTTCTTTCTACTTCCTGCAGCCCAGGGTACCTGCACGAACCACCTGCATTTGTAAAGGTACTCTGCTGAAGATTTAATTACCTGTATGTAGTTGCTGTTTCTCAGACTGTTTCAGCCTATAATTACCTGAAACTTAAATAACATTGCTCTGTGTGTGCACGCCTGTGGTGTGTGTGCTCATGCTCAATGGAGGGATTCAACCTAAAGCAACATAATGATTAGCAGCTAGATCTGATCTTTTCCTACCTCAGTAGCTATTCAAAATAAATATGGCAAAATGTAATATTAATTACTATTTACTTTTCTAATATCTGCTTTATATACTTTATAGCTGTTATCTGCAGCCATGAAAAATATTGGGTTCTGTAAAGGCTAACTGAATTATTGTCTAGAAGTTTCTGCAGACGATGTTCATGATAGAATTGTTTTAAAACAGATAATCGAATTATGTAGCCTTTGTAATACCCTATTTATTTAATAATCCAAATATTGTGTCAGAAGCATGCCACTTTTCTTTTTTTTTTTTTTTTTTTTTGGCAAGGTTGGGGGAATAATTAATCACCTGATGGTTTTGCAGTGAGAAAGTAGTCTCTGTGTTTATGAAGTGATGAGATAAATTCCATCAATAAGTCCTTGAAATTGGAAGGAACATCTAGAGGTCACCTAGTTGGTGCAGTCACTTGAGACTGTTTCTTTTTAGGTTTTGCCTATCTTAAGAGGAAAAAAAAGACTGCATATCTTCCTTCTTGTGTTTGACCACTTCAGAGTTTGAAAAAAGAGGGTTAGTTTATTTTTTTCCAACAGTTAAGTGGAATTTTATGTATTTCATTTTATACCCGTTGCTGCTTGTTCTCTGTGCTGTTTTCAGCTGGGACAAGTTCATTTTTTTCATAGTAGCTGGTAAAGTGCTGTGGCTTTCGGATTTAGAATTTGAATAATGTCGATTACACACTGGTGTTCTCCTAGGCATCACTGAGAAGAGTCTGACTCTGCCATCTTTATTCCTTTCATCAGGTACTTGTACACATTGATCAGATTCCCTTGATACTTTGCTTCTTCAGGCTGAAGAGTCACAACTCAATCTTCCCTCATATGAAAAAAAAAAAACAAACCCACATGAGTTTCCTAATCATCTGGGTTGGCCATTTGCTGCACTTACTCCAGTAAGTAAGTGTACTACTGCTCTTTTGTACAGAGGTACCCAGACCTTAATACAGGCCTTAAGATGTGTCTCCCAAGGGCTGAGCAGAGGGAAGGGTTCACCTCCCTCACACTGCTAATACTCCCGCTAATGCAGGCAGGGATGGATGCTGTTGATGGCCTTTGTTGCAAAGGCATATCATCAGACCGTGTTCTGCTCAGTGTCCACCAGAATATCCAGATCCCTTTATGCAAGCTTGTTTTCCAACCAGTCAGCCCCAGGCCGTAGTGTTTTGTGGACTTACTTGTCCCCAGGTGCTGGCTATTCTATCACCAGGACTTTGCACATCTCTTTGTTGAACTGTGTGTTGTTCCAGTCAGCCAGTTCCTCTGACCTATTGAGGTTTCTCTGAATGGCAGCACACCCACCCGATGCTATTCCCGTATTTTTTATCATCATCAAACTTGCTGAGGGTGCCTTCTGGCCAATTATCCAGATCATTATGAAGATGTTAGACAGCAGTAGATGCCATATCAATGCCTATGGACACCACTAGTGACTGGCTTCCAGATGAACCATATGCTATTTGACAAAATCCTTTGAATCCAGAAGTTTAGAGAGCTGTCAGCCCTCTCTCCTTGCTGTCCATCTGTCTGGTATGTACTTAATCAGTTTGTCTGTGAGGATGTTATGGGAGATTTTACTGAAAGTTTTGCTAAAATCAGAATAAATGTATCTATGGCTCTCCTCTATTCCCCTGGTCCAGTTCTGTTGTCAAAGATGGTTGCCAGATGGTTAAGCATGATTTTCCCTTTGTAAATCTACTTTCCTGTACTTAGTACTGAAAGCTGTTCCATTTCATGACATGCTGCCTGCTCCACCACCTATAGATGGAGGTGAGGCCTACTGGCCAGTGATTCCCTGGACATTTTTTTTTTTTTGACCATCCTGTCACAATTGTACAACGAAACAAAGGATCTGACTTCAGAAGGCTGAAAGAGTGACTGACTTTATTTCCGGGAACATTTCCCTTTTTATAGTATTCTACACAGACCAATTCGATTTGTGACAGGAGGACAAACCTCTTCAATCCCATTGGTCAAACCAGAGGGATATCAAGAGAAGCCCCTCCTAGGTAAAAATATGTAAACATTCTTGCTGTTACCAAAGTATGTCTCTTGTTTACAGAAAGTTCCCTGGGAAAGGAATTTCAGAAACCAAAACATGTCAGGCACGAACCAGGGCTACATCTTCTTGCTGATGGCTGTTACATTTGCTTTCTCCTTGTCCCTGGCTATCTCTCCCAGTTGTCATGACATCTACATCACATTTCAGAGTGGCTTCACAGTGACATCAGCCATATCTTAATCAGATGTTGTATCCCTGAGGATAAATCTTTCCTGCTCTAGACTTTCCCAGGGGTCATCACCTAAGCCATGTTGTTGCAGGTGTTGCTGTGGTCGAATTTTCATGAAGGTGAGATGGTTTCAGATCATTCCTGGATGGAAGGTTTCCCTAGATAGTGGGTAATATAATATTGCCCCATTTCCTCATGGTGTTAATTGACTATAACTATGCAAATAAGTCCTTTAAAACCTCATACAGATTGATAATGATGATTGCAACATTTCTTTCTAGTTGAAATTATGGCTAACCCCCAGAAGGAGCATTTGGAAATACTAAAAGTGATGAAATGTTGCATATCACACTTCCTGCACAGATTTATCTAATTCCTGCTTACATCTAAGACAAAATGGAAAAAAAAAAAAAAAAAAGAAAAAAATTGCAGATGCTTTAGTATATCCGTTTATTACAAGTTGGTAAAACAAATTTATTGTCGTGGAAACAGGATTAATATTTTAATAAGCCTCAGGACAGGGCTGATTTAAAGTAATCTGATAAAAATAATTAAGGAAGAGGAGACTTTAGGTAATACACTCAGCAGGAATACTTGTGTCATTCTTAGTAGCTGGCAGACCCTTCAGTGTGAGGTGGCTAACTTGATACTCCAGGTGTTGTGATTTCTATTTGCCATGCTGTGCATCTTTGGGAATTGAAATATTCATCCATGTCACTGAATCAACAGAGATGGATTTTTCTCATTAACTGAATCCCAACAAGATAATCATTGTAGACTTGAAATGGATCTGTATATTTGAAGTTTATTATTCATTCCACCTAGGAAAAGCCTTTAGCTAATCATATTTTAATGACCTAAGAGACTTCAAGGGAATTATAATTAATATTCAGAAAGTAGCTGTATTTTCTTCTGGAATGTGCAGTTTAATTAAAGGGAGCAAGCTGAAAAACAAAACAGTTTTAAAAAGGTTATTTTCGATTGAAATCTCTTAGTGGAGAGAGTTGTCTCAATAAAAAGAAAGTAGTTGTTTCTAAAAGTTGAATAAAGACTGAATCATTAAAACCTTTCAGATTCTGAAAATAATATTTGATTTTATATATATATATATATTTCCCACAGTCCCAATGTTATGAAGTTAAAGGATTAGAAAATGTCACAGTACTTTTCACTCGGTTTGTAAGAAAGTGATTTATGATTATACAGATTTTACTAAAGAACAACTTTTCTTTCACATGAGTTATTAATGGAGTTGTGAAAGGTATTCCTATAAGGTTTATACCCTAAATATATCTTTTTTAAAAAAGCTGTTTCTTGCACCTTGTATCACTCTAGGTTTGGATTCCTGTAGTGGAGCCTATCTTCACTTTAATATACTATGCAATGGACCCTACCTCTGAACTCTTGGCATGAGCTGTGTCTGTAATTTGAAGTTCCCAGCTGCATTATTCTGGGCCTTAGTTGGTTAACCAGGAGTGGAAGGTATAACTAGCCCAGGACTGATGCCATGCCTATGGAGCTGCATTGCTATGGAAATCAGAGGTAGTATTTCACCAGTTCACTGGACTGTGTAGACTCCACCAGCTTGAATTGATATTAGCATTGGATTAAATCTGTGTTCTGCTGTGCAATACAAAAATGAATAAGAGAGTGACTACACTGAATACTCAGCTTGGTGAAATTAGAATGATGATCTGACTTTAGCTGTTGTAGGTATAAAACATGACAACTGTTAGCTACCTGATATATATTTAAATAATGTTATATTCGTCATGGTATAGAAGGACTCAGAGAAATTCCACCAAATATCTGGTCTCATTTCTGACTATGAAATAAATTTCACCAAATGTTGAAATTGCTGGAGGGAAGAAACATTAGCTAATCTTAGACTATTGAGGGCTCTTATCCTAAATTTGAGAAAAAAAAAGAAAAAGAAAAAATAAATGTGGTTGGTAGAAAATAGATTTACCCATAAAAACTCTACATAGTTTTCACAATATTGTGAAAATATCTCCAGTTTGCATTTAGAGAAATATGATTCCAAACGTATCAGTCATTGCAGTTTGTTATAATTGCTTAGAAGTAACAAAACTAGATCTGTGATACTGAGCTTCTAACAACTGTTTAGCTAAAATTTCCAACCATGTTAGGAATTGTGTAATGCAATCATGACTGGACATTTATGGCTGAGAAAAACATGGGTGAAAAAATCTCCAGGACATGTACCAGTATTCAGTGTAATTTAGTGTTGCTTAGTATTCTGTACAACTGCTGCATTGTTTACAGGCTGACATGCATTGAAAGCTCCAATGACAGATGGAGATATAATTTTTAAAAGCCAAGTAATTCAAGTGTTGCCCTCTTTATTTTTTTTTAAACCTTGTCTAGAAATGTTGCTATTTGTGCTATTGATATAAATGGTTAAAACATGCTTAGTCAAAGTAAAGAAAGAAATGTTGCTATTTGTGCTATTGATATAAATGGTTAAAACATGCTTAGTCAAAGTAAAGAATCAGCTTTGTAAAATGCTGGCATCTGCCATTTTTTCACCTAGAATATTTGGTGATATAATTCATGTCTCAAATATGGGGCTTACATATGCAGTTTGGGGGTTGCATAGGTCTTGTTCATAGTGCAGTGATATGTTTAGTCATTGATTAAAAGAATACACTTGGTAACAATGTCTTCTACACAGGAGTTTCAGACAGGGACCACATCTTTAAAATCTTCAGTGATGTAAATTCTTGTGGCAGCGCGATTTCCTGAGCTGAGACATAATGAATACTTTCACTCAGTTATCAAGAACTGGTTTGGGAATCTCAGCCCAGATCTGTATAGGTATCTACACCAGTGTAGCTGCACTTGAAATCTGCAAAGGTCTGCTGTAACAATCTGCCATGATGTAAATTTTGGTATTTGTCATTTTTCCTTTGGTTTTCTATCTGAATATGTTTGTTTGACAAATCCTAATATTTGACATTTTTATTTGATTGAAAGTAATGTGTCTCCTTCATAATGTCTTAGATATTTTCTCGCTTTACCTTGCTAGTACTTTGCCACGTAAACAGAGCAAGGAAAATGTTCTGCTTATTAATTCCTTATTATTAGGAATAATACCTTCTTATTAATTTCTTATCATAAAAAAATGAATATTTCAAATATAACCATAACCATTTTAAGCTTCCCTGCAAATGAAGAAGGGGGAAAGGAAAGGTGGAACAAAACAGTGAAAGGAAGATTAGACCTCTGACCCTTGTGAGGAGTGCTTACTTTCTGTGTGTGTATGTGTAATTCTTGATTACTTACTTCAGAGAGAATGTAAAACCTAAAAGCCTAAAATCTTCTCCGAGTAAATAGCTTTCACTTCATACATTTTCAGATAGTAACTTGGGAATATTTTGAAATAATCAGAAATTGACCAATCCCAGGATACAACTCCAGGAGTTGTCTCTCTTTCAGATTTACAAAGTCACTATATCACTGCTATAAAAATCTCCTGTGTCTTCATTGACATATTCAAAACCTGGGAGCTCTTCTTACTACCCCAGAAAGTAAGTAAACTACCATTAAATATATTTAGTGACTTCCAGTTGACAATATGGTTAAAGTATTTTACTAACTTAGTTATCTAGATATTTTATAGACACTTTAACTGTTCTCAGAGATTGTCTGCTTGAGCTTGCAGTTGATCACTCAGATCAGGGAGATACAGAATATAGAATTCTCCACTTCTTTACCTTTCAGTTTGTTTTGTACTCACTAAAACATATTTTGTGCTCACTAAAACATTATGCATGGCATGAGCATTCTTACAGCTACACAGTCTGTGTATTTAATTTCCTACCAATATATTACAATCTCAACCTCTCATGCTTTTCAAATGAACCATACTAACTTCATCTATTTCTCAGTGTAGCATACTCTGGCTCAAGTGAATAGTTTCAAATAATTCCAAAGAGGTTTAGAGTATAGTTTAGTTTACAGACAGTTGTGGTAGGCCCGGAAATCCTTCATAGAATTTAAAAGAACTCCAAGAGTTGTGTTGCTGCACACTGTGGAAATCACATCTAAGAAAGTGAATACATAACTAAGTTACACATCCTGAATAACCATTTTTTCTTTTTTTTTCTCCGAGTTTATGCAATTTTCTTACAATTTCCCTGGTGTGAAACAATTTTTTCTTACCAAAATAGTTGGTTTTTTTTTACTGTAGTGGATTTTCTTATTTATTAAAAAAAAAAAAAAACAAACAAAAAAAACCCTACCAAAACCAAACAAAAACAAAAAAAAAAAACACCTTTTTTCTCCATATGATTTTTTTTAAATATATGAATTATCTAAATTACTGTAAGTCATATTCATAGAGGACTTTGAATGATGAAGTGAACAATCTTAGAATTAATTCCTGTGGTATCTATTCTGTTCTTTCCTACATTTTAGCTTCTTTCTTTCCACACACTTTTCATGCTTAGTAAGTATCAGATTCTGTCACCTGAATGCTCTAGGATATGTCACAATTAGAGGGGAATAGATGATCATTAAGATCCCTTTTAGTCTTTAACATCCTGTTTTTCCATGATTATTTTCAGGTTTTCATGTTTATTACCAGAAGCCTAGAAATATTTCAAATGAGTATTTTAATTTTATGTACTATTTTATAGGTTTATTATTTTACAGTATTAAAATATACACAATGTCAATATAATGATATGATGACATATAATGTTTTTAAAATTTTTTGAAGTGTATCCCTTGGCATGATAAGTTTAATTTCCTGTCAGCTTAAAAGAGTTGGTATAAAATAGCTTTATTTCACATAGAATGGGTAAAGTTGTAAGGGACCACAGTGGGTCATCCAGTCCAGCCTCCCTGTCCATGTGGGACCATCCTAGAGCACATTGAACAGAATTAAGTCTAGAGTGTTCTTGAATATCTCTGGTGAGGGAGACTCCACAACCTCTCTGGGCACAGGCAGCCACACAGTAAAGAATATCTTCCTCACAGGTGGAATTTCCTGTGCCTGTTTCTGCCTTTTTCCTTCCCCTTGCTCAGCATCACTGAAAAGAGCATGTCTCCATCTTCTTGACAGCCTCCCTTCAGACACTTATTTACACTAAGACCTCCTCTCAGTCATTGCTTCTCAAGACTGAACAGGCTCATTTTTTAGTAGCATTCCACTGGACCTTCTCCAGGAGCTCCATTTCTGTCTTGCACTGAGGAGCCCAGAACTGGACACAGCACCCCAAATGTGCCTCACTAGAGCACATTAAAGGGGCAGGATCACCTCCCTCAGCCTGCTGGCAATATTATTCCTAATGCATCTCAGGATTACATTGATCTTCTTGGCCACAACGACACACTGCTGTCTCATGGACAGCTTGTTGTCCACAAGGACCCCCAGGTCCTTCTCCATAGAGCTGCTTTCCAGCCCCCAGCCCATCCTGGTTCCTCAGGGGTGGAGCCCTGCACTTGCTTTTGTTGAATTTCAGAAGGTTCTCTCCTACCATCTCTCTCCGCCCTCTCTACCATCTCATCTCTGCAACCTGCCGAGGTTCTTCTGAAAGGCTGCACAGCCCTCTGGGGTAGTGGCCACTCCTAACAGCTTTCTTTCCCTTTTTTTTGTGTAGTATTTAGACTGTGAATCATTCATATATTGTTTTGTTCATCATTATAATTTTCATTTATATATTTGATCTTATTTTCCATCACTGTGATTTGTGAACTGAGAAAAAAACATGACTAGATTTGATTTTCAACATTATGCAAGTCCACTATCCTTATTAAAAAAATCTTTATCTTGCAGGTATCTTCATACAAAAACCTCCTGACAAAAATAAAAATGCCATCTCACAAAAGTTATTTAAAAGCAACTTCTTGATAATCATTCATACTCCCATTTGATGAGGTGAAGGAAACCTGGAGATGCACAAAACTTTGTAAACAGCATAGATGTATGCACTTTAATTTAAACCACACAAATAAACAAATAAACAAAAATTCAATGCCTCAAAATCCTTCCCTGCTGTCATGTCTGACAGGGTACAAATGACTATTGGAAAGATGTTTATTCATTTGCCCTCTCCAGGTGACAATTCTTTTCTGAAAGGAAAGCGTTGAGAAACTGGATGTTGAAGGCTCACTAATATTTTTGTATCTGCAGAGAGGCAAGTAGGCTGTAGCTTTTTGAGCAGCCTTTCTTTCCATTTAAGGTTTTACCTGATCACTGATCTGGAGATATGTCTGAATGCAGTAATGGTCTATTACACTTTTACATGCTACATTAAGGTGTATGTTATGAAAGCGCTGCACTGAACCATCAAACGATAATATTTGAGAGAGCACCTCCCTATTATATAATGCTATGAAAGGCTGGCCTCTGCAATTATATAGAGGATATGACCTTGTGGAGGAGAGCATTTTTATTTGCATGTGTACAGAAATTCAGTGTAAGGGAATAGATTTCAGCACTCAGTGTTATTGCCTAATGAAAGATGGCCCTAGCTGCTCCTGTATGTAAGGAAGCACAAAATTAATTTTTTATCCATTTCCAGAAAGATGAACAGTGAGCTGCAGCAAGACATATATTGTTCTTTTATTGCTACAATACAAGTTTTTTTGTCAGAACATTTTTTCCTATTTACTTATATGGCAAATTAAAAGTGTGATTCTTAAAATGCTAATACAAGACAGATGAAAATAAAAAAGAAATTGCTTGAGGAGAAAAAAAAATAAACATCAAGTCCTGAAAGCTATTAAACACATAATTGGGGTGGAGAAAATTTGGGTGAGAGTTTGTAGTTTCCTGACAAAAATAAAAGATGACTTCATGGGTTATCAGGAACTGATACCTAACTGTAATCTTTTTATTAAAAATAAACAAAAATTAAACAGTTGTAAAAGTTCTTAGATTATATTGGTAACTAATTCAATCACAGATTTGCATAGTTTCTTTTGATTTTGAGCTATTGTTACAAAAGGTGTGAAAAATGATGCTCAATACTTGAAAAAAACAATAATAATGGATTCATGAATCTCCATTAGCTCAGAAGTATCTAATAAACCAACAAGCACCTAAACAAATAACTAGAATTCTACAGAAGTTGGGGAGTAAAAATCTACCATTAATTTTGGATTTAAATATTTTTTCTTTTTCTTCTTTTTTTCCAAAAGTGTCATGTGAAAAGGGTAGATTTAGTCAAACCCTTAGTGTACGGTTAATCTGTCAGAGCCCCAGGAAATCTGAGACCCTTCTGCTCTACCAGTCAGTCAATGCCCTGTTATGGGCATTGTATATTCACTGAGCAGTTCACTGGATTGGAGGACAGCTTAACCAGCTTTTTCAGGGTCACACTTCAAACAGAGAGACCCTCTCCTGAGTCTCCACACCTTTATCCACTGCCAGAGACTGTCAGTGCTCTTGAAGGGCTCACATTAACAGTTTACAGAATAATGCTTCCGATTAATAAAATTGCGACAGGTTAAGGTTCAAAGAGTGCTGGTCATAACATTTGACTGCAAAACATATTCAAAGTGAAGTAATAACAAGAGCTAATCCCTAGAAAAAGCTAACACAAGATAATCATTCAGCACACATACAGTATAATTCTTGTTCTCATGGGGAAAAAGACAGGTTCAGCCCATTCTTAACTTAAACTCTTTATTTGTGTTTTGGGAGAGCTTGAGTTAGTTACTTTAGTCATATATTTTACTCAGTGAGGAATGGTCATGCCTTTGGGGTGGGTATCTCAGTATGTTATCTGAGATAACCCTGGGATGGGGACATGCATCACTCGAAGGAGAATGATTTCACCATGGTTGCTGATTCAGCAACAGGACATTTTCCTTTATCTCCCTTGGTTTTCAGCTGTTGTGTGGCTTATCAGCTAAAAGTACCACTGAGCTCCCTCCTCTGCAAGGGTTTCAAAAGAGTGTGGACATGGTGTTTCCACTCCATTCTACCCTCTGTTTAGTCCTCCTGAGATTGTATTGTGTGTGAGACATGTCCACATTCCATCCAGGGAGTAGCAATTGTAGTTTCCCCTATAATTGTTGTACGACTCTCTTTTTACCCCCAGTTGTTTTTCCACAAAAGGCCTCTCAATAGACCTCTCCAAAATACTACTGCTTGTATATTCAATACCATAATCAGGGAAAAAAAAAAACAAAAAAAAAACACCAAAAAAACCAGATAGGCTGGCAATCTGATTCCAGTCACAATCTTTAAATTACTTGGGAACACAGACTGGAACACAGACATTACTAGTTTCAAATAATGGTGCCTTGTGAGACTTTACTTTGGTTATTTTTAATGACAATTAATAGAGTAAATTATACACCATCAGTTTACATCAGGAAGACTTGATATTTATTGATATCACATCCTCTTGTATAGAATGATGTAATATGCTAGTGATTTACACAAAATTCAGTCATTTTGTTGATAAGGATTAACCATGGTATTTTCTCTTTTTCCATAGTCTGAATTAAGTTGTTAATCAAAAAAAAAAAAAAAAAAAAAAAAAAAAAAAAAGGCAGGGAAGGGAAAGGGAAAATAAGAGGCTAAGGGCTCCTTCTGAGCTTTCTTTCATGTCATAGTCCTTGACTCAAATGGGAATTAGAGATTTAATATTCTATAAAGTTCCCAAAGAATAAAAATGAGGCTCAGACTTTGACGCAGCTCTGATTTCTAAATGATTGCAAAAGGATGAGAGGTGTTACAAAAAGAAATATTTCTAGACAGAGAAGCATCCACAAATGTTCCTTATAATAATTTTATCATTTTTGATTATGGTATAAAGGAATAGACTATAAAGGCTAAATCATAAACTATTAGTAGGCGTAAGAAGAGGCTGAACTGAGCTCTGAATTACTGTAAAATGAAATTGTGGGTTCGTGATACACTTATGGATTCAGAGCTTAAGGCCACAATGAAGATGATGATTTTAAAGTTCCATGGAAGCCATTTGCTAAAGGCTGGCTGTTTTATGGACAGTGTTTTTGTACAAAGCCTCTACAATGAAGAGGAAGAATCTGTGTACTCAGATTTTCTTCGTTCAAGTGCAAGTTTTCCTGCTTTGGAATGCCACTTATAGCTATCCTTTCTGAAAGAAATAGTCATGAGACACAGCAGTGGTTTTACTGATTTTTTTTTTTTTTAAATTTATCCTGACTTTTCTTTTTCTGTTCTCTCAAGTGAACAGCTCATCCAGTAGACTGTGTTCAATGCCTGACAGTAACAAAGGTGATCCACACACAAGGAATCCTGGTAACACCAGCAGCAAGGCAACAATCTTAATGGGATCATGGCGGTGTGGTAGGATGACTCCCATGACCAGAGTGTTGAATGGAGGGATACAAGATCTTTAGGAGGGACAGGCCAAAAGGAGCCCAGAAGTCAAAACTGTGTCCAGTCCTGTTTGACATCTGTGTTACTGATCTGGATGATGGTGCAGTGTGTATCCTCAGCCAGTTTGTTGATGACACAAAACTGGGAGGAGTTGCTAACAGGCTGCAGGTTGTGATCATGTCCAGGCAGACCTGGACAAACTAGACAAATGTGGTGGGAGGAACCACATGAAGTTCAATAGGTCCTGTACGTGTGGAAGAACAACCTTGCACATCAGTATATATTGGGGACAACCCATCTGTAAAGCATCTTGTCAGAGAGAAGGAGCTGGGGGTCGTGGAAATCACCCAAGTTGAACATGACCCAGTAATATGCCCTTGACACAAAGGGTCAGTGGTATCCTGCACTGCATTGGACAAAGCAGGCTTAGGGAGGAGATCCTTCCCTTCTACTCAGCACTGGAAAGACCACATCTGGAGGGCTGTGTCCAGTTCTGGGCTCTTCAGAACACGAAGAGCATGAAAATACTGGAGAAAATCCAGCAAAAGTCTGCAAAGATGACGAAAGAACTGCAGCATCTGTCCCACAAGTAAAGACTCAGAGCTGGGACTGTACATACTGGAGAAGAGAAGGCTCAGGGGGATCTTATTAATGTATACAAATACTTGAAGGGAGGGCATAAAGAAAACTGAGCAGGGCTTTTTTCTATGGTGCCCAGTGGCAGGACCAGAGGAAGGAGGCACAAACTGAATCACTGGAGGTTTCCCCTGAGCATCAGGAAACATTTTTATACTGATTGTCAGTGAGTACTGCACAGGTTACCCAGAGAGGTAGTGGGGGTCTCTCTCCATGGAGGCATTGAGAATCCACCTTGATATGATCCTGGTCAGCCAGATCTAAATGTCCCTCCTTGAACACAAGGGGTTACACCAGGTGACCTCAAGAGTTCCCTTCCATGCTCACATATTTTGTGATTCTGTGATACCAATACACATTAATCTTTTTCCTACAAACATACCTCAGAGCTTATCCTAGCTTATTTTTATTCTGCTGTTAACAGTATCAATATCTTATTTTGGGAGGTGTTTGATGTTCAGGGTTTTTTTATAGCTGTTTTTACAGTTAGAGTAAAAAGTGCAGAGAAGGTGTAAAACTATCTAGACTATTCACTGACAAAACACTTTGGCATTATGAAATTCACTGCTACAGTTCTTTAGAGCAGCAGCAGATGTCTTGATGAACCTAATATTTTAAAATAATTACACCATTAAAATTATTTTGAGACTTTTTACCTTCTGCTTTTGCTAAGTGTAAAATTGGAGCCTAAGAGAAATGGAGCTATTCTCCTGCATAAGAATTTGTTCCTGAATCCTGTGTAAAAATACCTCCTAAAATGCTGGTGAAATTTGAGGTCCACTGTACATTCAGCCACTAATGGACATATAGGTCATATATAACTATGGAGAAATCTATAGGTTTCTATCTTTTGAGACTTAAAATTTTAGCTTTGAATACATGATTTGCATGTGTCCTGTAGTCTGTGCATTTCTGAAATTTTTGGTTGTATTTCACTTTTTCACTATAAAAACCTTTGCTTTCATTGCCATTCAGTAGCGACTGTAGTCAAACATCTGGGGCAGAATTAAGATTGACTCTGTTTCACTGTTATTTTTAAGCTGATTAGTATAAATTTTTTTGATTTCTTTTTTTTCAACCTGAACTAATAAGTGAACTACACTAGGATAGTACATTAGAACTACATTAAGGATAAACTGAATAGGGTTTTTAATTTAGCTACGTTTTTTCATCTTGTTATGTAGATCAGGTTGCAATATTTTGTATGCCTGTATTTTGCAAGAGCCGGTAAGCAACTAGTGCAAGTAATAACTTGTAGGTGCTTAGGATCACCATTAAAAGTTAAGGGAGTTTTATCCATCATCCTTATATTTTATGATCATTGTCTCATGACTTCAGAGCCTGAGTTTCTAGAAAAACCATGAAGTCACCCTAAAATTATAGCATGGACAATATTGTGCTAATGTGAAACAGATTCTAAGCATTGTGATGGCAGTAAGTGAAGAATTCAGAATGTTCTTTAATTCAGAATGTTCTTTTTCTTTCTCTGATACTGTTATGAATTGTATTATATATGTAAGTTTATTTAAAATAAATTATAGAAGGCAATGGATGAGAGGAAATACTGAAGGTATTGGTAAATAGAGATTCTGCTTTTTTAACTGCAAATAATCTCTTTGGAAAGAATCAGTCAGCTATCCTGACTTTGATATGGATTTTCTGTCTTATGTCAAATGACTGATATTATTGCATTGAAACAGGATTTGAAATTTCTCCCATGTCTTCCAGGTACACATACATCCTTAGTTCTACTGAGACATTTTTCTTTTCTATGTGTACTTCAGCAGCTGTGCAGACACAGACTCCTCCATCTCCACTGAGAACCATTCAGATGTGTCAGCTTGCATGTGAACTGAACAATCACATACACACGTGTGCTTCCCACTGCAATGCTGCTGCTGATCTGAAAGGGGAGGTAAAGCCTTGGAATCCCTCCCAGCTTTTGTATCTACACAGTTTCTCCTTTTCTATATATTTATCCCTCATGTCAAGAACTTCTCAGCATTTCTTGGTACCCACAGAGGCTTAAAGCCTACTAAATACAAACCCACAATACACAGCAATCCACTGCCTTCTTAAGTACACAAATGATTCATTTTCTTAAAATTTCATGCCAGAAGATTACCTATTTAGCCTCATATTCTCCCCTTACTCCTCTTTACTGTTCATGAACTTGTAAAGTTCAATCTCAAAATGATTAACCTCTGAGATTATGAGCTTTTTAAAAAGTTTGAACCTCTGATTGTTATACAACTACTAATTCCTCATCTAGCCACCCTAACCATAATATGGTACATTTTCACCCAGGAAGATCCTCAGTACAACTTTTTGAACCATAGAATAATTACAGCTACAGTGAGTAATGGAAGTTGGCTCTTACTGAATACAAAAAGACTTAGTACTCCTAAGTAACATAAATAGATCTCATATCCTGGACAGTAACTAAAGATTATTACAGCTTTTGTATTCCTAACACAAATAATGAGACTGTTATAACATCATGTTTTTACTTAAATAAGTCTAGAAAGTCTTCTCCACACCAACCTACTTCAAATAAATCTTGTATTTTTAAATATCTATCAGATGTGTGTAAAGGATTATCCAGGAGGCATTTCAGTGCTTTGTAGATAAGTACACCTAGTTCCCCATTGCTGAATGCCTCTTAGTGTTTGCATGTTAGAAATTAATTTGGGTCTTTTTCGGTCAAGTCATAATAATCACCTACAATAACAGAATCAACCAATGCTGCCCTTCTCATCTTAGGGCATGGATTCTTCTTCTTAGTCTCCAAGTGCAAGAAATTTTCTGCTGGAGGTTTGGGGTTTTTTGTGTGTGAGCTTCTTTTTTTTTGGTATGTTTGTTTGGTTTTATCTCCAGAGAAATCTAATTACTCCTGAAGGACAGTAATACAGTCTTCAGTAGTGATATTGCCTCTGAAAGTGCCTCCGAAATTTGTCTTGCTAGAATTCCTCATATTACCATCACCAGTGAAAATAATAAATCAGATCAGTATCAAGGTCTGTTATTAAAGAAAATCTTTGGCATCTCTCATGTGATAACCTACCTTTCAGTGTAAGACTTTTTTTCTGTTGTTGGGGTTTTTTTTGTGGATTTGGGGGTTTTTTGTTGTTAATTCTCTGTTTATGTGAAATTTCTTGCTGTAAGTCAGTTCTATAAAACCTGATCTTTTCCAAATAAAAAATAATTTCCCATGAGGCATTTCTATCAAAGATTCTGCTTAAATTTAGATAAATTACATGGATACATTTTAATTGTCTGAGAAGAGTGATAAAACAACAAAGGCACATTTTCATGTTTGAAAAAAATAGTTGATTTATGTTCACTTCCCTCCATGTACAATTACATTTTCTTTGTAATTTCCTTTCTGAGTTGCTTCTGAACAGTAGTCAACCAAGATTGTAATAGTTGAGGCATTTTTCTTTCCTTTTTTGTCTCCATACATCTGACAGTAAGAAGTGTAGTAGGCTATTTGTTAGTCCCAGGTTACAACCTCTACATGAATGATTAATTGAATATTATATCCCAGTTTGTGGATTTTAATTCCCTTTAGTTTTAACAGAGAAAGCTTGCTCCTACTACTGGAGCAGTCATTTCCATTACCCTACCTCTGGATAACTAATTTTATGTTATTTTAAATTTCTTAGAAAACTGAAGTTCAAATTTGCTTATGGATGTTTGTATTTCTGGCTTTGATTTGTGTAATTCATTGATCCTTTACCCATATGTTTATAGATATTTTCACTTTTAAAATTCTGGCTTTTCTGTTTATTTTTCCAAGCAGACTGTCTGACTTCTGATTTTCTCTTTTCTTTGTGAGGACTCCAGATATTCTATTTCTATTTAAATTCAGTACCTCTACTTCCACATTCAAATCTTTCATCGTCCTCCTAATTTTTCTGTCTGCCATGCTAATAAACTCAGTTCCTTAGGTTTTTATCTGTTTCTTTCTTTGGTGTCAATTTGAAACAAAATGAATTATCTTGAGATCTCTCGACCAAAAGGTGAATGTTTCTTTTCACAGCATCTTGAGTGTTTACCTGGGCAGAACAGGTGAACTGACTTTGGAATTTATTACTTATTTATATCAAAACATGCCTGAGAATCACCACTGTGAATTGATACAGTTTGGAAGAAAAATGCTAAGAAATCAGTAGGAGTCATAAAAGTAACACTATTTTATATATCTCACATAAACTTACAAAGCCAAATTAACCATTTTCCAGTCCTAATGTAAGAGAAATATTAGCATATGCCAGAGAAGTCTTCCCTAGAAGAGTGTTAAAAAAAAAAAAAAATATGGGGAATATTATCTTTATTTAATCAAACATTTTTGTGAGTACACAGTACTGTACCACAACTTTTAATTCCATCCTTTCTAAACTGGTAATTCATCCAGCTCTATTCCAGTTACAAATGATCTTGTTTTGCATTCCTACTATGACTTTAATGAATGGTTTCACATCTTTCACACACATCTTTGAAAGAAGTTGTTTAACAATGCTGAACTCAAAGTGTGGGCAAACAGCTGTTTGAGTTGTTTCCCTTTGGCCTCATCATTGTTTTCAACTGGAGGTAGAGTTAATTTGCTGGCTGAAATTTCTTACAGAGTTATGCTTGTAATAACAGAAGGTTTATCTTTTTTCTTAGTGTTTCTTTTTCAATTGCCACATTTTTTTCAAGAGATTTATCTTCTGTTGTGCAGCTTTGAAATTTTATCAGTCTTTCAAATTCTTCTCCTGCCCCCAGCTGCAACCCCACAAAGCAATGGTTTCTTTTGAATTCATTTGGCATTCAGACTGTATTTGGTATCTCTCCCCCAGTGCATTCCCAAAGTTTCACCTGAGAAGCAACATAGTCTTCAGCAGCAACTTTGGTTCCCGTTGATATCTTCTGTGAGGTTTTCAAGTAGTAGTTCCTGCAGTTTACATCATTCACTTAAAGTCAATATATTTATAATTTTATGATGTTTGTTTTACTTCCAGTCTTCTTTCTTATTACCATTGTCACAGTGTTCCTCATCTAGGAAAAGGGGTAATGGTTTTAAACTGAAAGAGGGTAGAGGCACTTGAGTTGATTTAATGTGAGTGAATTTTTTTGCAATGAGGGTTATGAAACATGAGAAAAGGTTGCCCAGAGATGCTCCATCCCTGGAAATATTCAAGGTCCAGTTGGATGGGGCTCTGAGCAACTTTATAAAATTGGAGATGTCCCTGTTCACTGCAGGCGAGTTGGACTAGATGGCTTTAAAATGTCCTTTCCAACCCAAACTATTCTGTGATTTTATTGTTCTAGTAAAAAGAAGGCGGGAAGGGGGAGAAAAAAATAGAAGAGGCCATCCAACCACATATTTTTTAAATATGTCTAAATATTGGAATTCCTAGGAAGTAGAAAAACAGTTGTGTAAATATGCAAAATGTGAGAAGGTGCAGGATTTTAATTTCCACTTCTAATTCTATGATTTTAACTTAGCATTGGCTTACCAGTCTTACCACCTAATCATTGGTAAAGTTCTCTCTTAAGACACAAATATACCAAGCTTAAGGTTTTCACATATTAATACACATATTTTTAATAAACATTTTAAATTATTATTTTTAAAGCAGGTTGTTATTAATATGTTAATATGTTAACATGTTAATACATTAATATGTAACACCTGCCACGTTCCTTTCTTGATTTTCTCACTCAGCTTTTTAAGAAGAACTGCTTTTGTTAAGATTTGAAAATCTATTAAAATTAATAACATAACCTATTTTCCTATTTATAGTGATTATGGTTCCTCTATCTTATTAGTAAGTATTACTATTATGTCTCAGTACAGTAGAGAATATTATTGCTACTGTAATAAGTGATTTATTGGTTATCATTTCTTGAGTACATGAAGACTGGCCAGTACTTTTTGCCCCTGCAGTGAGGATAACAATTCTCTTCAAGACACTTCTAGCAGAATTGTAAAAAGCCTGTAACAAGGAATTGATTTTTGAATAAGTTGTAACAGCTGTAGCTTTATCATTGTGTCAGTAGGTAGAGTGTAAAATCTGTCCTTATGATATGTGACTAATACACCCACTCTCTGCATTCTGTCTTTTCACAGGGGGCTATATAGAAAAGACTTTTCTATTGGGAAGTAATGCAGCCTTGTTCTCCTACTTGTTAATTTGAGTCAATGCATTTTGTATTAACTTCCTTGTAATATAAAGACTTGACCTTCCTAGGTACTTGTGGTGCAGAATCACATCAATAGTGTCTCTGTGCAAATCCCTGAATCTTTAAAAATAAAAGAATATGTAAAAAATTTGCTTTGTACAGTGTGCTACTTATATTGCACAACTAGAATTTTTGTGAAAAAGAAATGCTACTGTCATTTAGCTAGAAATTTTAACTGTGGCATATTTGCAGCTTCAAGTGAATTTCCTGGTTGCACTGTTTCACATGGTCTTCACATAGTCTTCTGTTATCAGTAGAATGCGAGTTGGTGGAAAGCTTTTTATATTGGTCTTCAGTAGTTAAAATCAATATATTGTTACTAGAAAAGCAGATTTGATCTTAATCTTGTTACCTAAGGGACAGCAGTTAATTTGTCTACATAGTGAAACTAACCCTTACTGTGAACATTTCCTAAATCAAAGGAAAATTTCCAAAGGAACTGTATGATCTGAGTTAGTAAATTCATGAGCTTAAACAGCTCTTGTTTTACTTACTTTAAATCAAATACAAAAGAAATAAATTTCACCTTAGTATTTTTTTTATAAATCATGCAGGTTTGCACAGCTTTTATTGCTACCTTTTGTTTCTAATATATTGGGTCATTTCAAATGAGCTATTTTGTATCTCAAAAAATTGCATCAAAACAAAAAAAAACTTTGCTACATATTGAACTATTAATGTTTTTTGTGTGCAAATAAAGTTATTTCCTCCTGCCATCTCTGTCATCTAGCCAAACATATACACTACTATGTAGACTGAAGATTTCTTTGTATCTATTTTATTTGATCATGGTTTATTATACAAACATCCAAATTGTATTGAAAGTATTATCACACGAGTTGACTATGTTAAAAAAGAATGATTGTCTTTGCAAGCATGGTGTTCACTCAGTTTGTATTTCAAGATTTTTTACTGGATAATAGCCAATACAATATTTGTATAGTCTTCTTTCCAACCTATGCCAAAATCAATACTGCTGACCTCTCTGTGAACTGATATAAGAGATCTTTGCCTGCCTGCCTGCCTGCCAAAGAAGCCAAGCTAAATCTGTAAATTATCAAGTTGCAAATTTAGTTTATGTCTCAAGATTTATATAATTAATTAAGACTGCTCCTGCACACACTAAATATATCTGGTGACTTCCATGAGCATGAAGAGCCATGTTTACTCCGAATATTTGTATGCATCCATTTTAATAAAAGTTCCATCTTTATCAACAGCTGAGTGCAGTGGACCACAAATTCTGATGTAGAAAAAAAGTCAGTATTAGACTTCAATTCTCGTCAGTTGCCACTGTTTGAATGAAGACTCTACTTTTAACCTATGTCTTTCCTCCTTAAACTGTTGACTGAATAACCCTAGGATAGCATCCTAACTCAAAAATTGGTATAAAGTGTATTCTCAGGTTATTTTCCTGAAAATAAAAGTTGTCTGGATATATTCTACTAATGCATAATAGCTTCCAATGCAGATGCTCTGTTCTGCAAATTAGATGCTTTACAGTGTGGTGTCAAGATTGTTGCTAATATCTATTTTGTTCAGAAGAAAGGAGTTACAGGTTGAGATCAAACAAATTTCTCCTACTTTCTAAGACCAACAGTGATAGTTTTTACGTAGTTATTGCATTGAACAGCCTAGAGGACTAGGTCTTGTGATCTCTGGATTTAAATTCAAGCAAGACTCATCAGCTCAGGTGTCCTGTGAAATTGCGACCAGAAGAGGACCCTCACTGGAGTCAAAGTACCAGGCTCTGCACTGCGGTTCATTAATCAAATAGAACTTGATCTTGTACTTTGAGCTAGCATGCAATTCAAATTAGTCTGTAAACATCCAATTTTGCACAAGTGTGCAGTGAAGGGTTGAACATACAGTGCAATGATAGGTTGCTGTGTCTTTGAGAAGACTATGTGAAAAACAAAAAGAACTGATTGTACAGGGAAGGACAGGCTGTGACCAAGGAATCATTGAAATTAGGCATTAAGTATGCTGTATTAGCTAAGAAGCAAGTTACAACACAGCTTTTTTTTTCTTTTTTAAAAGGTCTTTTTAATACATTCTGACACCTGACTCAATAAGTAATCCTATGTTTAAAAAAATTAAACTGTTATCCAATTTTATATTTTAATGAAAACTTAGTAGGTGCTATTTCACTTAGTGTTTATGGAAATATTAACTTCTACTTTTTCCTGCTCTATTGAAAATCCATTAATATGGAGTCATTAAGTTCCACTGAAAAATTACCAGACATTTTCTCATGTCATTTCAGGTCAAAGCAACTGAAATATAAAAGACTGGTTACTGAATTTAGCAAACTGAAAGCTATTCATTCAAAAGTTCATGATAGTTCAATGATTTAAATAGAAAGACTCCTAAATGAATAAAGCAAGTCCTACTTGATATACTTGGTCACGTTCTGTGTTTTGGTTTTGTTGGCTCATTTATCTCTACCAGCAGAACCTTTGAATTGGAACATTTTTGGTCATAACTATCTGTCTCGAGTTATCCTGCCACAACATTAAAGACCCAGATTCTGACAGTGTTTCAAAAGTGAGTATATTTTTCTTCTGTGCATCCTGGAGTTATACAATCTATCTGGAGTATGTCTCAAATATAAGGAAGAAAAATCTGTGTTGGTGATGACTTTCCTTACCACTTGCTTTTAGACACATGGATGTGGGGAAATGGAGCAGTGAGCATCAGAACAGTCTTTGGGGAAGATATTATTTGTAGAGAACTGGGGTGCCACAGAGTGGAAGATAAATTATGCTTCATAATAATAATAATGTGCCCAGGAGATATCTGAGATATTTCATCATCTTCAAATTCCTAAGCACAGAATACAGCCTTGTGCTCAGGCTAACCTGAATTTATACCAGAGTTACAATAACATTACTTTAATTGTGTTTTGCAGAGTGGGTATATTCCCTGCAAGTCAGCAAACTGCTTGAAAAGAAACAATATTTGGGTCTAAATATCTGTGTATACATAGAAATACTTATTCAAAATGGAAATTTTATTTTGAAATTGTACTTAGATATTTCTTTCCATAAAATGAGTCATCTCCTGCTTTGAACTGGGATATAGATTAGTGACTTTCTTGTCCGAAATTCAGTAAAATAAAATAATCTATAATTCAGAGCATTTAGAATTGCATATTTGGAATAAGTGATTTTAGCATAGTTCCATTCTTTTATGGTTGTGGTAGCCTATCTGTCTAAAATCAAGACTGCCAAAAGGTTGTGCCACTAGAGAGTGATTAAAACTGCACATTGGTCTGATGTGTTGAAGATTTGCTTTCACTGAGAAAGACATAGTTCAGGCTACACTTTTCTACTACTCTCTTGATTCAATAAATACATTTCATATTTTCTCACAGTATTCTGTCAGGTATGTTTATACCAATTTTGCTCTTCACGACAAAAAGGGATTCACCCAGAAATGTGGATGTCATTGCTAGGTCACTCTCAATCACCTTTGCATTGTCACAGTTGTGCACAGAGATGTGCCTGAGGGCTAAAAGAAAGCAAAAGCCACCCCAATGTACAAAAAGGGCAAGAAAGAGGACTTGGGGAACTACCAGCCTTTCAGCCTCTCCTAATCTCTGGAAGAGTGATGGAGCAGGTAAAACTGGAGACCGTCTTGAAGCGCATGGGAGACAAGATCATCAGGAGTAGTCAACATGTATGTACCAAAATGAAATCATGCTTAACCAACCTTATTGCCTCCTATGATGGGACAACTGGCTGGATAGACGAGGGGAGAACAGTGGATGTTGTCTACCTCAACTTCAGCAAGGCTTCCAAAATCATCTCTCACAATATCCTCACACGAAAACTCAGGAAGTGTGGATTGAGAATTATCACAATGGTCATGGCTCAGAGAGTTGTGATCAATGCCACGGAGTCTGGTTGGAGACCTGTTAATAGTGGTGTTCCCCAAGGTTCAGTACTGGGCCTAGTACTGTTTAACTTCATCAATGACTTGGATAAAGGGGCGGAGGCCTGCTCAGCAAGTTCACTGACGGCACGAAGCTGTGACTGTGCAGCCCCTCAGAGGGACCTTGACGGGTTGGAGAGATTGGCGGAGTGGAACCTTCTGAAATTCAACGAGGGCAAACCCAGGGCCCCACCCCTCAGGAAAAATAGCCCTGTGGACCCACGCAGGCTAGTGTTGCGGTACATGATTGAAGGTTTTCAAATTTGTATTTGTATTTTGTTTATTTGTCTGTACTTGGTTTGTTCCTTCCTAAATACCCCCACCCCGGTACCCCTGATAACACCTGGTATCACCCTGTCCTGGACCCACGCCTTACCTTCCCCCACTGGCCCGGAGTGTGCTCCGCCCAGGTGCGACCTGGTAAGAGGAGGGCACAGGGCCCAGTTCTGGGAGTTCTGGCACATGTTCTGGCAAGTGCACTCCTGGTACATGGAGCTGTACTGAATAAAGAGCTTTTCCAACCCAAGCCAAAGCCCCCTGCTTCTTCCAGCCTTAACCACGCTCAGCCCACTCTCAGCCAGAACTGGGGGAGCCACGAACAGTTCGGGTTGGTCTGGGGAACTGCTTTAGCCGGTAAGCAGCGCCACGGGAGAAACCAACCTTCAGGCTAGGGCCTGACCAGCTGGAAAGCAGCTCTGTGCAGAACTGCTGGGAGCCCTGATGGAGAACAAGTTGTCGATGAACCAGCAGCCTGTCCTGGTGGCCAAGAAGGTCAGTGGATATCCTGGGGTGCATTAAGAACAGCATTTCCAGCAGCAGACTGAGGGAGGTGATCCTACATCTTTTCTCAGCCCAGGTGAGGCCACATCTGGAGTTTTGTGTTCAGTTCTGGGCTCCTCAGTATGGGAGAGACTTGGAGCTCCTGAGCAAGTCCAGCAGAGGCCTACAAAGATAGTTAAGGGACTGGAGTCCCCCTGAATTGAGGATGAGAGGATTTCTTGTTTAATGAGAGGATGATGGAACATTGGAACAGACTGCCCCAAGATGTTGGGGAATTTGTTCCCAGATATATTCAAAAGCTGTCTGGAAACAATTCTGAGTGATGTGATATGATGTGCTTCATGGGAGATGGGTTGAACGGAAAGGTTGGACTAGATGACCTCCTACATTACCTATCCTAAGATTTTGTGATTCTGTTAGAAATTTAGATTTAGGCTGATATTTTGAGTTCTTTTGCTATATAGCTATGCTGTCTTACAGGAGACTTGCAGCAATCCAAAATTTAAGTTTGTTTCTGTTTTCTTTTATGTATAGTGTAGTGTAACCTGAATTGACTATTAACTTTTATAAGCTTCAAAGGAGGTGATTTTAGACTTCCTGTGTCTAAGGCTGCCTAGTTTCAGAAAGTTCCTTTAGCTCTAGTAGACTGGGTTGTTCTAAAGATTCTGGCTATTTCTCTTTTGAGTTACCTTGTAATTTACGGTTATATGTATGTCTTTTCTATCCTTTCCTTGAATTTTTGATGTTACTAGAGCCAGAACAATAAACCCTGAGATTGGGAGTCAGAATTGCCATAGATAATATTTGGGTTTGGTCAAGAAAAATGTTAGATAAAAAGCTATGGTACTTTGGATAGGAATTCTGGTTTTAGGATGCGAATAAATGCATTTTAACTTAAAATCTCTTTGAGCTGAAGTATGCCTATAACTAGCAATGGAAAACACAAAGAAAAAAAAACAGGAAGAAAGAAGATTTCAGTTTCTTTCCTCCTTCATCCTTTTCCCTTTGCATGCCAGAACAGTTCTAACACTTGTACATGAGGGAACACATACTTCATCACTTTTGATGTAATAGGACATATTTCATAAAGCGGCAGGGAGCACACATGAAGAAAATAGCTCCAACTCTTTTACACTAATGCATAAAACAAACCAGAGGACTACAAAATGAGTTGTTTTCCATTCACAGTAAGTCGTGATCCACAGCAGGTGGTCCTGCTTAGTGTGGATAGAAAGGAAAAGAGATGTTTCTAGCAAAATGAAGAACAATTGTGCCTCAGTATCCTATTGAGAGACTGGATCTTTTCTACAGTCCAAATCAGAACTGTATCATTGACAATATTGAAACAGTGACTATGTGCTAAGAGCATCAGAGCTTTGGGGGATTTTTTTTGTCTTATACAATGGTTTTGAATCAGAGAAAAAGCTTTGCTAGATTTTTCTCTTTTTATTTGCATTCACTCTAAGCAAGAACTTGTACCATAGACAATCACAGCTTAAGGCACGTAATTTGTTTGCAGTGCACAGGTCACTTATGCCTCTGCTTTCCCAGTTTCCCTTTCCCTTCTACCAGCCATTTTTAAAACACAGATATAAGGTCAAGAAAGGCATTAAGATGGGGTCCTGAGGTGTCACAGACTAACTGAGGAAAAATATTAAAATATCATCCTAAGATTATTGATTAATCTTGTTCTTTATAACAAGTAATTCTGTCTTTGAATAAATAGTTGTATTGTGTTTTCTTAAGCCAACACATTACATTAATAAGCCAGTACACTGAATTTTCATGGGTGTTATTACATATATATGGCAATGAAAAATGTTTTCAGAAAGTCCATTTTCATTGTCCTTTCTTATGGGAACCTCAAAATAGTTACTTTCAAAATGCTTCCACTATTTGTATTGTACAAAAAAAGAAATCAACCTAAATAATAGCAGAATGTTTTCTTCAAGCTATATTTTCACCCAGAGCAGAGCATATGAATGTCCTGGAAAATAAGCATGAAATTGTTCATCCTGAGGACTTATATATCCATTCAATTTTTGATGCCAGGTCTAAATTCCAATACATACAAAACTGTCTGGGTAAAACAGCAGTATCTAAAAACAGAGACAAAAAAGTATGTTTGCTGCAACTGTGCTCTTTCCACTTGCCCAGAATGAGAGAAGAGAAACAGCAAGTCAACTTCATGACATAAGCATTACCTTACTCTTCTGTTGATTAGGACATATCATTAAAAAATCCAAAATCTTCATGAGTGTTTTGGGAATATCTCCATGAGAAACATGTATTGAATTATGTTTTAGATCACTATTCTCTCCTAAACTTGTTCTTTCAGCACTTCAGCAGCATGAAAGATCTAATAATTGCTACTGTTAATGAATAATAGAGCTAATTGTACTTTGATTCCCAGCCAGACACAATAGACATGAAGACAGAAAAAAACATTTCTTTTGGATTACTGGAATTTATTTGAGTGAGAATGTGAGGTTTCAGCAGAATAGTCTGTACATAGCACCAACCTGAAGAGTGTGGAATGTGCTAGAGGAGCCAGTGGAACTTTCAATGGCACCACAAGTTCCTAACCAGCACTTGGACCTGCATAGGTCCACTACCATAGGACCTAGAAACATAACAATAAGTTAGAAATACCTCAATTTCTTTTGCATGGTTATGCTGAGAACCTGTACCTAAATTAGCCTTCAGTGTATGCATCAGACATTCTGTGCAATTTTCCAAAGTCTGCCATGCAACATAGGTAAGTAGAAGACTGTGATGGCCTAGGAAGAGCTCTTGCTCAATCAGTGAACATAGTACAAGTCTTTTGTGATAGGTTACTGAAGCTTAGAAGGATTTCTAACTGTTGTTTTCTTGGCAACCTCTGGAAGTTCACACTTCCCTTGGAAGAACTCAGCTTCTAAGTAGAGGCAAAACATGGAAATAATCCATCATGCCTTCCTATAAATTTCTCCGTACTGCTCAGAGCAACAGCTAAAAGAATAAGTCTTGTTTTTCTGTGCATAACTGTGAACATGAAAGTCTTTCATGTTTACAGTCAAATAATTTAAGCCTTTAGAGGCAAACTCTAGAGCAGTGGTGAATTTTAAGAAGAAAATAAGAAGTTCCATGACAAACAGACTATTCCCCCAAATCAAAGAACAAAACCACTGGTCTAGCCCATAGTAAATGATGTATGATAATAAGCAGGTATCACAGTCATGGCTGCTTGAGTAGATCAGCAGCTGGTTCCCACAGAGAAGTGTGACCAGCTAAGCCTCAATATTATGCCTTCTTTTTGAAAATACTTGCCTGTGGGCAGATTACCTGAAAAGATTTCACTGAAATCTATCAGCAAAACTACAACGTAATTATCTTGCTCAGTACTGGTTAAATTTAGTATGAAAAATTATTCCTTTTTCTGCATACACTTTTTGATTACGATTTCAATTCTGCAGATGCAGGGTACAAATAATGTCCCTTTATTTTAGATCCGTCTTGGTAAATCTGTTTTCTTATCACGCTTGATGCAATACTAAGTGCTGTCTGTTGGGATTCACAAATTCCTCTGGGAATGGTAATTATTTGGCAAGGAATATGCACACAGAAATTGCAGTGACATTATGTTTTGTACGTAGGAAAAAGTAAGGAAAGAATCAGTGTGTGTATAATTTGAAGATAAAGGGGGAAATGAAACTGTGGAAAAGTTACTACTAGAAGAGAAAAACAGTACAAAATAAAGAAAAATAAACCAGAAGGTTCTGGGGATGATGGAAGGTAAAAATTATCCTTATGTATGAAAAAAGATATTTTGAAATCTTAAGCAGAGTCAAGTTTTTAAAATATAGTTTTAATTACAGTGCTGTCTTTAAATCACTCATCAACAGAAGAAAGGAATGAAAATGGAGTGGGAAGACACCAGAAAAGACCAGAAAACATATACAGGCCAGAAGAATCCAGACAGATTACACTATTTTAAGGCTGACCAAATAGAATGCAGAGGCTGTTGTCTTTCTGTTTTCAGTAAAACCAATATTTCAGCAGTCTATATTATTGTATAAGGTCCAAATTAGGCCAGCCCTACTCAGTTTCTTGTTTATTAATGGTCCCATTGGTTTCAGTACATATGGAGTAACGCATTGTATATGTATGATGATCTGACCCTAAGATGCTAAAAAGCACATTTTCAGAGTAAAAGTGCCTAAAATAACTTCTAAAGAAAATACACTTTCTGGAGTATGTGTTAAGTATGTTAGACAAATTGCAATCTTATTCTTGCACAAACACATACATTTCTAATGCCTACAATAACAATGAATAGAGGTCAAGGGATGGGACAGATCATTACCCTGAAAATAAATACATTAAGCTATATACTTTGTTTATTGAGTCCAGTGCTCCCTGAAGCAGAATACTGCTGATGCAGTAAAATCTCACAACTCTGTGGAGACAGACAGGTTCTGCATTTGTTTTAGGTTTTTGATAGAGGGGGTTTGGTTGTTTTGGTTTGTTTGTTCAATTTTTTGTTTTCAAAGTCTGAAATACCTGTCTGGAGGTCTTTGGTCAGATGTTGGATCTAATCACCAATAATGGGATGGGGCAACCAAGAGGCGTTCCATGAGTTTTTTATTTCATTATCAGTCTCAGTGAAGGCAGAGACATAAAAGATGGTAAAACTCATGCCATAACAACAGAAGCCAAAGTTCATTTGGTTACAAGGCCTTTTAAATAGAAGCTTTTTAGCCAATAGGCTAATGCTAAAATCTTACACGTGTCTACTTAAGCCAATCAATAGACACTACACATAGACCTTAGAGCATATAATAGTTGCTTGTTCTATATTTTTTTGCAGCTCAAAAACTTTCTATGCTCCAAATATTTCAAGGCCTAAAATTCAACTCTGTTTCAAACCTCTACCTGTGTAAGCTTATTGCAACACTGTGGAAGTCCTCTGCTTTTTCAGTTCCCACAGTTAGGATTTTAGTAAAAGGAGATAAACCTTTCAATTTCCCTGGTTTAAATATCCAGATGTGGACCATGCAATAAGCTCAGATGAATTAAGTATGACCCATGTAAGAGTCTTTCTGGTGTCCTCATTAATGCAATGTGTATTTTCACTAATTTGGTTTTAATTTATTTTACTGAGTTGTTTTTAATTTTTTTTTTTAATCTAACAGGAGATAAAATTTTGAGTTCAAGTGTTTATTTCCTCTATCCAGGGTCTTTGAAATTAGTTGTTGCTTTTAGTTCATTTCCTAGCAGACTCAGCTACCATCATTAAAATGATCAGTTACTGTTATCCATTATTAAACCTCTGTCTGGATATCATGGATTGAAAGGTAAAAGATAGAATTGCTCTTATTCCTTGAAGTATCTCCCTTGCCTCAGAACTGAGAAACAGTGGTGAAAGAAAAGAGAGTAAAATGATTTGACCTATTTCCCAGCCTGATGTTTGCAGGATAAATAAAACTGTTACAGCTAAACCCCAAACTTTTATCTTCCTTATGTGTTTGAGCCACAGGTCAGATTTGTTCAGCAGTTTCGGTGAAAGAATTAGAAATTTTAACTTCAAGCCACAGCAGTCTCTTTCCTCACATCTCTCACCCATGAGGCTATTTCTGTCTATCCAGTTAGAATAATCCACACCAAAATGAGCTCTGCTAGAAAATTTCATTGTATGTAAGTATTTTTCATTCCACATACTGTTCTTTATAAACTGCAAAAAAATTTCTGTAGACAGAAGTATCCCAAGCTTGTGGAGTGAAACATTCTACATCCCAAGAGAATGTTTTGTGAAGAGATAACTTTGAGCCAAGATGAGATAGGTGAAATGAAGCATCTGCTTTTGCTTGAATTAGCAGAGCCTGAAATAAAGCAAGCACAGGTCTAATCTCTGTGCAAACAGAGGTGACAGGGAAGTCAGTAAAGGCTTACACTCATGCCAATTACAAAAGATGGTTTTTTCTGCTTAGAAACATCAAAAAACATAACTCTGCTGATAGGAGTTAACCCAACAGGAAAAGCTTCAATGCTCTTCCGGTCAACTACCTCAGTTTGAGATCCCAGGGGAAGCGGATACACACCTTTTTAAAGAATCATTTAGGTCAGTAAATATAAATAAACAAGTAATCATTTAACCACCTAAAGACACAGGAACAGAGAAGCAACTTTCTTACTGTTGGGAAAGAGGAGGGATCTGGGAATTAACTGAGATACCTGAATGCAGTGGTTCTGCTGTCTTACATTTTGAATCAAGCCTGGGGCTCTTGTGTATTATATTATTTATGCTTAATGCGATACAATATGCCAGGACCTAATGTGAAATGTAACAGTTAGGGTTCCAAATCTTTCTATAAGACTCATATCACTCTTATGTGAACCTTGCACATTTCAGTAGGTGCATAAATTATTGGTATATTTGACTTTTTACAGAGGCTGATTAATTGAATTATTGACTGCTTAATGCTGCTTACATGTTAAGATACTGTTTTCATATTATTCCTGGTACAAGGCTTTAAAAATAAATTTCATTTCAGAGAAATGGAGTGCAGCCTAAATGGCCTTGCTTATTTATGCTACATTTGTATTTGATCTCTGGAAAGGTGAGGTGGATGAGTCACAGTTCCTCTTCTCCTGCTCTGCAGTGGTGCAACAAACTGGAGTTAGAGGAACACAGGTTATGTACAGCACAAGAAAGGGGTTCTCATAATCCATAAGATTACTCCCTAATGTTGGGGAGATGCTGAAGATTTTTTTTTCTTTATTTCTGGATATAGAGCAGTTTGTGTGAGAAGACAACACCTCCCCTCTCACTCAGCATCTTTGGCAGGATCCCTGACTAATGGGCTCAGGTTTGACAAGGTCTGAGTGAAAACCAGCAGAATAATGAGCCAGAAGGAGCCTTGCAAGAGCTGATTTCAGAGAGAAAAAAAAAAAAAAAAAAAGTTCTTTTTTTTGTGTGTGTGTGTTTTCTCTGAATTTCTCTATCACAAAAAGAAACATTTTTTATCCTAATACTTGCGTGATGCAGAGACACGTATGATATGCAATAGTTACGTGAGTGAATGTATTTCTCTACATTTGTTTTACTGCTGACCTTCAGTTTTGTACATCTCTTTCATGGCACGGATTATCAAAATGAATGTCAGGAACTTTCCATAAAAGCTTTATTTCTGTGACTGATTATTCATTCTTTCCTTTATCAAAAAGAGAAAGCTTTGGGGTGACCTAGTTGTGGCCTTCCAGTACTGAAAAGGGCCTACAAGAAAGAGACTTTTTACAAGAGCATGTAGTGACAGGACAAAGGGGAATGGGTTTAGACTGAAAGGTTTAGGTGAGATATCAGAAAGAAATTCCTTACGCTAAGGGTAGTGAGAAATCCAAATAGGCTGCCCAGAGAAGCTGTGGATGCCCCATCTCTGGAAGTGTTCAAGGCGAAGTTAGATGGGTCTTTGAGCCACCTGGTCTAGTGGGATGTGTCCTTTCTCATGTCACAAGGTGTCAAAATAGATGATCTTTAAGGTGCCATCCAAAAAAACCCATTTTTTGATTCTATGATTCCATGAAAAAAGATTGATTATGTTGCCACAGAAAAGACCTACATTAATAATTCTTCTGCCCAGAAGTGACAAAGAGAAATTAGGTCTAACCTATACCAGGGTTTACCAAATTTCTGTTGTTTGTACTTAGAAAAGCAGAAAAGATTATTTTATGCTAGTAAATCTTCTGTTAGAATTTGATATTTATCGCTGTTTTTCAGTTCTTAGTTTTAACTCTTTCTGGAGGATAAAGTGAAAAGCAATATGTTTGATTTTTAAATTTAGCAATTCATCAGGCAAGATAAGAAGATAAAAAGAAGAAAGAACAACTTTTGAATACCAGTGTTCAGACTGCCAGCAGATAACAGGGGAGTAAGGATAAGGGTCTCAGGCCAGGTCCTTGTAGAGAGAAACTAATTTATCCAGACTCTAACAATAGCCATTTCTGTTGTGAGGCCTAATGCATGTCCTAGGTAAACAACTGAATTCACAGTTTTTATGCTTAAGTGAATTAAAACATGCAAAAGCAGCGGAATTATTTCACCATTTGTAACATACTTGTGAGTCTTAACTCTATGAAAGTTACTATTATTTTACGTTTTTTAAGAACACAGGAGTTTTTCCTTTTAAAAATATTCTGGATTAAAGGCTTTCCAGAGAGCTGGAAAGCTTGTTTGACTGTTATTTGAAGTTTCTCAATGAACCTCAGTAGGAGCAAAATCAGACCTTTCAGATTACCAAATGTTTGTGACTGGAAAAGCTTAGAGAAATAATGTTCTTAAGATAAAAGGAGCAGGGAGAGTCCATGACATTTTGTGCTGGAATTTCTATTACACAAAAATGTCAGAGGGCATGAAATATTTGAAGAAGGAAAAGAAAGAAATATAATGTCAGGTAATACTGGATCTAAAAGCCAAATAGAAAGTGTGCACTATGTAAGGACATGTTTAAATCCTAAATTATTCTAGAGTTTTAATGAATAGGCCTATTAATATTCTTTGTAGGCTAAGTAAATCATCTTAGAATTCTTCACAAATCTCAGCTACTTTTAAAAAATTACTTTCTTTTGACAGTTATTTTAACATATGGCTTTGCATAAAGGACACATTTTGAATATGTGCAATGTAATATTGGGATATACGTTATAAAAAAAGGAGATGAGAGGACCCAGAAATATAATCTTCTTCTTGTAATCCTGTATTAATCCATTCTGTACTGCTAAACCTTTTCATTTGAATGTGGAGCTCACAAAGATTCTGGCAGAAGCGAAAAAAGGAGAAAGAAAATGAAAAGTCTTCTGTATATAAATCCCCAGAGCTACACCTGTAAAGAATTTTTGCAATATGCAAAGAAAGAAATAGCCCCAGGAGCTAATCTCTTATTGCATGGATTTCTCTCTTTTTGTCCTGACCTTGACTTTTCCACAGCCCCAATAAGTGTGCTTTTGCCTCATGACGAACTCGCTGCTGCTGCTCCTGCCTCTCTGGGCACGCCTTTGCAGCATCAACTTGCTGTTTAAGTAATCCCACACTGAGATCACTCAAACACTTGAAAGGGGTTTAGTTTCACTATCAGACCTGCAGAGATAACAAATCAATTGATTTCGTGGCACGTGATGAAAATACTAATGTTTAATTATCAATGCAGTCAGTGAACTTCAGCCTGGGGTCTGATCTAAGCAGAAAGTGGATCACGCAGGATTTGCTTGGAGCTTCAGCTCACTTTAAAACCTAAGAATACCAAGAATATGTTTGCCTCTAGCATTACTGTAAACACAGGCTTAAGGAAGGTTAGCAAAGGAGAAGAATTTGTTTTTTCTTCTGAGGTTTGAATCAACAATTTCAGTATTAGAAATGGATCAGATTTAAATCTCATAAAGTGATACGTCTGAAAAGTTGTTCCTAAGGGGAGGTAATATTCTAATTCTTATTTTCACAGTCTTTCTTTCAAACTGTTATGGACTGTAATGCTAAATACTGCTATTGCTGTTATTTATACTCTGTTTGCAAACAAACCATGTATTTATTTGGCCAGAGTACAAAACGTGTATGGAAACTGAAGCATATGAATGGACACCTTGGTTACAGCAGGCGTTACAGCAGTCCCAAATTTGAAGCATTTATATATTTATTCTTACATGTCTTACACTGCTCATTCACATTTCTGGTTTTCCACAATTTTAGATTTCATCAAAGGTATTTCTTGAATATATTTTTTTTTCCTCTCAGACACAGAAATAAGTATTTTCTCTCTGGGAAACTAGTCCTGTTTCAGTTCTTGAGACACTCCTCCATCTTTACGGGGCAGCATGCTGCTTTGCGTTTTGCTACAAGATTTTGTTCACAAACCTCACATTTCCTGTATAGTTTTGACAACAGCTTCTCTCCATCCTCTCTTTTATTGCTATTCTATATTTGTTCAAGGAACAGAAGACTGCAGAGACATTCTGCTTGTACCAGCCAGTATCTTGTCATATTTTTGGCTTCACAAATGACTTTTCTTCCAATGTGCTAGGTAATTTTGATCGTCTCACAAACTGTCTTCATTTTGTTAGGCCACGATCCACTCACCAGTGGCATTTGCCACAGTACCACACCAAAAGCAACATCACATGCTGTCAAAAATATCAGCTAAAAAGGAAATTTTATATCCAAAACCACTTATTAAATGTGCAGATTTACATAGTATATTTTTGTGCCTTTGCTGTTATTGATAAGATTGAATTGAAATGATCTCTGTATTTGTTGATAATATTTTCACATTAAGACTGGCTCTTCCTAATTTCTTATCATCAGGTTTGAATGTTTGCTCAAGAGCACTGCTTCATAATTTTCCCCAGATTTCACAAGTGAAGACTGTGGAAGGTTTCTCAGCTGCTATTTTTCTCCTACTTTCAGCCATATTTTTCAATTTTCTGAGAGCAAGCACTTTGCATTCAGGGTTTTGATATTTTTAGGACAAATTTTCTTGACGCTCATTTTTAGAGTTTGGCAAACAATGCTGCATTTCTAAAATTATCCTTATGCTGCTTGCTGTTCATGGGCTGATCCTTTTGTTAGGTTTTTTTGAGTACCTTTCTGTGTTTGATATTTGCACTTTGTGCTGCTTTCATTAGATGTTTTGTATTCTGTGATTTTTTTAGTTACTAGGATTTAGCTGACCCTACAAATTTAGAACTTTAATGAATAATTTAATCCTACTGTGAGCTTTATATATATTAATAAGAGTAAGTATGCACATTATTTTCCAGAATTGAGTCATTGCTGGTGCATAAAATAGAGATGAGGTGCATAGCTTGAATCATAAGAATCCCTCTAATCCTTCTAATGCTGCAACTTACTTGTGTAGAACCCACTGTATTTTTGTTAGTTTGTTAACTTGAAAGTGCTGAATAAGAAAACAAAGTTTGGTCTTGCAGCTACAACACTTTTTATGAACAGTATCAGTGGGAACATTTCCTCATTTATCTAATTTTAGAAAGTCAGAAATTTCCGGCTGTATTTATGGAGCATGTGTGATTCTTAGTTCAGTAATATTACTTAATTTTGACAACTGTATTTGCAACCTTATTATTTCCAAGACTACGTGAAATATATTACAATTTAAAAAAAAGACCAAAGATAAACAAAACCTATAATACACTTCTCTACCCGCCCTTTTGCTGAAGACAGCTAGCTTATATATATAATTTGTACATAGCTCATTTTGGTTTTAAAATAATTATTCTTTATAATTGTTAACAGAAAAATACAGTATCATGAGGAAAAAAAAAGTAGTATGTATTTTTAAAAAATGTGATTTCATTCAGTTTTGGTTTATTTTCATCCCAACAATGACTTTACTAAAACAGTGACTTCTCATAAAGGGGGAAATTTGAACAGATGGGCTTAATAAAGATTCTGCAGTATATCTGCCACAAAGGGTTAAGCACTGCTACTAAAGCAGGGCTAAGATATGACTGAGAATTAAGAACTTTCAGATTGTTTGAGATCTCAGTGAAGGAGCTGTAGATTAAAAAATGAAGGATGTGATGTAAATAAACACAATTCTAAGAAGACAATAGAATCTTGCTGTACAAGGAAAATCCACTTCTTATAAAGTAATGAAATTTCAGTGTGCTGCAATGGGAAAGCAGCAAATCCTGCCTTGTCCTGGGGTTATTTTTGGTTTTCTTTAATTTACTGCCATTCCTATTTGAGATATGTTTCCCTCTCTTTTGTGTAAAACGATTTCAAAAAATACATGTGGCTTACAGTGTCACCAAAAATAATGCTGTTGAAGCTTTAAATTTTTATAGGTATCCCACTTATGGATCTGTGCGCAAGGTCAGAAGAAGTTACTGTTATCGTTCTTTCTCTGCTATAGATTTTTTTCTACCCAATAATGCACAGAAAAAATGAAAGAAGTATTTACAACATCATGTTCAGAAGGACAAATCACTTCAAATATGTAGTTACTGAATAAAAGGTGTCACAATTAAGGCAATTTTTTTTTTGAGTTTCACAACATGCTGATAGATCTAAAGTGATTAAATCTAAACTGTGCTGTTGCCTAAAACCTAGTGAAAGATGAAATTCAGCTCATTTGCACAGTAAAACATTAATAGTCAGGGAATTAAACAAGAATCATCATGTAGTTTTAGTCTCTATATTTTGATGAAGCATTCACTGCCCAGGAGAATTGCTCAACAGTACTTCAGCATATCTCTGATTTGGCTTTCATTCCAGGTAAAACTGGATAGCATTGTGGGTTTCTTTGTGTTGAATTTTGAGATGCAACTTGAAGTGTTTTCCTCCATAAAAACTATTTCCTCTATGTGCAAAACTGTCCATTACGATCATACCTTCAAAATTTGTAACAAGGCTTTGCTTAATATAGAGAAAAGGTTTACTACTGAAATTCGGAATACTTTGTGAATAACTTTGGAGCAGATCTTGATTTCAGCTATTCCAGCACTTTTGTTTAGAACACTCCTATTAAAGCATCTGGTTTGAAAAGTTTAATGTTTTCGTTTTTAAAATATATTCAGTATGAGCTTTTTAATTCCTCAAATACAGATATTTCTTTAGATATTGAGTTTAAATCTTCTGGAGAGATGATAAATAACTGCCCAGTTTCAGTTACCAAGATTATTTTATGTGATGGAGAGGAACGTTTATTGATGTATTTTCACTGTTTATTATGTTTTACACAAATTTAAATCTAACAGTTTTACAGCAACAGACAAATGCTGCTGCCTTATTCAAAACAGGTAAATATACAGATACTCATGTTGCACCTTGTATTTTGCTGCAGCAAAGCTCCACTTTTAGAGAAGCCTGTTTGGTCTTTATTTTTAGTTAAGGTACCTGCTGCCTACAAAACCTGAAAAGGCACTGGAAATGAGTATTCATGCTCTATGATCTTATACTTCATGCAGTTCTGTGATTCTTGAAGTGTACTTGAGGGTAGGGTCCCCTTCTCCCCTGTAAGAGTTTAGCTGATTTTTGGAGGCCATCTCACTGAATAGGCCTGCTGTGAGGGAGCAGTCAGAAGAAGCTCTAGCAGCATCTCCCTCCACCTGTGCTTGGGGCAGTGACCAAGATCAGAGGGTCCTGCACTTGGTCCCCATCTGTCTGTGGACACAATGATGCTCCATCTGTACTCCATCTTGTCCCAGTCTTCATCCCAGCCTGACATCTTGGCTTTCTGGTTTGACCTCAGGACTTTTTCCCGGCTATGGACTTGATGGGTGTTTTCTGGACTCTTGGCTGATCCTGGTTACCATCGCTGGGCCTGATCTGGACCCTGAAATACTGATTTGGTTTCCTGGCTCCATTTCAGGGCGGCTGCTGCCCGTGTCTGCCTTGTGATGCTCAACTCCTGTCTTGCCTTCTACAGGGCAACCTGCCCTTGCTGCTTCTTGACAGGGCTGAAGGAAAAGAATCACAGTACTCTCTAAACCCCACTATATGTATTATTTTGCCTAAGTTTCTGCTCTTTGCTGCTGTCACCTAATCACTGAATCTGTCCTCTTGTAAGTGACCTTGAGGCTGCATGGGCAAATACTTATGGGTATTTATGTTCTCCCTAATTCCTGCTTCCCACGTTTAAATCACTGCATCCATCATGCAAGTGCATGTCACTTCACACTAATGGTTATTTGATTAGCAGCAAATTGAAATTATCTGGATGAATTGTCAGTGGCAACGATTTAGGTATAAATCAGTGTTAACACCAGGGTGAAAGACAAGGGGGATGGAGCATTGAGGCTGCAGTGGGCTCTTGAAGAACGATCAGAATAAAGGGTATGACCATTAGTCTCAACTTCCCAGCACCTTTATTGAAATGAGGCAAAGACAGAGTTTAACTGGTTTGAAGACTGCTATCATTTTGGGATGCTGCATGCTTAATTTAAAAATGGTCATTAAGAATTAAGCAACTAGTCCAGTTGCAGTGATTCTCCTAGGAGGACGCTTTATTATCCGAATTACTGTGCAGGAAAATGTGCAATTAAAAATGCAAATGTTCTCATGCTCTTGATTCATTTGAGTATTTCTAGTGAAGACACAGTGCTGCTTATGAAGAAGTAAGCAAGAAAAAAGAAAATACGTTTATAAATAAAACATAGAGGAAGAAATAGCTTCATTCCTTCCAATCTACGATAGTCTGTTCCATCAGACATTTAAAAGAAGCAACTTTGAGACAGGAGATATTTTAAGAAAATGGACATATGTCTACATTCTTCAGATATTAGATTTTATATGTTTTTTCTTTGCCATGGATATCTATGTGATATGTCTTTGTAAAAGCTCTTTAAAACATTTATTGAATTCAAGGACAAGGAAACAATTTGTATTCAGTCTACAAGGTAGAGAGATTATATGTATTTATTTGCATAATACTGAAGCATAAAAACCAAGACCATATTCTGTCATAAACAAAATAAGATTTTACAGCTATTAGTAACGGGTGAATACAGGACCAAAGTATGTACAGGTACTTTATGTAGGAGGAATTATTATATGCTTGAGTGTAGCTGAATGGAATAATAAAAGGGAATTTCTGCTAGGATTATACCTACAAATGGGTCTTTTTAGCTGTCAGCTTATGCGTAGAGGAAAAAAATCTAGAAAGAAAAAACAAATCTAAAGAGGTTTATCCAGTGTGATTTCAAATACAGCTGAATAAGGGTCAGGACTGCTTGTTTTGAGAAGTAGCAGGCTGGGGCAAAAGCAAGGTACCCTTGAAACCTGATGTGATCCCTGTGAAGGCTGCCCACTGCTCCACACCCAAGTCCTACCAGCTTGTGATGCCAAAGGAAGTTGTGTGAGCAGAGCAGCAAAAAGACTTCTAGGAGGAAATCAAGGATTTAGAAAGTCTTTCTGTGGTTCTGATCAACAGAGAGGAGATGATGTCTGTTAGCCCAGCATTTCAAACATGCTAAGTAGAGAAAAGCAGCTAAGCAACTAAGTAACAGAATCTCTGGTTCTGCTGGCACTGCAGAGCACAGTTGTGTCTTAATGCACACAGAAAGATAACAGTACTGAAATCAAGATTGAAAGATGTGTGTATTTGTTAACATTTCCAGTTACCACAGGATGAAGCAAAAATGTGTCTAAAAGATAAATGAAATTTACTTAAATAAAAATGATAAGCAAGAGATGGGAAGTGCCTATTTAAAACTAGGAAAAATAAAAGAAGAATGCGAATACAGCAACAAGACCTGTAGTAACCCAGATCTGAATTTACCTGGGAACCTTCAGAAATGTGAAGCAGTCTCCTTCCCTTAGTTTATGATTTCTGCACCCTAGCTGTTCAAACATCATCTCTCTGATTAAATCTGCTGCAAGATCCATGTTCCGTGGTACGTTCACGTGCCACAGTATATGGAATGCAAGTTAAATCATTCACAAAACTTATTTGACAAAATCTCCCATTCAAAATGTTGAGAGGAACACATTTCTGCTTTAAGGGTAGCATAGAAAGTATCTGGGTATATTCTCTTTTGAAATCTAAAGACCAGTTAATACAGCCTGAAGACAGGTGTTAACATATCAATATGTCAATTATGTGATGAGGATAAACAGAATCAAAAAGGTCAGAAAAGGTCCTGCAATTCAGAGAAGCTGTTGAAAAAGAAGTCTGAAGGAGCTTACTGTCTTATCCACATTCTTCCAAAACATTTGACTTTATTAGGACAAGGGAGAAAGCAGGGATTTCTATTAATTTTTCAGGGTCTTATATGTGTTTATCTTAAAGTGAACTTTAGGATTAAGCTAGTAGTGATGTTAACCTGATCACAAACCACTTATAACTCTAACTCTGTAAAAGAACTAGACATAATTAAGCTTAAAGCAACAAACTAGAAATGTATTATGTACTAATTACTTTAGTGTTTACTCAATCAGTATTTGAAGCTGCTAAGGTTTTGAGAAAATTGTGAAGACAAGGATTGGGCAAATGGCTGCACTATTCTTTAAAAGAATGTTATATTATGTCAAAAAAAAAAAAAGCTTTTTCATGCAAAAAAAAGGCTTTGATTTTTCATAGGACTGTTCAAAAAAAGCATATGTTTTTTCAGGTAATGGCCAGTGATCTCAAGTATTAAAGACTGCTCTTTTCTTTGAGTCCTCAGATCTGTGTGAATGTGTTCTTTGCACATGACTGTGTGCAAAGAACTGTGGACAGAAAGAAAAAAGCTACATATGTATAAGAATACACATACAGGATTTTTTTTTTTTTTTTGGTGAAGAGGAATTAGTAATTGCTTTTCCTAACCCTGTTTTTGTGCTGAGATCTGTGTAAAGTATCATCTCATCAAAGTAAAGAAACCGAGAAGGAAAACTCACTTCTAAAGTCTGAGTGGGCAGTCATTTGCCTTTGAAAATTACTCAAGATGTAAAGCTTAGGTGCCAGTTAAGGAAGAGTTAATTATAATTTTAAATGAAGGGAGCAAATAGAATAGCTGTAAGTATAAATGTCAATGACTTCATAAACATATATATGTATCAGAAGGCTTCTAGATAAATTACATCTGAAGAAATCACACAGCTAATACAGAAACAGTGACAACAGCTGAGCTAAAGGCAAAGTCATTTGCTTTTGTTAGAAAGTCAGTAACATTCCTTTTCACACTTTTTTTTTGGGGGGGAAGACTTATAAAGACATATGGACACAGGGAAGTAATGATACATGTAGATATAAAAGAGTTGATTAAATTTAATTTTTTCATCACTCACAAGAGCACTTTTATCATTACAAATTATATCTGAAGCAAATGCTAGCATAGGTATCTGGTAATATATTATAAGAGTTCATTTCAGCTTAATTTTTTTTTTCAGCTCTGCTCGTTTTAGACATTGGAGTTTAGACATTCTTGACTAACAGGTGAGCTAGCTACTCTGTTCTTATCAGGGCTTTTTGTGGTGTTGAGGTTTGACAGCCTTACCTATGAGTTCATTTTGTTTTGAGACCTTGAAGAGACCACAGATTAACATAATTTTAACAGGATATTAAGTCTTCAATATATGTGGTTAAATCAAAGTCTGGTCTTGATTTCAAGCATATTGTATTCTTATGTATCAAATTACAGGTAGAATTTGTTCTTGTTGACAAGTACAATTTATTTTACTATAAATCTCCTTCATTTTATTATATACATTACCTATAACCTTGTAAAAATATTGATTTATTAACTGAAATAACATATACATTTCCCAGATTGATTTGTTTTCTAATTAAATAGGGCACGAGAAACTTTTTAAAAAAAAAAAAACTTGAGGATTTTTCTGTGAAATAGTAAATATTCAAATAAATACGTTTAAAATTCATGTTTTGCTAGCCATAATTTGGCAGCTTGAAGTAATTCAAGTTGTAAACATTTATGCAACCCTCTGAAGGAATTTAGTTACGTAAATGTCAAGTATAGGGATAGTTGAGCTAAAATAATAATGGTCATTAGTAGCTTAACTTTGCTTTTGCTTATTACTGACCTTGCTGTGTGAGAAGATAAATATACTGAATAACCATGTGTACTCAAACCATGTGTACTCAATCTCTTCCAGCAGTCTGTAGTAGTGGGGACCATTTGTATCTGTGTATGTTTCTGTGTGTGTGTGTAGGTGAAAGAAAATTTGTTAAAATTTAAATTTTAACTTCATATTAAGAAATATTTCTCCTGTTTCTTAAACATCCCTAAACTCAAAAATGCATCTTAAGGGTTTTCCAATACTAAATACTCTGTTGGAATATGATTTTACAAATTTTGGGGGATTTTTTTCTGAAGTTTGATTACTCTTTGGGTCTAAGGGAAAAAAATTGAGGGAAAGAAGGGGAAAGTGATATAATATTAAAATATAATATCATATTACTAAAATTAATATTATACTATATATAATATTATATGACTACCAAAGCAAAATAACTGGTCACATTTGGTCAGGAAGAGCCCAAACAATAATAAATGACAACAAAAATAATGTTGATTTGTTAATAACTTCAAAATGTTGATCTTAGTTGCTCTTAGCAGTTTTGTTCCACCAATATGTACAGATTAATCCTTGTTTTGCCATGCGACAATACAGATTATACATATATATCCTGAAAAGATACTTTGAGGTATGGTTAAATGGCTATGAGTCTAAGACTGTAATGTATTTTTTCAATGCCTGAGATGTGATCAGTGTGAAATAGATTAATCAGTATAAAATCTCTATATTCACCTTCCCAACTCTGACTGCCCTGAGTTGTACTGTGGACAGCTCACACTCCTCTAAACTGCAAAAAGTAGCCTTTGGATCTTCAGCCTCATACATACCATGTATAGAGCTTCCTGTATTTACCTGTGGAATACTATTCTGATTAAAAATCTGGACTTTGTGCTTTAAAATTTTAGATGCAATTCCTCATATATCTTACTGAGAGATCTTTATTTCTTTCCTTTCTTGAACTGTGTTCCCCTGTCACAGCAGAGATCGATACAGTGCAATCTCAGAGCTTTGGAGCTGCTCCTGGTAATTTTTTTCCTGTGAAGAGACTCACCTTATATCTCTATTACTAGGAATTTCTCTTTTGCAGTATTGATGTACATATTGGCCTAGAGCTGTAGGCTTCAGAGTTATCTGCCACTTATCCTTTGCCCTGATACCATGGCAAACAACCGGTAGTTTTAAACCTTTTGAAGAGATGGTAATTTAAGCATTAGAACTTGAAAACTGTAAGAAAGCTTTCCCTTTTATTGGCCTCCCTCTTTATTTTTCCTTTGCCCTTGGACAAATTTTTTAGGGTAAGCCTTCTCAGTTACTATTACTTAGTATTAAGCCTTGATGGTTTTTTTTAGGTCAGGAAAGATGATGAAATGCATTAGAGAGGTTACTTGTGTCTGAAGCTATATCTTCAGATGGGACAACAGCAGATATGAACCTTTGCCTATTGCTAGAAATAGAACTAGATATTGAATTTTCAGTATATCGCACTGAAATATAGAAAACTACCACTAATGAGTTGTTTAAAGAATCACTTTTGCTGCCTTGTAAGCTCAGGCTTGTGCTTTTGTTTGGATCTTAACTGGTTAAGGCAGGCTATAGCCAAACAAAATGAAAGAGCTGGAGGGATTCCAAATGGATGACATCAAAAAGTGATGATAAAAGCGAGCTCTTTCTACACACATCCAAGTTAAATTAAGGATTTTAGAAAAGAATTATGGCCAGAACAATTAATTTTCTCTTATTTTATTCAGCAAAATTCTCCTGCACTGAATTTTCTTTCTCCATTTCAAACTGGAATCCTGTAGTCTACAACTACCCTCTGTTAAGGTATTGCTTCACCTTGGTGTTCAATTAAATTTAGTCTCTCTAATTTTTGTTACAGTTTATGAAACAGACAGTGATAGCTTCTTGTCACAATGAAATTTTAGGCCTCTGCAAGGGTCTTAGATCTATTAATGTCTTTTCTTTATGACTTCTGCACTTTTATGTTATTTTCTGCACACCTAAAAACCCTCTAATATTCACAAAGATTTTTCTGATCCGTTGTACAATAGCCTATTTTATTGCCCAAAGTCTGAACAGAATGATGCAACACTTCTCTGCATGTAGACAGAGATTTTTGTGTCCTTGTAGGAATAAAGGACAGTTCACTTCTGAACCTCAATGATAAGGTTATATCAATTAGTTAACTTGTTTATACCTGTTTCTGGTTAGATAAGGAATTCTAGCTAAAGTGATGAAGGTTTTTGGACTCTGAATGTGAAGTAATTGATTGTCTCTCATGAAACTCACACCTCAGGTAGGGAACTAACCTGCTTCAACAGCTCAGACTGAGTCAGATGGAGAGTTCATAGATCTGATCTGAGAGAACAGAGGTCTTTGGGTTTTTTTTTTTCTTGATTAACTAAGATTGATTTCCAGATTAAAATAATTAGCCAGCAGCTAAAGGCTCTCAGACTCAATTTGCTTTGTAGCAATAGCAGAAGCTGTCTTCCCAGAGTCCATTTTTAGTTCAGAAAATATGTTATATGGAATTATAAAGAATAAGATCTAAAGCTGACGTAAACTTGAATCGGGAAAGCAGATAGTCTACAAAAAAATATTAATGTACATTTTGGACTAGATTCTAATGTCTGGAATCAGGACAGTTGAGCACACATGTGCCCATGTAGGGCTACAGCTACCTTAATGTTTCAGATATCTTTGGAAATTTTCTAGATAAGATATATTTAAACCTCTTGCTCTAAATATTTTCCATATGCTCTGAAAAGATGCTTTATTTTCAGCTTGACAATTTGATTTTCAATAGGATGATAAAAAAGGTAACAAGATAATAAAGGCTTCCTTCTTCAGAGTCTGTATTAGAATTAAGCTGAGAGGGATAGCTTTCTTCCATAGTATTGATTTTCTAAAACTTTAAAGGTACTTATGTCTTTATTCCTACTTACAGTTCACAAGAAATCTTCATCCTAAATTCCAAGCCCATATCTATTACACTGATGGGCTCACCAGAAGTTTGCCTCTTGGATTTTTTAAATCAGTGCAGAGATGTTCCTTCATGTCTGAAGAAAAAGCTGAAAAAACAGTACCTTTGAAGTTTCTAAATGAACAATCCATGCACTTCTGATCAATTTTCTTATGTGAAGACTGGTAGGCACAAGCCACTAAGAAAATTTCAGTGAGATTTGTCAATTCCTAGCCCAGGCATTGCTACATTTAGAGTTGTAGACAACTGGAGAAGCCTGGTTTGGAAGAATTCTCTGGAGGTTGCCTGCTCCTGTGATGAGGAGGCTCCATCACCTGTCCCAGTGCCCTGCTCCCCACAAGGAGGAACTGCTGGCTCCTCTGCAGATGTGTTGGAATGAAATGGGTTTTTTTTTTTTCAGAGAAATTGTGAACAAATATGACTTTAGATGCTTGAAATGTGTATATTTTATTTAACATGCCAGCCCTTTGAGTTAACAAGAAGTCAAAAAATACCCATTGTCTTTTTATAAAAGTATTTGTACTGATGTTTATCATCAGTAAGCACTACCTGATATAAGTATAGCAGGTAATATTTCAAGCTTGATTTATTACTAAAGTTACCTTAAGACTTACTTTCTTGAACGATGTAAGAAAAGTATTTAAGGCACAGCTTTTTTGTTTTATTAAAAAATTGCAGATTGCCATCATTCACCTAGGATTTGTTGGCTGTAATTTTAAGCTTATTTAAATTCTGATTTATAATGAAGACTCTTATACAAATCTAATGCAACATAAGAAATGTTTTTGAGTTCTGCATGCTTATCATGTATGTCAAGAAAGAAGTTTGTTAAATAAAAAAATTGGTAAATAAAGTTATCTTCCAGAACTTTTTTTTTTTTTTATTAAACCCTTTCAGGTATGTTTTATCTGGTATTTTACTTCTGTTTGCTCACTCAGGTTTTTTCCTAAGAAATGCCTGTATGTGTTTTCCTTTATTACAGACTATGAAGGTGGAAAATTGCTTGTTGACTAGCTTCAGTGAGAGGTCTTTTGATAAAACCACACAAAAATATTTCTTCTAAATATGGGAGGTAACAGAATGAAACAAGGATCTTTCTAGTTCATTTATGAAATGTTCTGTATTGCAAAATAAGTGCAATTTTTAATGAAAAAAAATTTGTTTGTGTTGTGTTTACACAAAAAAACAAGCCTTTAAGATTACATGACTTGATTATTAAGGTCAGAAGAAAAAAACAGATTGGAAGAGAGCTCAAGTAATTAATTTTAAAATGGTGGTTTTTTAAGGTATTACCTCTGTAATACCTGCAACTTCCCTCATTTTAAAGCAGTACTCTATTTATTTGATGGACTGCAAGACACAAAACAGCACAATATGTTTTTAGTAATCAGAATTATCTTTATAGGTAATCAAAATTCAGCAGATATTTTTTAAGTCTCAGTATCCATTAATCGTGCCTTTTTGTCCTCCACTGTCCTTGCTTCTAGACCAGAGGACTGGTAAAGGTTTTGGTGTTTAGTCTGCAAACTCAGCCTCCGATTTATGTCTGTAAAAGGTGGACAACACTTCATGTCTTTGGTATATTTTTCAAATTTTTACTTCAGGGTCTTGAAGGCAGAATTTAATACAGTAAGGACCTACTCTTTATTTTATGTTTTTTTAATGTTTTCGGATTTCCTGTATATTAATCATTAAAAGTAGTAAGCTTACTTTTTACAATGTCTCCAAGTTCCTGGTGATACAAAAGTAAAACTTTACTTTTCTCAAAGATCAAAAAATCTGTCAGAAGTGCATGAAAGTGAGCGCCTCTGTCAAAATTTTTAGTGGAAATAAAAAACGGCTAAAATAAAAGCCAAAAAACATTAGCTGTTCAGAGAAAAATTTCATGCAATATAATTTCAAGAGCCAAGTGAGTGAACAGGGTGAATTTCAGAAAAGGTTCATTATGGACATAAACAATATTTACACATCCATCTTACAAAGAGGAGTAAAGTTTTTAATTCATTGTCCTGCTCCCTGGAAGAGTAGTAGGGGCAGAATTTGTGTCTTTTGGGGAAAAATCTCTCCAACGCCTTGAAAAAATGTGTCCAGCAGACTGAACTTCTCTATATCGCACCATTATTATTGCTTATTTACTATTCAATAAAGATTTCAAACACAAAAATTGCAAGACTTACGTTTATTGGTCTCTTTTTGTTGAAAAAAACACAAAAAAATTCTAGCTATTAAAAAATTATTTGGGTTTTGGCAATTGGAGAAAGGTCTTCCCAACACTCATGATTCTAAACATAATCAATTTAATTGTAAAATTCCAAATTTTTCTGTGCACGCAAAATAAAGACATAAATAAAAAGTGCAGGGAGAATTCAGAATTCAATGATTGTGAGAATTCAACTTTCTTTTTTCTGTTATTGTTATTGGGGTGTTTTGTTTTGTTTGTGGATTTTTTCTTTTAGTATCTGAATGCAGAATTAGAAAATTTTATATTAAAAAAAAGAAAGCTGGACAGTTTCATGGGAAAACTACGTATATAAGACAGAAATCTATCTTAACATCGGTTATATATAAGAGCAAAGCAGTGAAATTAGACTCTGACCTCAGTTTCAGACTTCCATCCTTGTTTAACCTTCTCTTGTTCTATTCATTTGTTATTTTCACAAAGAAGAATGTTAAAATATAACAAGCATGAAGAGTTGAGGAATCATATTCCACCCTATAAATAAATAATTCTACACTGAAAATGTACAGAATTTGGTTATTCAAATTAGGTTTACCTTAATGTGACAAATGCTTCTGCTAACCATATGTGAAACTGACAATGACCTTTTTATTTCCATAAGTAATATATAATGTAAGAATAGATTGTTCTTGCAAGTGATTAGTAACAGAAACAGGATTCTGTCAATGTCACTCCTTCCTGAGGCACTTGAAAAATCTCTCTACCTGTATTTGATTCCTCTCCAAATTCACAAGCTGCTAATGTGAATTCTCAGACCACAGGAGCAGTTACTATTTTATAAAACAGCTAGAGAGTAATTTATATATTTGTTAGTAATTTGCACACAGATTGTCCATAGAAGAAAAATACCACTTGTAGGCCTTGTAGGGTTTTTAAGTACAGTTGTGGCAGTTCCAAACAGTTAAAACAGAAGGGTGTACACATTTTATTTTCACCCTTTGAATATTGATTTTCCCTTGAGTTCATATGGATTCAGTAGGAAGAGATGAATTTCTCTAGAAATAAAATTCAGAGCCATTATCTTGCCAATATCTTCTATAGGAGTTTGATGTTCTTTTATACTACTCTCTAGTGATGTTACTGGATTTTCTTTCCACAGAAGAAAATTGCTTAAGTATAGGTAGGGGTCACCATTTAGAATCTGAAGTGTCACGTGGCCATTGCCAGCTTAGTAGAAATTTTGATTACAAATAAGAATTTTACTCCAAAATACAGCTCTAATGGTCAAAAGTAAGAATCCTTTTGAATATAGGTATATTTAATTCACATATGCACATAGTTTGGGGGTTTCAGAGACAAAGTGCTTTTAACATCTACTCTTTTGAGGCATTTTTATTGATGTGGAATGTACAGTTTTCATTGCTATCCAAGCTGTTGTGCTACAGCCAGGTTAGTCAGGCACTCCTATGGTTTAAATCTCTCATTGCAGACTACACACAAAAACCTTCACATGAAAAATGTATTTACTGCATGATATAAACAAATGAGAAGGAGCTGGAAGAAAATAACAAAGGTTTGTTATTGTGTAAATGTGTATAGTCTAAGATTTCTGGAGGAAGAAAAATACAAAAACATTGCATAAAACATAGAAAGAAACTGTGAAGTTTGAATGAGCCATGTTCTATGGGTTATTTAAGTATTTGTTTCACCAGAGAAAGATAATTGGTCTATAAATTCAGATGTAGAAAAATTTCTGACAGATGGGAAACTTTAGAATAGAATAGAATAGAATAGAATAGAATAGAATAGAATAGAATAGAATAGAATAGAATAGAATAGAATAGAATAGAATAGAATAGAATAGAATATACATATTATATTTTTGATATACATTAAAAAATGAACTTGAGTCTTCTGTCTCAATGTACCTAAACAACCATTCTGAGGAGGCATTATATAATATGTAAGTAGTGTGTCCATTGTGGTGAAACCGCAGGAGATAAGTCTAAATCCGTGGGGGCTTAATAAGCAATAGCATGATGCTGATTCATTCATATAGTGTATCAAAACCTGATTTCATTTGGAGATACAAATTCAACCCTGAAAATACTTCCTCTATTTCTCTTCCTGGTTTAGTTGTTGCATTTACCTTGCGAAAGCTCCTGGTTTAGCCCATTCCTTGTGGTATGTTATCCTGATATATTTCACACACAGTATCACTAACATTCCCCCATAAGAAACTGGAAAATATTTTGCAGTTTTAATTTATTCTCTTTTATGGTACATACTACATCACAAAATGTGTCAGGATTAGTAAAAGTAAAATTTAAAAGTATTCTATATTCATAATTTCAGCTGAAACTACTTGGTCAGCTTTAACACAAATTTTAGAGGACTTTTCCATGACCTTTAAGTTCAGGTCTGTGAACTTCTTTCTGCATCTGTCAGTCAAGGATGTCACTTGACAGTTGGAGTTAACCTTGGCAACGAAATTCTCAGGGTAGAAAAACGTTTAAACCTGCTTGAGCATACTTTTTTCCTCTCCTTGATGCCTTGCCATCTCTGTCATTTCAGTTAAGCTCCAAGAAACCATAATTGTGACCCAGGGTGGCATCAAATGGCACTCATTTGAGCCCTTGCTCCTGCAGCCTTGACTTAATACATCTGGGGACCTTCACTCTGGCCATAGGGTGGAGTCATGATTAAGTTCAGGATTATGTCTGCACCATACAGAGAGACACGGGAAAGGAAAAGCAGCACATGATGTCCCCTATCCTCTTCCTCGTTCTTCTGAATTAAGTTATAGTTTCTTGCAGCCTCAAGGCAGGAGGAGAGGAGCTGAGGGCTCACTCTGCTCTATTTAATATCAGGTATTCAGTGCGTGGGAGGAGGGGTACCTGGGATCTAACTCTACAGGGATGACTCAGAGTATAACACTGAAGATAATCTCCCTTCCAGACAGCACCTCCATCCAAGGGTGTGCATGGATATATTCACTTGAGAGAAGAGTGGTTGCATGAAAGAAGGTTTGGATGTAGGACAACAGTCGTTGGTCTCCTAGTGAATACATAAAAGGATTCAATGATTCAACGAACTGAAATAAAATTTAGGAGTTTAGTTTTGCAAATGTATCTGAATATACAGATGCCTGAAGCCTAAGAAAGACACAATTATATATGGGGATATGTGTTTTGTGTGGTTGCAATGAGTTGTCTCCCAACAGAGGGAGATGTGGATTTTCTAAACAGGTAACCAGAGGATTTAGTCATTTGATGAGCAACTAATTTGAATTGTATGTTCATCATTTACAGACAGAAGCATATGGTACAGGGGTTATATTGTCCAGCATTACCAGTGTTTTTAGTGACCCTTCTTATTAACCTGGAGTTTCAAGGTACCATAGAGTGAGTATTTATAGCTGTAAAAAGTCATGTCTTTTTAAATGTAACTAATGTTTGCTCATTTTGTTTTAAAGTGATGGATTTATTGTTAGCAATAAAGCTAATTTTATTGCCTCTACCAATAAAGGTCATTGATTATAGCAATTTTTCCTTTTTCCTTCCTCAGCCATCAACACTGGGCTATTTATTAAAAGGGACAAACAGTATTAGGATATTTTTGTCACCAGTTTTGCACAGACAACACATAACTTCATGTCATCAGCTTATTGATGGCGGAAGTGTAAAGCCCCTGTTTTAGTGGTATTGCCACAAAGAAGCAGGCTGGGAACAGCACGAAAAGCAGCAGAATAATATCCATTCTCCTGTCTCTCTTTCTAATCCATATTAGAAATAATCCGTATCACCTTGTACTGACTTCATTTAAGAAATTCAAAACATATGCAGAAAAAGTCTTGTTGTTTACAATTCCCTTGGCTTTTTCCAGGCCACCCTCCCTCCTGTTTCACCTTGTGGCAAGGATTCTGGGCATAAACTGTGTGAGCACAGCTGAATTATTAAGACAAGTCATGGTTGTGGGGTCTCCTAGGAGGGTTTTACTAATGACCAAACTATCATCAGAGGTTATTTAATCAATGACTGAATGACTGTCAAATGGCAATAAAATGGTGATTATGCAATAATCGATTTTTAGTCAAAGAATGATTTAACAACAGCATGACAATTTTTCAAAATACAATTTAGGCAGTAACTAGATGATGACAGACAATGATTTGTACAGCTGTCAAGCTACTACTTCCTCTGCTTCTAATAGTTAAGTTTATCTCTGGCTGTATAAAAATGTCATTAACATATAATCTTCATTTAGGCCTAATGCAAGCTGTCACTTACTTCCTTATAGATCTCAGATGCCAAGTAAAAGGTCTCTCAGTCTCGAGGGGCAACCTTCAGAGTTGTTCCTCATCAAGGGGGAATTCACCAGCGTGCAGCCTGCTGTCACACAGGAGAGCTCGATGGGCTCAGAAAGGCTGCAGATTTTGTAGCATAAAAGTGATTGATAGTCAACCTCCCCATTTTGGTGTGTATGCAGGGGCACAGCTGTAGCACTTTTAGCCCCGTGTGGTCCCCTCTTGAGTTCATTTTTGGCTGCTGCTATGACCCAACTAATTCCTTAGCTCCTGAGAAGAGGCAGACTGGCGCAGATCTCATGGCTTGTGCAGCAGGGCTGATTTCAGTCAGAGCTGCTTGTCAGTGAGGGCTGAACCACAGCGCCAGGCACTTGCTCAGACTGGGTGGATTTTTCACACTGCTTATGTAATTAGAGACCCAGTAAAAGTGCCCAATCAAGGTTATCTATGCAACCTTAGGGTTACTTTTGGTATATAATTTATAAACCCACTAAGAGAAATTTGTGCTTCTGAAATAACTAATTTTGTTTGTTACCACTGTCAACTGATATGCAAAGGCTTTTGGTACATCATCACTATGACAGTACAATATTTTGTAGTGGTGTGTTTTTAGTTTTATTAGTTCCTTGTATATATTTGTTCCATGCTTTCATGCTGTTTGAATAAGTTATAATGGTTTGTTCCTTGTACCCCCATGTTTAACCCTTTTGTGGTTTACCCCGGTTACTGTTATTTGTCAATCATTATGTTATGGAACCCCCACGTCCTGTCAGTCACTTTGGGGCCTCTCCCTGGGTCTAGAAAGTTCCAGTGAGGGTGTCGAGTGATTGGGCAGGATCCCTGTTATTACCTCCCTTGCCTCCTTGATTTGTTCCAGTGTCTATCTTTTATGGACAGAGCCACCCCTGGATTTATTCCTATTGATCCCACACTATACCCTTCCCTTTGCCTCTCCTCTGCGTTTAAGGTGCTGCACAGAGAGGATCTGCGCTCTCTTGGGCAGACACTCTGGTGGTGAGGTGGTCCCACGTGGACTTCAAACCCCAGTTGCTGTTCACCCATCAGAGTCCTCCCTTCATCCCTCCTCGTTGCTCACGCTGCCGCTGTGGCAAGGACCCACAGGATTGGGAAGGTGTCCCTGGATACTGGACCGTACCTCTCACTGCAGCCGGTGTCAAGAGCTAGCCAGGCAAAGCGGGACGGGACTCCTGAGACACCACGACCACCACAATATTTACTTTATAGTTCATTATAGTTGTCGTAAATATACAGAGGTGAAGTTGGCCTCAGTGCATGTGAACATGAAATGTCATATAAAGACACATTAATGACTTGAGTAGAGCTGTGTTGTCTTACTACTGCATCTGACTATTGCTACATCTGTATATGTATGGGCTAACATTGTTATACTACTGTAATTTCGCTTAGAAACACAATACCCTAGTGATTTCCCCCTTTAAAATTAGCACCACAGAACATCTCTCCAATTAAACATTACTTTAGACAATAACATGCTTTACACTACTGGAAATAAAATTTAAGGTTTAATTTATAAATAATTTTGAAGCCCAATTCAAGTTTCTTTTTGTTTATTAAAAAAGAGAAAAAAAAGTAGAAGATAAAAAGCATTACTCCAATATCCATTAACTTCAAAGTGGCATTTTAATATTGAGATTATGTGTGTAATACATATCCTATTGCATAAGGTGCACCCATATTAGAATGGCACATTCTTATCTATGAATAAGTACTATGAAAAAGCTCAATTTAGTGAAATATTTGGTTATTTTAAAAAATGTCTTCATACGATATTAACTGTACATATTGCCTAAGATACCTCCATTAACTATGTTCTTAGAAAACCTTGACATGTCATACATATAGAGATATAAAGGATTTGTTTTGAAGCTCTTAAAGTCTTTCAAAAGTAGTAGAGTGTAACCTCTCTAATTTGAACTTTGTTGCTTATATTTACCTGGTCCCTCTTTTTTTAAAAAAAGAACAAGACAGAATATTTTGATTTCCTCAGGAAAAAACCCAAACACACTTGCTGTCAAGTTACATGGTACAGCTCATCTGAAGTTTCTGCTGGAGTATATCCTTTCATCCTTTGAGAACTGACTTCAAAATAAGTGCTCTGTGAGCTCAATTTCCTTGTTTCCATCTAGTTTTCCCTTCTAATTCTCCCAAAAAATGGAATTATATCTCTTGGAATGTGCAAGTTATTGGAGCAGCTCTATGATATGAACAAGCTGATCAAAAAGGTGGCCAAATATGCTCTTTTATAGTTTTGTCTTGTTTTAGAAGTATTTCTTAGCAAGCAGCTTTGCAAGAGAAAGCAAGCTAAAAAGAAATTGTAAAACACTGAAGGTTTTTTTCCTAGCAATTTCTTCACTGCAGGCAATAATAATGCCAAGAACAAAGAAGCAACATAATTTTTAAATAGGAAATGCACAAGGGATGGTTACCCTTTGGGTTTTTTCCTTTGTAACATTTATCTTCTGCATACATATTTTTAAAACAAACCGCAAACAACCAACATTTCCTGAAATCACAACCCCAGGAGGATTTGAAGCAGTGATACAGTAAATTTTGTCTTCTATTATTGTTTCTATGCTAAGAAAAAAGATTTCTTCCAAGCAAACAGTGAATGGCTTTCCAATGAAAATTATCTTTAGAACCCTTCTGAAATAAAAAGCTGTCCAGAAAATATGGAACTATTGAAAGAAAATTATTCTGATATCTTTTCTGATACTAAGGTAGTAATTATTTTGTAGTCATTGCCTCATTTGTGAAGTAATCCAATTAATTTCTGGCATAGCCAATAATATTCTCTTTAGTAGTATGCCAAAGATTTGCTGAAGACCACAAAATCTTCTCATGCATAGTTTTATTTCACCTATAAAATCTATTATATCAAAATCAAATAATGCAAAGACTTCAAATTGGTTCTAGATATATTGTCTATAGTTAATCTATTTGCATTTTTTTTGTTTCTAATCTTAACAATGTATTTAATGATACTCCAGGTTTTTAGGTGAAACCTGGCAAGTTTTGAGACTTTTAGTTGCCTGCATCTCCTTTACACTTATGATGATTTTTTTTTTTCGTGTCTTCTACAAGAATATAATTCCCTGTTGAACAGATTTACTTAAAATGTTTGCTGGAAATGTTTGTCATTTAATGTGCTAGTTTTTCCAGGGCTCTGGAGACTGTCTTTTTTAAACTCATTTTCATTATCTTCCCTTAATTTTCCCAGCATAAGAACTTTCAGGTTTTATTCCAGTTTGGATATGAAAATTCACATACACAAATTTCTGTAGTTACTCTGCTTTTGCTCTAGTGTTAAATAGTCGTGTTCAGAGAAAAAAAATATTGATTTTAGTGTCATATGTAGAGATGTCTCATCTTTAACATAATAACCTCACAAAACAATTCAAGTCTAGGTTTTATATTTGTTTATATAATCAAAAGGCTTTGCAGGAAAGGAAAAAGACATAGAGAAAACCTTGTTCTTATGAGTTGAACCTCTATTTTGATGATGTCCTCATTTGAATACAATTCTTATTAATTTATAAAATATGTCTTTCTCCATTTCATATAAGTTCTATGGTTGTTCTAAGGTTGTGATTTATATGCCTTACATGTTCTTCAAATCTTTTCCTTCCTCTTTTCCTCACTATCTGAATAAAATTCAGGTTTTCTGATTTTAACACAAAGTATATATATATTTCATACACACACACACACATATATATATGTATATATATATATATAAAATATGTCTAGTTTGTCTCTTTCAGTGCTGAATATTTGCTGTTTGGGAACCTTAAACCTTATGCAGATTCAGCTTTGATGCCTTTCAGTCCCAGGTTTTTGAGATTATGTGTCAGGATTTTAAAGGATGGTTCACTTCCATGTACTTTGGATAGTAAAAGGCCCCTGGTACAATGTGTGGACCATTGTTTGTGTTTGAAATTACACAAGTAACTGAGCTTTCACTTTATCCTGCCGTCCTTTCCTTCCTCATGTCTTTCCTTCTTGGACCTTTCCCACCTCCATGGAGTATGAGCAGTTTGAACAGATCCAGGGGGATGACTGCAGTAGAAACCAGACAAAGCCATGTTCATTGTTATCTCTTTCCTCAATATCTTCTAAAATCTAAAATATTTTTTCTCTACCTACTAGATATGATAACTAGACTGTCTTTTTTCCTTTTATGCTTTTTTTTTTTTAAGTCACAAAGATCCAAATATTTTCTAGTTAGAAATGTAGAGAAAACAATTCAAAAGATTTAGAGAAAAGAAAGAATTAAGTAAATAAATACTAGGAGCCACTAGAACCATTCTGGGTAGAAAGTGTAGAGAAATGAATTTTAAAAGGAGTAATCACAGGACCAGAGGATAAAAATAATAATAAAAAAACGCACCTGGATCCTTTGGAATTCTACATAATTTGTAGAGTGAAATTCAAACAAAACTTTTGTGTAAAACACAATAAATGCGCATTAGTGCTGGCTTAAAGTATATCTCAAATGTATGCAATCTTGAAGAGACACTTTTTTGTTTTTGTATAACACTCAGAAATGCTTTAATAAGGACTGTTCCATTGTCTGTCTTAAGTGTAACACCTAAACGGATATTTAACAAGAGTATAGTACAAAGAGTTTGTTTTCTTTGCTCTTAAGCACAGTATTAATGCATGTGACAACTCTTATTCTGGAGATATAAATGGAAAAACCAAACAAGCAGGATTTTATTTTGTTTTGGGTTTTTTTTGTCTTTGGTTGGGTGGTTGGTTGGTTTTTTGCAGTGATCATAGCTTGGCAGCTTTTCTGTCAAAATTCTGGTTATGCACATATGAGTCACATACAATACTCAGCTGAATTCTGCAAAACAAGCAAACATAAACAAACAAACAAAAACTGAAACCCCCACAACTCATTAACAATGTGTACATAGCAACAGAGACATCATTACCAGGCATTGTAGAAATACATCCTGGACACAACTACAGTGTGCTATTCAAATGAATTATAACAAAATTAGGAAAAGAAGTTATTTAATTAAAAAGCAGTGTAACTTCTAGTCTGGTAACATTTTTCCACCAGGGACAAGGGCTGAGATTTTCTGCTGGCACAGTATATGAACAGAACTCAAATAATTCTACTTGAATTTTGCACTTAAATTCCGGAGTGATTTCTTACAGTTTTCCACACATGATTCATAGGATTTTTGAAAATCTAAAGCCACCATCATAAAATATGCAGTAACCAAGGATCTTCTAAATTAATTATCACAGTTTATTACTTTCAAAAATTAGAAGAATACAAACAAAAAAAAAGTGTGCATTCCCAATGTACTGTGCAGACTTCTGTTTATTTTTCTGAAGTCAGAAACTTCTAAAAAGACTTGTAAGACCACATAAAGAATATTGCCATGATTTAATAATTAATTGATCTGAACTACCTGTGGGAGTTTTGTTGTTGTTGTTTGTGGTCAATTGTTTGTGGTTTGTTTTCCTTGGTTTGGGTTGTCTTGTTTTAGTTTTGGGGTTTTTGGGCTTTTTGTGGGGGTTTTTTTTGTGGGTTTTGTGGTTTTGTATTTTTTTTTTTTTTTGGTGGGTTTTTTTTTTTGTGTTTTTTTGTTTGTTTGTTTTCTTCCTTCTTCTTCTTCTTCTTCTTCTTCTTCTTTTTCTTCTTCTTCTTCTTCTTCTTCTTCTTCTTCTTCTTCTTCTTCTTCTTCTTCTTCTTCTTCTTCTTCTTCTTCTTCTTCTTCTTCTTCACAACCCACAGTAAAAGCCTTTTTTGAGAAGAAAAGGAAAAAACTCTGCAGAATGGTGCCCTATGTGGGAGTATTGTATAAAACCCACTTAAGTAGTTTTGACATTTGATGCTTTATTCTATCTGGCATTTAGACCCAGGGACTAAGAGGAGCACAGTAGTTTCATGGATGTCTTTATGCATAGCAGCATAACTGATTTAATTACTAGATATGCTACACTGTAATCTTTTGGAGTGAGTGAGTATGTTTAGCACATTGTAGGCATAAATGGGACACAGCTCCTAATAAAAGGAAAAACCTGATGAAAACAGAAAGCTAGAATTTCTGTTTACTGAAATTCAGTCACCAGTTGTTACCTAAAAGTACTTTTGTCTCTGCAGAAAAATAGACATTTTAGTGCCAGATTCATCTAACCTATTTTGTCTGTCTACTTTATTATGAGGTGAATCATGTCTAAAGAGTTCAATACCTTATGAGAGAACCTCATCAGACAGCTCAGATGTATGCATACATATTTTGTCAGATCAAATCATAACGAGAACAGACAGACTAACCTGAATTAGTTGAATTTGTGTTGAAGTTATTCTTACTTGTGCAGGGAAGAAGAGTGGGAGGTGGCCGACAGCAGTGACACAACCTACAAGTGGAATTTTAGTGTTGCATAAAAGGATTTAACAAAAATAGCCCTCACAAGCCAACATGGAAAGAAAATATAGAAATTTTCCCAAAGTAGCATTCAGCAGACTCAGAGCGACCCTTCAAAGGCAGTGACCATAGATGCCCTGAGTGAAATAGGGGTCTGTTTTAGGGTGAAGCAAGTTCACTGATAATTTATATAAAGAAGGAGATGAGTATCAGAGCCCTTAGAGGCCCGAGGAAAATAAAGGCATCATCATGTGCAGTGAAAGTTAATGCTCTACTCAATCAGACCTGCTGAGCATGATGCTCACATCTTCATCTGTTACTTGGAGGAAGTATTTATCCCAACAGACCATTTGTGCGGTGAACTCTCATGTTGGTGGGAGGCACAGTAGGTGTTGTAATCCAGGAGGTTACAACCCATAGACATCTGGGTTTATTTAGCCTTCGAAGGAAAACTGCCTGTTGCTACTTTCTAACCCTGTAGCTGCCTGTCAGAGGTCTGACTAAAGCTATTTCTTTACTTTGATAACAGTAACTGTGACACTGAGCTGAGCTGTGTTTCTCTAGCACGTGGTTGACCAAGGAAAAACTTGAAATGCAACGATGTTCCTAAAGTTACTGCAGTTCACATTGTTGTAATATTCCAACTTTTCCTGCTATTTCCCTCTTATGTGCCTGAAAAAAAAACATTTTCAAAATCTCTGATAGAGGTGAGAGAAAGAGCCATTCACAGGAGCCGGCAGGAAATATTTGAAAGAGAAATAATCAAATATTAAAACCTGCAAGAGTGAAAATTAGACTGTGTCCCACTGACCATATGTTAACAAGCAATTTGCGGAGTACAGGCTCTTTTTCACAACAGATTTCAAAAATTCTCTTAGTTCCAGATGAGAGTGAAAATAGAATGTTTTAAGTTCACTACTGTCATGGTTTAATCTCTGCTGGCAGCTGAGCCACATGCAGCTGCTCACTCACTTCCTTCTGCTGAGATGGGGGAAAGAATCACAGGGTAAGAGGAAGAAAACTTGTGGGTTGAGATAAAAACAGTTAATGGGGAAAGCAAAAGCTCTGCACTCAAGCAAAGCAAAACAAGGAATTAATTAACTGCTTTCCATGGAGTGCTGGAGTTTGCTGGGGTAGAGTCAATTGTCTTCACAGTGGCTGCTGTGGGGCTGTATTTTGTACTCATGCTGAACACAGGGTTGATAATAGATGTTTTTGTTATTGCTCAGAAAGGCTCACACAGAGAGAAGGCCTTTTCTGCTTTTTTTACTGCCCTGCTGGTGAGGATGTCGGGAGTGCTTGGGAGGTTGAGTGGAGACAGCTGGGGCAGGTGACCCAAAATTACCAAAGGGATATTCCAGACTATCTGACATCATGCTCAGTGTATAAAGTGGGAGGAAGAAGGCGGGAATGTTTGGAATGATGGTATTCATCTTCCCAAGTAATGGTTACATGCTATAGGGCCCTGTTTTCCTGGAGACAGTTGATATTGTTAGTTTAAAAGCCCTCATGATTCTTGGACATAATCCATTTAATTTTAGTGTTGCTACTTCTGCCAGGTAAATTAGCAATGTTGTTCTTTCTCAGATTTATGTCCATAATTTCTTCTCATGTTGATGTGTTCTTCCTTTAAATTAATGGGATAATATTTCTATTTGCCATCATTTTCATTATATGGTGCTACCTTTTATTAATCACAAGAAAACTGATGTTTTGGTCTAAAATAGGTATTATTATCATTATTACTCTACTCAGACTTTAGGATGACCACAAAGACAACTTTTAACAATGATCATTTAAACCTGTACTGCAATTGACTGACATGAGTTTTCCTTGTGTTTTTTGACCACTGAAACCTCATGAATATCTGAGTCCCAGAAAAAGACATATTTTAGTTGATTTCAGCATACTGTACGGATAGGTGTGGGATAGATGAAATCTAGCTCTTCTTGACAAAGTAGTAAAGCTTTCACTCTTCCACAGATGAAAGTCTACATTTTAATGGCTAATACCATTAAAAATAGAACTTTAGTTCTCACTGGATACAGAGATAGTCAGAAGAATGACATTACATATCTTTGACATCTCAGCACTGTTTCATTACCTTTTATTTTATGCAGCAAATACTTAAAATATCCATTTAAATTACAGTGTAAGACAATCTAATGAATGTCAAATGCAGCCTTTTTCCAGTAGAGTGAATATTACAGACAGTAGCTGTAAAGTACCGCAGTCTATTTAGACATGATTTTACTCAAGATAAAATTGAGTAATTTGCATTTAAATGCAGTATAATAAAAAAACTTATCAACTTGATTCTGCACTAAGTTGCATGGGTGTGAAATCTTTCTGGAATTTCAGTAAACTCATGCAAGTCTGTCACTGGAAATATCATGCCCATCAGATCACTAGTTTTCTTTAAATGCAGTTTTTGAAGAATAAATAATAAATTAAGAAAAATGCTAGTGACAACGGACTCTAAAATTTTATATCATCTGAAATCTGTGGTCCTTTTTGTATTTAGAATATTTGCATTCTGAAGTCATGTTATTGCCAACCACTTCATAAGCTCTTTAGCAAAGTTAAACATTTTCAAAATGTCAAAAGCTCTTTTTATTAGCAGTAATGAAATTTCAAATGTGAACTTCAGAGATGCAATCATTTTCAAAATCTTTGCTAATTGAAAGGATTTTCCCCAGGATTATGCCGTAGACATTGTTAATATGACATCTGTTAAACACTTACTTACAAATCATACAAAATTTCCCAAAAATTTTCAATTTTTATATCTTTAAAGAATTAATCATCGAGCTAAACTTTAAAAATAAAAAGATTTAACTCTACTGTTATGTCCAGGACAAATGAGGTCTGAAGTCAATACTCAAAGAACTATCATAGTCACCACTCAAGGAAGCAAATACATTAAAAGTGCTTCCATTTTCTCTATTCTCTTTCCTACAGTTTTTACCCAGTCCTTACTGGTACAAAACCCACATTACTGTCTATAATGAGAGCATCTGCAGTAAGGTTAGAGTAATGCAGCATCATTACTTCGTTATTAACCCTGAATATTCAGCAATACCTCTTCATTACTTACATTTTTAAAAATGTAACTCACAGCACATTTTTGCTGTTTTTAATACTGAACTGTCTAAAAACCATTTCATTTATTATCTTGTTCCTGAGGTTTGAAGTAAAGCTGGAAGAATAATGGTTCTCTTTCAAGCTGAAGTTTGAACTGCAAAACTAGGTCAAAATTAGTTCAGATGGAACCAAATTATTTTTAGTATCATCTTTGACAAAGTGAAAATCCCGCCAAAAAGCAATGCTAATTTTCCAGTCAACTTTATAGTTGACATAGTAAGTATGCAAAACCTGTTAGCAAATGAATGAAAAACTGACAGGGGAGAAAATATAACTTTCAAATGAAATCTTGTAAAGTTTATGTAAAATTGTTTTGATGATTGAACTTTTTTTTCTCCTTTAACACCTCTTTTAATGGTTTCCAGGTTTTCTTCTGCCTACCGCTACTAAAAAAATCCCAACATTTTTAATGATTAAGATTTTCTCAAATGGCCAATTTTCGGGAGAAAGAACTCTGACTTGCCTAGTGTATGCAAAGGTTTGAAATGCTTATGTAGTATCAATGGCTTCTAGTCCTGAAGAAATTTGATCTTTTTATAGAGTAAGAATTTATGTGAGGTTTCAATGTTCTTCCTTAAAAAAAATTACCAGAGTAGTTTTTTAGAAGGTTTAGTATATGAGCTCTCTAGGTTTTCATATGATGAAAGATATTAAAGAAAAAATACAGAAAAACTGAGCTAGCTGCAATATATGTACAGAACGCAATATATGTACAAAAACTCCTACAAAGTAATCAAAGTCTTCACATAAATTTAGCTGTGGAAAATTTCAACATCAGGAAAGCTGGTAGGAATTTTTTTAGGACTATGAAAAAACATACCATAAGAATTCGCCTTAGTATTCAAACAAAATTACAAACCTTCCACAAAAATATTCCCATTTCCACAAAATTTTCCCTGAGCAAAACCTTTGGTTCCTCATCAGAGCTCAGGAATGCAAAACCCACCATTTTTGTGGGGGTAGAAAGGGAATGATAAGGATATGCAACACTGGGAGACACAGGTTGGCAATATTTCAAAAGAGGAACAATAAATAATTAAATAAATAAATTAACAAGCACAAAAAAACCCCAAAGATAAAATTATTTACTCTGACATCCTGTTTATATTCATCACCTGACACCTTTAAGGAACTCTGATTTTGAACAAGAAGAATAAGAATTTTTATACTATCTGGGACTGTTTTTCACATATTCCAAAGGCTATGAACTAGTCTTGATTACTACATATGATAAGTCCATAAAATATATGTATTTCCCAATTAAATTTCTGATTTAACTTCTTAAATTTAAGGTGCTTGAAGTTTTACCTTAACTTTCCAAACTTGCTCTTTTGTCTTCTTTCTGAGTTTGGGAGCACGTGTGTTTGTATGTGTATATATGTGCAGATATCAACATGATTAAAGATGTCTTTTGTTTGTGAGGAAATCTAGATCTCTGCAACAATTTATCCACAAGTGATTTGACTTATCATGCCAAGTACCTCCCTGTAACTTTCCTCAAAGCTTGGATGTCATAGAGATTCTGCCATGAGTTCCTGAATTTTGTCTTTTGACTCGTGCTGTCTTATTTCATTAACAGTCTTGACTGAGATGAGTTTGTTTTGGGAGCAAAATTCTAGTCTGTTATAAATTCTGGTCTGTATAAATCACATGAGAGTTCTCTGAACTAGTTACAGATTATTTATTCCTGTACTGGTGCCAGATAACCTAATCCTAATAGTCTGATCAATAAAATTTTAATTATTATATTGTGTTGCATAAATTAAAATCCACCTGCAAGTACAGAGATGGGAAATAACTCTTTGTTACAACATACACTCCCAGTATATCCATATTTTTTCCATTTTTAGACCTTAGCATTTCTAATAAGAAAGGAATAGTCTCAGTCCTCATTAATAACACAAGACTTTACTTATATCCAAGAATCCAAGGCCCACTACAGATCTTATGGTCTTACCAAGGTGCTGTCTTGCTAGTGTAGACAATCCTGTGGTATAAATCTAGGAGAAGCAATGCATAGAAGCATCCATTTTCTTTGCTGCACAGTTGCTTTAATCCAGGTGAAAGTAGAGTATCAAAGTCTAGCACTGCCTCAAACACTGGACTCTCAGAGGAAGGGTGGATAGTGAAAATTTCAAGTTTTTAAATTTGTTTGCTTGTTTGTTTTGTTTGGGTTCTTTTGTTTGTTTGGGTTTTTTGTTTGTTTTTGTTTGGTTGTTGTTTTGTGGTTCTTATTTGGTGGAAAATACTTTCTGCTTTTCTTCCGTGTATGCCATTGGCTTGGGGCTGACAGCAGTAAGAATACTCTCAAGTTCTCTTAATGTAATCATTTTTTTCAACCTTGCAAAGTTTTTTAGACTGGCCACATTTTCCTAGCATAAAGCACCACATTCATTTATTTTCTTCATCTTATGTAAGGATTAATAATTTGCTTTAAATAATGTGAGGGAGATGACCCTCTATGAGGAGAAAAACTTGTAGGTTCTACTGTGGTATGATGAAGGAACTATTACTAATATGTTTTTGTAACACTTCTGTCTTCCTATCACATTTTGAAACTTGAAGTGCCTTTTGTGGAAGGCTAATGGAAAAAGAACAAAAGAAAAGCAAACATAACTAAACTGTAAATTAGTTTTAAAATTTATCACAATATTTTGCAGAAAGCTGTTTGCATTAGTCAAATAGCTCAGAGCATTAGTCATATCAATGTTAGTCATTGAGGGGTGTTTTTCATCAGTGTTCTAGGAAGCTGGAGTAGAACCATTTATTTTACTACTTCTCTTGGAAAATGAGGTCAGTTTCATGATTTTTCTTCTTTCCTGACTTATCTTTTGAACTTTTCTCTAGACTTTAATAATTTAGATTCATATATTTTTTCTTTTTTTTTTTTTTAAGGGAGTGACAACCCCCAGGATCACCCCATATATTTCCCTTTCTATTTCTACTCTAAAGCACCCTGAGATACTGGATACCTTTTTTTCCTTCTTGGCTATAATAACTATATTGCTTTGTTTTATCTTTTATTTTAATCATCTTGCTCAAATTACATATACCAAAATAATTGTTCATCTTCTTGCTATGTATCACAATTGTTAGCTGAGTCTAGATATAGCATCTGAGAAGCACAGGTGAAAAAATAATTTTCCCTTTTTCACTCAGAAAGAGTAGATAAATCTGAAGTACATGAAGATGTTTTAACCCCAGTACAAAGAGGCTGATTTTGGCCTGATCCTGGATAGAATTATTTAATCTAGAAATCTTTCCAACAGCCTATGCTTGATTTTTTTTTTCTCTGTGTACCATACAACACTGTTGTAAAACATACCTTTTAACAAAACAAATCTTTCATAAGGACTATATCCTTATATGTAAAATGTTCTCCTAAGAGAATACTCTATATTACGGCATTACATGGATTCTTATGGATATGGTAACAAAACTACTTTCTTGCAATTTTATGAATCCACAGCTGCAGGTAATAAACCCAAATCATCACATGTCATGAATTTCTATAAAAAGTGAGCTGAAGTACAAGGCACACTGGATGAGAAAAAATCCTTGCGTTGAAAACCTTGCATCAAAAGCTATTAGAAAATTACAGGGCTGAAGTTGCTTCTGCTTCTCATTTCCAAAGTTGTGGTATATTTAGTTTTCATTGGAAACAACACAAGTATATGTACAAACACAACCTGACTAGGCAATGCAACACATTTTGTGGAGAAATAGATTTTTAAATGTGTACCTGGCAATGTAAAGCTGTAAGATAAAACCTTGGAGTTCCCTCGAGGCTTCTCCTGTGGATATTTCACTGTTCCAATGAGAACATTCATTTTGTTTACTTCTTCTCAAACCCACCTCTATATTTTGAAGATTACCAAGGTGGCAATATGACATTCTACATGAATTTAAACTTCTGTCTACTGAAGAAACTAACACTGCATATGCTTATTATAGTAAAAAAGGGAAGAAGATAGTATTTCAGGATATCTGCCCCCTGAAAATGCAATTCTTTCTAAACTCAGCAACACATCATTAAACCATTAGTTTTTAAGGTATGATCCTAGACAAGTGATACATTCTAAGGAAGAATATTGCTGGAATAAAAAGCGTATAATAGAGTCCATTACTAAGTACATTCATATCATAGTATTTTTGGCAGCGTTACAAAAATTAGCATTTTTTGATTGCTGCTAAGAGTAGCAACACTTTTTTTTAGGTCTTGGCCAGTCTTCTGTGTTTCCCAGCATCAGTTAGTATTGGAGCAGAAAGTGTTCTCATATTTAAATTCCATCTTCTAGTGAAGCGGGGAATAAATATACAAGACAGTGCAACAAGTTTTTATTAAATTGCATCTTGATTTTTCTTAAAACTGTGCAATCAGAAAGTTCAACTAAGGTGCTTTAGTGAGAGAAAATAAGAAAAAATGCAATTAAGAAATAGAGACTATTTTAAGGGTATGTAAGAATAAAAGCTATAACATTAATCTGGTGGAAGATACATTTGCAAAATAATTGTTCTATAAGTAATAGCATAGCATAAATGTCAGGAAAGCGCATCAGTGTAGGAAAGTGAAATAAAGTAATCAAAGAGAAATATTCCCAAATGCTTACACTTGCTGTTTTGATGTGCTTATTTGACTCTCTTTTGGTGTTCTCATTGCCTGACAGTGGAAGAAATAACAGAAGAAAATGTTTATTTTTTAACTACTTGTTACACTTCAGGAGGGAGATAAACATTCTCACACGTTGTGTCAGACATTGTCAGAACAAGATGTATTTGAAAAGAGGGAAATGAATTATATACTCAAAATCTCCAGAGCTTCGGAGTTACTAGTTTATTGTTACTTTGAAAGACTAGAGAGATCATCAGTATTGTACTGTAGTCATTGGCAAAACTGGGGCACTGTGTTGTCACAAAGTGGTAAAATAATGAAGGGAACTTTTTCCCTACTCAACTGTTTTCCTGTTACCTGTATTATAATGGGAAGTTCTCATGTTAAAGCTGGATTATTTACTTCAGCAATTAGGTTATTTATTAAAATTATTCAGAGGAACGTCCAAAAAAAGATTTATTTTAAAAAAGGTCAAATTACAGTCAGATATCTAGTAAGAATCAGGTTTGAGCAGCAACTGATTGCTGATGAAAATACATTGGTATATTCTCTCTTACAGGTACTGTGTTTCTGTGCAAGGACGAAGGACTTGTTCCCTGAAATAGCAGATTTTCAAAAGTACTTGAGTGATTATTATCACTCAAGTATGTGAAGTATTTCTGACATGAATGTGAGATCTTTCCATCGATGTGACAAGAGAAAATAAATAGAATCCTTATTTTATACCTAAACAGTTACAGTGAACAATAAATCATATTTTGACAGTATTATCATAGCTACAAAGAGTAACCACATGAGAAGTTAAATGAACACTAGATTGACCTGTATTTTGTGTGGCAACTATTATGACAGGACAAGATGCTTCAAGTGCACAAAGTGAGGGTCCCACTGAAATACAGTTTAATATGATAAATTAAAATTTGCATAATAAACCCAGACTCTCATTCTTCAGGCAATACGTTTTACTTTGTGTTCTCACATAGCTTTTATGTCATATCTTGCTGTGCTGCAAAGATGTAACAAAGAGGAATGTTTTGGAATGTTTTGTTTTCTACTCTCTTTCTTATTAGCCAGTTCTTTCCTCCTCCTTTTCTTCTTCACCCTCTTCCCTCTCTCAAGCCTTGTTCCAATAAATTGGATCCTCTTTTTTTGCTCTCTGATTTAGACACCTAAGTATCAAAATAAATCTCTGATAATCACTTTATATTCTATGTACTGGTATTTTTCAACTGTAGCTCTTTCAACCACAGACTTAAATTACCAATCATTAAAAACATACTGCTTGTTTAAAATCCCCACTTGTTAGATTTTATATAGAACAAGAAGTAGATACAGGGTTTTCTGAACTAAATAATTTAATAGACAACAAGAAGAAAAGCCCACCCACATATAGTGCAACTAAGGCAAGGAATGCGGTAAAATGCATTTTGAAATAAAAATAATTAAATACCTTTTTCATACCTCTTATTATAGTGGAAATGATGTTTTGATGAGTTATGGTCATTAACCTACTGCAAAGTAAACAGTTAGATTGCTCCTATGAGGAGTAGAACTCTTATTTGTAACTAAGCTGCCAAACTAATGAGGTTATTTGAAACCATGACAATACATTTATACTGATGTTTATAAATTGTGAATTTCACATGATAATAGATAATCACTGGTAAGGATAAAAGATATTATAAGTACTATGAATTAAAAAAAGTGCCTAAAACAAGCTGGTTTTGTTTTCTTACATCATACTTCTGACCAAGTTAAAAAAGGACTGGCAAAGCAGGACCTAATGATGATCCTTTTCATAATAAAAGACATGTTTCCTTAGGGCCAGATTTCAGCTTCTGATTTTCAGCTTCCTACAGTGCAGCCAAGATCAAAGTAGGATTATTATAGCACCAATGTTAGATAGCAGGCATTAGAAAATGCTGGAAACAACAGTCATTGTACACAGGACAATTTATCCCCTATATGAAATAAAAAAGTATAAGCCCCAATGTTTTTGAAAAATTGGAACAAGGTCAGACAGAAAGTCTCATATGAAATTTTACACCCAGACCGTGAAATATAATCACAGATTATGAAAGAATCTGCTCACAAGTGACTTTTGTTCATTTTTTGCTTTGTTTTCAAAGTGCTGCTGGCAAAGAAGGCAACAGACAGGCACTGAGTGGGTTTTGTTTACATAGGAGAACTTTCCTAGTGAGACTGATAAAATTCTGTTTAGACACTTTTATTAAAAATGCGACCTTATATAAAGATTGCTTAAACTGCATCCTACCTGATGTAAACCAAAGTGAAAAGAAATATTGCTCATATCAGTAAGGTATTTTACACAATCTCTTTCACCTAAACCTTGAGGATAGTTCAAATGCACATACTGACCCACAGGGAAACAGAAATATCTAGGGTAACGCTCTTCCATCTCAAATTTCTCTCCTAGGAACATTGCATTTGCCATGGACTAGGAGGAGGCACAGTCAAAGTCATGCCCAGTGACTTGTCTCTGGTGAATTGTAACACTTTGACACATTTTTTGTGGTTCTGAGCTTTAATGTAGTTGAAGAAGAGATTAGCTCAGAACTTGCTATTTATATTAACTAAAGATTTTATGCCTAAAAATCTTTTGCATGTATCGAGGACCTAGAGGATTTTCTCCCAGTAGGTGCATCTCTTATTGGACTGTTCAAAATACTTCAAGAATTCTTCAATTCAGATTAATATTCCCTATAGGTACTCCTTGTGTTTAAATAAGTACTGATGTTGAATTCTGAGCCTAGAAGTGTGATGATTTTGTTTCCTCTACTCCTTTCCAATTTCTCAGCATATAGATACAGGCGCTGGATGGGTAAGAGAAAGATCTTTCTACTGTTCTTCACTGTTCCTCTGGAGAACTATTTCAGAAAAAAATAGGAAGATGGCTCCTGCGGGCTATGACAGTCCAGATGTAGTTGCAATGACAGCTAGTGAGATGTAACAATGTGCATAGGAGTGACAGAACAGGTTGCCCAAAAAAGCTGAAGTGTGTGAATTGACTCCATGAAGAAATAATGGATGTTCACATGCAGTTTCTGTGGCAGTGTCATTTCAAAAACCCCAACCCATTATGATTTTTTTTCATTTATGGCATTGCTGGTTTTTTGGTTTTGTTTTGTGTGTTTGTTTGTTTTACTTTCAAAGTGGACATTCCTTATATAAGACTGGAACTCATTCATTATTGGATTGCTCTGTAAAACAGTAGCAAATCTATGTATGCTAAGAAGCTCATCAAAATAATTTGGAGACGCTAGTTCTCATAGAATGTAGCTATCTTCATCTTCTTGAGAGAGGATATTTTGTAAGAATCCTAGAGAAAAATGCAGAACAGTAGATAGACAAAAATTCTCCCAAACCATCAGAAACTTTATTCTGAGCTTGGCTTCTCCTGATACAAAGGATCAAGCCCAGTCATTTAAACAAAATTTACAAGAAAACTAAGGCCAGCCCATATTTTGACACAATCTGTAAAACCACCCACTGCTCTCATTGTATCACATGTCTTTGCTGTACTGAATCAGCAGCATCTCTTGTCACTTTTTTCAAAAAAAAAGTCTTGCTGCTGCAGATTTTTCAGCAGAGCAAGGTATGAGCAAGGGACAATGGGAGGGAGGCCTTTGAAGAGTTATAAAAAGCAATCACAAAGAAAAGGGAGATCAACAAAAGAAGCTGGAAAAGAATACAAAAGTGAAAGCATAGGGTAGGCTGGTAGGAAATAAAGAAAACTGCACATGGGTGGGAAATTATTAATTTTCTGACAGTTTATAAAAATAGGTTGTGCATCTGCAAAGGAATCATGATTGAGACAGCCGAGGAAAACTCATGTACCTTTATGCATGTTATTTGTGAAGGAATGTAAAGAGAAATTACTTCATTTCAGACATTGAGGCTCCCTAAGACGGGGGTAGCCTCTCCATCTGTGTGTAACATCTCTGAGCACGACACTGAAAAATACAGTTGAGTTCAGGAGCAGTTATTCTCTGTCACTCAGCTATTATATTGTGAAATGTTAGTATCTTAATAATTGCAACACAGATGGGTAATAAGGAAAATACTTTTATAATTCTATTTTTAAGAATACAAATTTGTTAGCTTTTTGTTCTAATAAGAATTCAAAAAGCAACCCATCTAAAAATGTCTGCAATTTTATCACAGAACTCCTACATTAATTTGAGAAGTTTACCTTTAATTTCTCAAGTTTTCCTTGTACCAAAAAACTTAAGCTTTAAAGGCGTTAGATGCCATTGTTCTTCAGTGTTGCTGGTGTGTTTGATATATGTTTCTTTCTTTAAATTTGTTCTGTATTTAATTTTCCCTGAGGAACCAAATGAGAACCCCACAGGTGCTTTGGTACCAGTAATACCAGAATCACACCTGGACGCTGGATTACAGGAGACTGAGGACAGCAGGGTGAAAAAGGGATCAACTGAGCCATCATGTACAAGATTGTGTAAGATCTAGAAAACGATGCTGCAGCACTACAGGTGAACTTGCAAAATCTGACAGAAGGGAGGTGCACTTTCAGCCAGTGAGGGGCACACCAGTCTTGTCTAGATATCCTCTTTCCTCTTGCAACCCAGAACTGATTTCCTGACAGTATTGAACACATATCAGACCTTTATGTTATGCCAATAGATAGTACACCCAGGAGCAAGCACTGAAGTCTATTACATAGAGATATTGCATCCCTAAATTATATTATGGCAAGGATTGACCTTCATGGCCCGGATATAAAAATGGTTTTAATTTTAATACAGTGTGTCTCAAGGCAACCTGGGAACCTACTTTCAGGATGCTTCAGAGTATCTTACTTTGACAGTTTGTGTTCTTTTTGAGCTCTAAGCTTTTCTCCTTCATCTTTCTCTAGCTTTTATTACTACTTGCTTTGTTTAAAGTATGCATATGAGAGACAATGGTGCCTTCTGAAAGAGAAAACCATACAATACCATACAATGCCACATTATCCATAGTTTGCTGTCAGTTTCTCTTTACTGTGCATATTTCCTTATACTAGTTACATTGTTTTTTACCACTTGTTCTAGCACAGGCAAGAATTTCAATAACTGCTAATTTAAGAATGTATTGAATCCCATTTACTGCAGAATAACAAAGATTTCCTTAAAACTAAGTGCTTGCTAAGTGCTGTTGTGAAGCTGTGTCTGAGGCTGATCTCTTTGTTAGGCTTCTTTAAAATGCTACCTAGTAATTCAAAGAAAAACATGGTCTTTTATGTGAAGATTTGAGAAATTAACTGTAACAAAGCCAAAATGAGAAATTATTCCTGGACAATGCGTGTATTAAAAAAATGGGGTCTACTAGGATTTATTCATTACCTTTAATTCTTGATGCTATATAGAACACATTTTGATTAATTTTTCTGTTAAGATGAGTTTAAATAAAATTATTTGTTTCTTGGATTTCACTGTATTACTGACATCAGATGAAGAAAAGAACCCCACATTCTCAGTAACTCTAAAACAGCATTGAAACCATCATAAAGGGATGCAGGAGTAATGGAGTGATGAGGAGTTCCCAGGAACAGAATGGAAGTAGGAGTCTTGAGAAAGAGAATACTATAAATCCTTATTTGTTTGACAACCACTCGTTTAAACAGATTCAAGCAGAAACTCTGATAGAGTATAAGATTAATTAATAACATAGGTGTAGTTGATAGGATGAAAATTATACCTTTAGTTACCTAAGATGACTAAAAAACACACTCATGGGGAAATTTATATATGTAAATGATAGTATAATGAACTGCAACAAGACCCCCAGATACACATTAAGAATTTTGTTATAGAATCATGAGTAACAAACCACCTGTTTATATCATTCTTTGTTACTGATACATTTATATTCTTTGTTACCTTCTTTTCATATAAAAGACTGTGCTTTCCTATCTTAGAGGGATGCCAGCTGTGTTAGATGCCTCTCAGCCTATTCTGAAGAATGATAATAAAATCAAAGGTCTTGAATCTGTTCATTGACTTGCTCTTGCACGCTGGGTGAAGGAACAGTGCTTTAGGGACAACTTTATGGGATCAAAGGCATATGAGTGCTGCATATATGAATTATATGAAATAAAAGCTGAGAATGCTTTATTTTTAAAAATAAAAAAGGAATCTATGAAATTCTTTCTTGCCTGAAAATAGTGGAATTAAAATTTGATGTATATGTGTTGATAAATGCACCACCACGTTTGTACAGAACAAAAAAAAGCAGGATAGCAAGTCTGTTTGTGTCATCTGATTTGATCCTACCTATAATACAGAATCCAAATACTGTTATTCACTTCTTGTCTTTGACTTCAAGTGGCTCACTCAAGTTTTTATTAGGTATTCATTAACTTCTCTGTAAGTCAAATCATTCATTTTTTGACACTGGTTCTCCCTTTATTCATGCTGTGAACTTCCATTTATTGGTTATAGAATAGGCAATGAATCAGAAGTCATTTCATCCTTAGAAGAATGAGACCAGTTCCTTGAGTTCATTTCTGACTTCTTAGATTTTGAGTAAATCTTAAAGAAGGGAGACAATTAGTGTCCTGACAGACAAGAAGTAATTTGAACAAAGATTGTTTCCAGTCTGCTGGCTGTCTCAGAAATGCTTAATTACTTCATGACCTCACAAAGCAAGTGATGGTGGTGCCTTATACAATTAGAATGTTATTAAACTGGTTTTTTATAATTATTTTTTGCTATTGTATTAGAGAAACTTGAAAACAAAAATTAAAACTGAAAACAAAATCTAAATGCAAAAAATTTAAACAGTATTTTTGATATTTTTGAAAGGTTGAATTCTTACTACAGGATTTTAGAAACTGTACTTAATTAAGAGGAATTCCTCAAATAGTCTATGTTATACTCAGCGACTCACAGTGAGATGCTGATAAAACCTCTTACACTCTTTTTGTTCTTTACGTATTTGGAAAGGAAGTTCTTTCATTTTTAACTCTGCAGAGTAAGGTTTTGATCTCTTGAAGCATGAACTCTCTTATTGCACAGTGGGACTGACACTTCTTATCCTGGTTACTGTCTGTGAGACATACTGTGGCACAAAAAAATTAGTAGTAATAATGTATTTTTAATTAAAACAACTTAGTCTTGCTTACTTGTATATATTCCACACGACATGAACTGGGGGCCTGAACCATTGCAAAGTGAGGTGATGAGAATGTAAGCATCTGCTAACATAAATGTGATTCTGCGAATGCTGATGTTTTTTTAACAGGACTTGAAATCAAGAAAATTAAAAGGCCACACTTAATATGATGTCATACATAAAATTAATGTGTAATTTTTTAAGTTTAGTTTAAAATTCTTACAACCACTTTTGAAGGAATTCTTGGGTCATTGCAGTTCCACTCTGAATGTACTTGCCAACATCCATGAACAGGAACCAAGTTCATTTCATTGGGACACTTGCTGCTTATGCTGAAACATTCTGTATTCAGAAAGTCAGTCATGTTCACAGAGCCCAGGAAACCCAAAATCTTTTTCCAGCTCAGCGCTTGCAAATTATCTTTAATCTTTACCAATATATGACAATAGTCCATAAATCAGAGGTGATGAATGGGTGCATTTTGGGCTGTGTGTTGAGGGCACTAAAAAAGAAAAAACAAAGTTGCCAGATTGCCCTGTATTCAGAAGCACATCTATCTCAGTCTCTTCTCCAATGTAATATACAAACATGTACCTTTTTATAGCTATGGAGCTCCTCACACTCTTCAGAGTGCTGTCTCCTGCAGGACCACTGAAGCATGCAATGCTTCTTTGCACATGTCCTGTGCTTCAGCAATGTGGACAAGAAGAGATAACTGAAGGATCGTTTTATGACTGTCTTACTACTGGATTATAAGGAAATGAGCCAAATCTGTGTTTGGAGCAAGATGGGTGTATTGTGACAAAGCTGGTGCTCTGTGAGAAGATTGTTGGGTGTATAGAAGTCACTTTACCTTGTTATCTTCATGGGGAGGCACAGGGATCCATTATCATTAGAAGCAAACTATTCCCAGACAAGTTGTGATAAGAAGAGTGGAGGACAGCAGCCCAAGTTCTTAGATCATTATTAATGAAAGTGATGGCCTATAATTATGTCAATTAACATGCATGTTGTTATCTTTAGAAGTCTTGGGGAGGATTGGAAATGGTTCTGAGCATCCCTCTTTTATGGAGCTAAGCAGCAGCATGTGCACAGTTCATTCTGTCAGCTGCCTGTGGTTGGTAGAGGATAGCTTTTTATCAGGCAGCTACTCCTACAGAAGCCATAAAGGTGCTCCCTGGGGAACATGTCAGAACATGTCAGAATTTGTCATGAAGGAAAATGAAGATATGGGAATAGACCACAGTCTGAGAAATGTGATGGATACTGGGGAGCAAACTGTCACACTAACATTTTGTCTCATTTGAAAACAAAAATCCATGTCAATAAGAGAGTAAAGTACCCCCTATGCATTCAGAATAGGACACAGTTTTACATCAAGGTAAAGCATCTCTACAAGGTAATATTTAAAACACACATTCTGAATAAGAATAGACTAAATATTGTGGTTTATGGGTTTTTATTCTGGATAAAAAATTAATACAAAATATATTTATTTGGAAGCTTAACACTGGTGAATAGGCATGCCTTATAATATGACCGAAGTTTGGATGTAAGATGGGGTATGATGGATGTATGCTGTGGGAGGTCTCACTGTGAACAAATTCAGAAAAAAAAAATAGATTTATGTCTTCTGCAACTTCCTGAGTTCATATTACTGTAGGTGAGGGTAGACCTTTCACAGGGCTACCACCCTTTGTCTTTGGGAGGCAGCTGGCTCATTATGGGCTCAGAGTGAAACACATCCATGTTTGGCCCCAGAAGCCACTATGGCTTTCAGCTGTGATTGTAAAACCTTTTCTCTCCTCTGCCTTCTCCTACCTCTTTCACTTCCTTCTGTGTAACTTTCAGAAGATTAGCTTTCAGAAGGAAAATTCAGTACTTCTCTGCTGAAATACCACAATGAGAGTGTGAGTATGAAAGCAAAACATCATTACTTACAGCCTAAGAATGTTCCCCTGCAAAAAGTTTAACCTCTTACATCTAATTCAGTTTAGAAGGATACAAGTGAAAGGAAATACCTTCCTTCAATCCTCTAAGGTAGCTTTTTTCACTGAAGGGTGAAAGGTCAGGAAGGTTTTACTGCTCTCTTGTGTCCTTGCAAGGTGAAGATATTGGATGTTGCGAGGAGTATTTTGTATATAGATTTTCTCATATTAAATTTATGCTATGTTCATACTACTGTATACAGTATACAATGGTATGTAGCATTGCACTCTATATTATTACTATGTCAGGATATATTAAATATTCATTGACCTTGGAATATCTTGAAAGATATTTTTTTTCACAGGGAATTTGTTAGATGTCGCATGTGGAATCACATCTTACCAAGCAATAGTAGATATTATGTAGAAAAGATTTTTGATTTCATATCCAGTGTTTTCCTATTGGAAGTACAGAAAGTAATTTGAAACATTTGGGGAGTGTCTGGCTTCATTTTTATAGCCATGGTTACTTTGGTAAGTTATAGATAAGACACTCAAATTTTCAAACTGCTGTTGTAGTCTTTCTTTTCTTTTTCTTTTTTTTTTTTTTGGTGTGGTTTTTTTTGGTTTTTGTTTTGCTTTTTGTTTTGTTTTGCTTTTTTTTTCTTCTTTTCTTTCTTTTTAATTAATCCTGCACACAGTTAATTGTTGCATGTATACTGAAAGATACCCTGGTACATTTTCATTACTGTATACTAAAAGTACTACTTATACCCATGTAAACAAAATCTAACAAAACTAACATTTATTATGATGGTAGTCGTGAACTGCAAGTGACATGCTGTTAGAAGAAAAAAATAGCAGGAGTAGTGGAAATTAACTTGTCAAGACAAAGACTGCAGGACAAATTCTCTGTGCTATGTTCTATTTCTTGTCAAAAGCGTTACTAAATGAGGTTTATAACAGAAAAGCAACATTATTTAACAATATGATTTCTGGATGGATTTTTTTTTCTTCAGATGGAGATCAGGTTGGGATGCAATGTATGTGTCAGTGCATTTGTGTATGTAGTGTATGTGTTTTGAACCATGATGCTTCTGGATCTCACAGCTGAATGTGGGCATTGAGAGACTTTCCTAGTCCTGTAGTTTAGGCATAGCTGAAGAGACTTGGTATTTTCAATATTTGTTTTAGATTCTCAAAAAAATTCACAACTGGAATTACTACTCCTATTCCTCCTGGAGGAACTCTGACTTGGACTCACAACATCCACTGGGCTGAACAGGGGACCTCTTTTTACTGTTTTTTAGCCTGTCAGTTATCACACATCTTGTTAACAGTGATAGGTATGCCACACATCTTCCATTTAGGCTAATGAGAGAAATAATGAGTCTACACATGGAGTAAAATAGTGGGGAAAACAAGCTGGAGCAAAAGCTTCTCATGAGGTGTGCAAGAGAATGATTTCTGAGGAGTGATAAAAAAAAAAAAAATTTGATTTGTTGACATGTTTTCCTGTGTGTATATATGAAAAAAAAAATAAGAAGAAGAAGAAGAAGGAAAAAAAGAAAGTAATTTGTGCTAGGAGATGGCTAAAGGTTGAGATTTCTAAAGTCACAGATCTGTCTGGAAAAGTAGCACTGGAAACCATATCATGTTTGTTTGTCTTTTTTGAGGAAGCAGGATTACCTGTTTGTTTGTTTTTTTAATAACAACCAAAGAGAGAGCACCAAAAAAAGAGTAACAGTAATATCTCTTCCTTTTCTGCCCTTTCCCCACCAATTTCCAGAAAGAACAATACAGCAGGATGCTGGTAGGCTGGACAATACCAGAGAAGGGTAAGTACAAGCAAATATGGTTTCAAACTATGCTGTCAGGGTTTTGGTCCTCCTAGTATGAAATTGTGGTTAATCTCTAACAGATATCTTTATTTGTCCATGTTGAATATACTTAATCAATTGTGTTCCATGTGAAAATGCAACTCACCGAGAACCAGTTTGATTTAGAATATTTCAAAAGTTAATGCTCTGTTACACAATAAACTGTAATACCATTATCTTGTTAGTATTTGAAATAAATGACAGTTCATTACCCTATTACAAAACATCTGGTCTCAAGTCAAAAATTTTGTCATAGTGCAAGTAGAAGGACATTTAGAGCTATGTCACATACTGGCAGACCAAATGTCCTCAATTTTTATGCTGTTACAGTGAAGAATTAATCATCTGGGTGTCACAGAAATCCATCATCAAAATAAAAATTTGCTCTAATAATTCAGTCAGAGTTTAGCCATGAAATGCATAAGAAAGACAGAGTGAGCTTGAGGAATGTGACTAATTAGCTGATATTTGTCCTCTAAGGTTAGAAGACTAAAAGGAGAGTTGGTGTTAATAAAGGTCAGAAAAAAATCTGGTGCTGGCTTCTGTAAAAAGTTCTGGGTTTGCATAGGATTGAAGCTAAACTGAACTACCTTCCAAACAAAAGCAATTGTGATTTTGGGTAGAAAGAGCTGAAAATGTGGTTGAAAACTTTCCTGTTTGGAAGAAAATAGTAAGATTTTATGGTTTGTTTGCACTATAAATTTTTTCTTGATTCATGACAAAAATAAAAACAGTAGGCATGAAATTAAGTCATTTACACAGGGTTGAACAGAAGGCTGTCATGTGGAGCCAGAGCAAAAAACAGATGGACTTAGATACCAGCTGTTTGGATGGAACAGAAAGGCAAATTCAAGCTTGAGGAGAACGACTGTGAATCAATGACTGCTGGAGTACACTCTTCTCCAGTACTGGAATGGTCCTGATACGATTGGGTTAACTAGAACTGCATATATTAGATGGTCTGATGGTAATCAGCATGAGGTTTTTAGGGAACTGATTTAATTGTGATGTTTATGAAAATTTATTTTCTTAGTTCAAGAAAAGAGCCTGCTGGATGTATAAGCACTTGGGTTAGCAGAGTCTGATCAATCTTTATGTCTTACACCAGAAGAGCCATTTAATTTGAACTTAATTGAGGGTTTTGTTCTGCAAAGCAATTTTGATTATGTTCACCAAGGTATTTCTTTCTGTGTCACTGGAAAGAAAATTGTATGACTTATGTTACTATTTTTAAAGTTAACAAAAAAAAAAAAAAAAAAGCCAGTTGTTAAAATATATGTTTTGGGCAATAATAGTTATCAAGAAGAAAAGTTAAATTCTGTGGTACTCTTTCCTCTATGTAATTATTGTCACAACAACTCCAGTGATGCAGTGAACATGAGGCTCTTATGGTGCTTTTACAGTCCTGATCAATAGACTGATTCTAGATAGCATCAGATTTATCTTCTGGCTTCATGGTTGCCTTACTAAGGGTAAATAATAATCAGCACTTGATCTGCTTTATTTTCTTGTCAAGAAACTCTAGCAGTCATTTCCTCTCTTGCTGGTTCACAGGGAGGGTAACAACCAGCTAAGGTTATCAGATTCCACCATCAGGTCCACAGGAAAAAACATACAAGCTCAATCATCTTGATGAGTCACAAGGCTGTCTAGCCTAGGATGTCTATGACTAGGAAAATAATACTATTTTCTTGGTAAAAACTTTAAAAAACTGTGAAAGGATGTTAACCTTTCATAGTAGTATTACAAATACAGATTGCAGTTAACTACTGAAAATTAGGAACTCATCACTTTGTGATCTCTTGATTCTCTTGAAATAGCTGAATGCTTTCTCTTAGAGGACAAATTTTACATGTTTATAATTGCATTCTCCATTCTGATTGACTAGCCCATGATTTTTCTTTCCTATCTTAGAAAATTTGTATTACGTCAAATAACCAAACTCTGCTAATGAAGCTTTTTTCTCTGTCACCAGAACTGAAAAATTTGTTGCTAGTTTCTATTTCCTTTCAGTTGATTCCATTAAAACAAAAAATGTGTTAGAGATGAAAGGGGCACATCTTCTCCAAATTTCAATAGTTATGGTTTGAGGGGGAGGGGAGGAATGAAAAAGGATGATGAAATAGATTTTCCTAACACACAGACATTCAAAAAGAGAGGAAAAGAACCATCTTCCCAGCTCAGTCTTCCCAAAATGTGTGGATGCTTTGTTATATTATGTATTGAAAAATTAGTTTATAAGATATACTCCTAGCCATAACAAGTACACTTCTCTTTAATATTCCATTTTTTTTTCTTGAACAGATTTCTGTAGTGTGCATCATTCATCAGAAGACTTTTTAGTTAATATGTAAAGCTCTTTTGTCAGGTACATTATATTGCTTGCAACATTATTATTTTAAATATTTTAAGTAGCTCAATTTAATCATAGAAAACAACATATCTGTATAACCTAATTTTCTTTATTATGTTTCTAAAAACCTGTGTCTGCATATTTGAGTAGTCTTATCAAATATATTATGGCTTTACTCAATACTAATTGCTTTGGGCTTGTCAGAATGTACACTATAAATCATATTTGTTTTTCAAAGTTCCAGTTCAGAAGCTTTAAAAGACTGTCTTCCAATCAGCTATATAGAATGATGATTTTCTCCAGTATTATGTCTTCCACCTCTCAATCCTCTTGGAAGCTATTTGTACATGTAAATAGTACACTGACTTCCAAACAGGGATTTCTTCTGTTATGTTAGATGGTGATATGTCACTGACAATGCAATAATTTATGTTTTGTATTTCCCAGCTGTGTGAATATTTGTGATGAAGCAGTCATTTCAAGAAACACGAACAATATTAGACTGCAACAAATATTTCTGTTATAGATAATGAGCTGCTGTAGCCCTCCAGATCAATATGATTGTTAAGAATGCCCTGAAACAGTGAACTGAATGGAGGGGAAATTTAAGAAAAAATCAAAAATTCCCTTCAGATTTTGTAATTGTGCTAAGATACCAGGCTCTAAGCATAGCCATAGGCATAACAAGCATTTGACTAGGGCTGTACATAGTAGTCTAGTGTAAAATATTTCTAAAAGTGATTTTGTTGGTATAAACTGCTTATCTTCGTTCTAGGTCCAGTTTTATCTTGGGTACCTGTAGCAGGATGCTCTGCCTAGAATAGGATAAACCAACTCAAACAATGCCATCTCTATTTGGAATTCTACCAGTGACAAATGAAAAAGAAGGCATCATGCAGTTTTTGGTGTTGAAGAGTGCTGGAACCAGCTTGACTCATCAATTCCAAAGTTAAACATCCTGACAGTGAAATGAAGATCTGGTAGAACTGGAAAATACTCAGAAAAACAATACTGGTATTAACTTACCTAAACATGCTGAGTTGGCACACGTGGCCTGGAGACATGTGACTGACAGTCATTCACTTTATATGATAAAGTATATAGCATAAAGTCCCACTTTTTAACAGCAGGGTCTTCTCTCATACCCCTTCTTGGTGTGTGCATGAAGATTTCTTGCTTGAATAGTGACATCCCTCAAGGTGGCTGAGCAAAAGAAATTTGCCCACAGTAGTGCCCATAAGTAACATCAATCTGTATTTAATAATTGGTTTTTCTAGCTTTTAAACAATTGCTTTAATATAATTGCATCAATATAGAAGGTGTGCACTCTACTATATTAGTAGTTATAATTTCTATACTGTGTAGTAAATAATTCTGATTAAGATATTTTTGTTTAATCACTATCATAATAAATATTTGTATTTATATCATACATCAAGTTTGACATCCTTAATCCTGATGGACAAGTTGTATGAAAGTTCAATTATATCTGTATAATCTTTCAGACATAAACCTTTGGCAAAGTGTGGGGCTAAGCCACACCTGGGCTCTTCTCCGAGAAGGACTTTAGAAAGCAAAGCACTGACCTATCTGAATATTCTGCATTTTCAGGAAGAGTCTCAACTGACTATTGAGTGTGACCTATTTGTCTACAGCCTAGTCTATTTTGGAGCAGCAACCACCTTGCTTGGGGGGACTTTGGGATTACCAGATTCTCCATTCAGAATGCTAATTAATAGTTGAAGAATGCAGATTATGTTTACCAATGTGTTTAGGCACAGCATGAGATATCTGGGAGAATCTCCAAGTCCATAACAGTCAAAGTTTCCACATGAAGGCAGACAGGAATTAATTTGAACCCACTCTCCCAGTCAGTTCTTTGGTTCATCTGTGCAGGAGGAGGAGTGATGAAGTTCGTGGACTACCTAGGGAACTCCTGACTAAATGCACAGTGTGGACTCAGGCATAGCCCTGACCCTCAGCCACATTATGACAGGACAGCTATGGGACAACTGATTTTTTCTGTTGTGGTTGTAATATAAACCATGCAGATTTTGCCATGTGGGATTGAGTACTATGAAGGATGAGAAAGTGACATCCCTCCTCAGGAATTTATCATTCATCATCTGAAAGAATTCTGCTTTTCTATGCCCCTGAAAATCCTGGAGGTGACTCTGAATGTAGTTCTGAGGATTCGCTGGGCCCCCTGAAAGCATTCATCACCTTATTTATTGTATATTTTTCTGCTATGTTTTGGTTTATATCTTGCACCTATTATAATTCTGTTTTAAATCCTGGACTCTAAATCAACATGCAATGTTGGGACACAGCACATCACACCAACCAACCGAACACAAACCAAAACAAAGTTACAGAGTTGCCCGTGTATAGAGCTAATAGAATATATACTCCCCCAAAAGAATGAAACACTGTCAGTTGTCATTAATTGAAACTGTCTATAAGGTTCTGAATTGACATAAGGCGAAAGTAATTTGTCCACCTTGTGCATAATTGAGCATTAGCATGTGCAACTCAGAGAGAGACTGTAGAATATCTCTCCTTGGACGTTTTTACAGCCCTACTAAGCAATCAGCTCCATTCAGTGTTGACTATTCTGCACAAAAGACTGGATGTGAGGATCTCTTCAAATCTCTTCCAAGCTGATTTTTTGTATGATTCTGTGATTCCATGAGAGCTGGAAAAAAGAAACAAAGGAAGCATGGAGACAGACATCTGAAAATATGGGAAAAATATTTTTTTACAGTTTAAATCTAACTTTTTATTCCTCTTTTTTGAAAACTCAAAATGGGAGCAAACATCAGTGTGGATTTTCTGTTACAGTAAAAATTGACCATTAGCTATAATATTGTATGCAAGTCCTATTTTATCTTATCCAAGACTTGGTTTAGTTCTTTTTAAAGTACATATACACACTGTACACAATTTAATTTGCTCCAGATGAAAAATGAAAATTAAGAACATTTATCAAAACCAAAAGAAAATAGCCCTAGGAAATAGGAATAATACTGTGAAAAGATTTGACCTTTGTTTACTTCACCTTTGTATCTATAGGACTATAGCGGATTCCATGTAATAGAGTCACTTCTTCAGAAAATCTGGAATAACATTATGGTGAATCTAGTTCAAAAGGGACTTTTTTATCTACTTTACAGGACAGGATCAGGTCCATAAATCATAACAACACTAGTCTGAAGGGAATTTTTTTTTTCCAATGTCATACACATTCTTAATACAATGAATTGCCTAAGGAAGGTATTTATGAAAACACTAACCAAAAGTGTGAGCCAGAAGAAATCTTCTGTTGAAATTGGAGTAATATATCAAAGTGACAGAAATAAGACAGTGGGGTTTCTTTTAATCAGTGAGTTCTGAGTAATTAAATGTGGAGTAACCAAAGAGACTTTTACTGCAAATAAATGAAAATATAGATGTGTTTACATGTTTGCTATCACACATATTTGGTAAGACTGAAAAATAAAATTATAAGAAAGAGAAAAATATATGTTTTCTTCATGGGTGAAGCACAATGCTATAGTGTTGTTCAATGCCTGTTGTTAGAACCAGCCAATGCTTTTTAAATTAGAAATTCTCTGGTTAAAAAACAAAACTAGGTAGAGTGGCAACGTTTCACTTCTGAGATCACCTAAGACAGAAGCAGAGCCACAAAGAGTTGTGAATGTTCCCATGTATTTGATAATTATGGTGCAGTTCACAGGCAAAATTCAGCGTGAAATAAACAAAATTCATGGAATATTTCAGTTATCCCTGAAACTCAGCAACAAATATGAGGGAAAAGTAATTTTTGGTGAAGTGTTAGAAATGCCATGCTCCCAATCATTGTCTTAAAAACCAAACAGTTCAGTCATGAGAGCTAAAAAACATGGCAGGACGACAAACACTGCAACACATGGGTAAAATAGATGTCTGTTATTTTATAGCATTCTGTCTTGAAGCAAGAACCAGATTTGAGGATATTTCAAATATAGTCTCTTGAACTGATATGCAATGTAGAAAGTTTATTTATGTAATGAGCTTAATGTTTCTATTGCTGCTAAAACAAATAAAACCCAGAAAAACATTTCTATATTCAATAAAAATTCAACTTTCATGAGGTCCTAAGATTACAAACCATCTTGACATATGCCTGGCCCTGAAATGCCATCTGATTTCCATGAATGTCTGAATATATCTCACTTCATGTTCTACAATTCTTCTAAGGATGATCATTAAACTCTCTAAAAATAACTTTTGTCAAAATTCAGGACTCTGTGTTCAGTGTAAATTCCCAAGTCAATAATATGTAAATAGTCTGAAGACTGGCTGCAAGATTTAACTCCTTCTATTCTAGTTTGCTTAAAGTGAAGACGGCTTTCTGCAGTGCTGCAGAAACTTCACCTTTCCTAAGTTTTTTCCCTTTGCAGCTGTCTGTCTCAATTCTTCTCCAAAGACTTGAATAATAATTGCAAAAGAGAAGGGAGATATGCAACATTTTCATACTGATTCATAGGTAGGAAAGCAAATATTTTAGTGCCATCTCCCAAGGGCTGAAGCCTTTCACCTTTACTTCTCTCTTAGCTCTATATTCTGAAGGGGAAACAATGGTGAGAATGTGAGATAATACATAAATATAAGCTAGGATCAGTCTGGGAAACTGACAAAAACATTCTCTATTCAGACAGCTGTTTCAGAACACTGTTGTTTCAGGAAGTTGGCAGTGATGGATGCCTTTGGTTAACTTCTAGCCTCAACTGCTAAAGCAAACTGTAGACTTGCACAGGGATGTTTGCAGCCTTTGTCTTTCTCAAAACAAACTATGTAGCTCCTGGTGAAATAACATGAAGTTTATATCCCACTGGATTAAAAATGTCTTTGGAAATGCTCCAGAATGTAAAGTCATGTGTCCTCCCATTTTTTCCTTGAAATCTTTATAACTGAACAAATCTACCAGCTGGTGTGCATAACACACAGATAGAGTGCCCAATCTCTTTGGAGTACTGTTTACCAGTATTATTCATGGACTGCAGTTTTAGGACACTTTTTAAAGGAAAAATCCTATTACCTGGCATAAAAACTTATGATTTGCCAAGTATGAGAACATCTGCTCTCACAAGCACAGCTATCTGAACTTCATTAATCCTCAACATCCCCTCTGGGTGTATTTGAAGAATGTTGAAATAAAACTTTTACAACCTTTATTTAAGAGAACTCTACCCCATCAGAAAATTCTACAATCAAGGTTGAGCATATTGCCCTTTACCTTGATACTTACGGGGAAAACAGTAAAATTTTTGGCCTTGATTTGAAGACTGTGTGGCCAGGTCTATCAAAAGTGCTAGGGATGTTGAGTTTTCAGTTGTATGTGAATATCGGTGGGAGTAGAACATTTTAAGAATTATGTCCTCTACCTCAGAAATTACTATAGGTTTATATTATAGTTTGAGTCACCACTGTGAATCATTGTAGCCTTTTGTTTTCACCTGTGCACTTCCCACAGCAAGTTATTTATAGCACTCAATGCCTGTATTTAGATTGCTTTTTGACAGCTTCATTCGTACTCAGGTTTTTTACTATTGCTATTGTGCAGGTAGGTTTGCAGAATTTCGTCCACAAGTTGCATCCTGAGTGGAATCATCCTAGAGGAAAGGACTTCAGCTGAATTTAATTATGAATCAAATGTAAGAGCCTGTGAAAATCTTCCAGGCTATCTTAAGACTAAAATGATAATGTGGTATTTCTGGGCAATAGTGCACCTTTGTATGAACAGGAACAAAAACTGTCTCATCAGAAATTACAGTTTTATATTATGATTTGAAACCACAAGGGAATCAGGATGTCTCTCTCTGTCTGCTTTGGAATCACCTTCTCTGCAAGCACAGACGCAGCAAAAAGCCGCCATCTGGTCAGAGAAGCCTACTAACAGACCCAAGAGAATTGCCTTCTTAACCTGGTGAAATCCAAAGCCTGATATTATACATTCTGTGTTTAGCCCCTAGTGTGGCAGGAGTGAAATGGTGAAATGAAAGTAAAGCAGTAGGAGAAAAGCCAACATGATGATTTATGGGCACGATGTGTCAGATGGTCTAAAACCACAGATTTCCTTCAATTGTATTGGCAATAACATTCACAACATATATTTCAATGCCTATATTTTTATTATCTGCTTTAAATCTGCAGAGTTTTTGTCTTAAGGAAACTTTCTGTTTGTCTTGGTACATGTACTAGTGAGATGTTTCTGCTTTCTTGATCAGATTAATGCCATGTCTATGTTCCTGAGAGTCATTTGTATTTAACATTGTATTGATAGGAAAATTCATGACTCCAAGATATGTTTTTGTAGCATATCTACAGGTCATAGTAATACTTTTAAACTTTGAATCTGGTTAGAAGCATTTTAAAGCTATGAAACATACATGATGTCTTTCTGCTATTTCTCATGGTAGTAATATTATATTGACACATCATGCAAGAAGCATGTAAAAGGTGTTAGCTTTGGTTAAATAATTGAAAAAAAAATTCTGTGTCAACAGAATTTCATCTTAAACCTACTTTTTAAAGAAATATTATTAAGCTTAGTTGACTTGCACTAAAAAACATAGTACACTGTAAAAAAGTCTCTAAGAGTTTGTTTTCATTGACTGTCATATCCATCAACAAAGAAAGACCTTATGGAATATATTACCATAATGAATTATGTAGGAGGCTTTTTGAATGTTTAAGGAAGGTGAGGTCTTTACTTAAAAAAGACAGTTTATATACATCCTTATACAAAGACCATAAAATCATAGATAAGGTGGAAAGAAACCTCCTTCACTGTTAGAGAGTTCATGATCAATTATTTATTTTGGCAAGTCTCCGTGATTCCTTAACATATAACCATTAATATTTCTTTTTTATGTTGCTGTGCATGGTAAAAGAGAAGAAGCAAACATTATCAGTGGGATTCAAAATTTTATTTTAAGAAAAATAGCTTCCATATCACAACTCAGAACTTTGATAAAGTAGTGCTCAGAAGAGGATGGTGGGATGAAGTCCCTATGATGTCTACTGCTTTAACTGGTTTAATATCATCGTAACTTTTATACAAAGTTGTGGAGATCAGGCTTTAAGAAGTTCTTGGGGGAAAGAAAAGGTATCAAATGTTTTCACAAAACCCTCTCTTCCTTCAAGAATTACATTGGGATTTTTCCCTAAAGTTTTTCATCAACAGCAAAATTGATTAATAAAAACTTTTTTATCCAATTTTTCAGCGTAAATATTTTGAACAGCCATGTTTGCAGCACACAAGACTACTTTGTGCCTTGAAATGACTGTAACCTGTTCCTCCATGACATTATTGTGCTTGAAATTTTAAGATGCAGCTCACTACCTACAGTTACCTATCAGATTTTTTGCATTGAAATGACCTTGGTTTGTACTCCACCTGTGTAGCTTCTGACACACATAGCTGTATCAGTATGAACTCGTGCAGGTGTGCAAACCTGGACAAGGAGGTTTGTGTTCTTCAGCATGGTAACGATAGTGTACTTTTGTCACAGAGCTGCTTAGCTTTTCTTTCCAAAAGTCTTGCCTCTGCAAGGGTAAATTCCTTTTTTCCATGGTTTTCACATCAGCAACTGTTCTTTAATTGGTTCCTTAGTACAGTCCCTTTCCAGTCTGCCATTTGTCATCACAAAATCAGGAAAAGAGAGTAGATTAATTGCAGTGCCTGCTCTTGACTTATGGCTGATGCAGTTCATTGCACTGGTAAGTAATTCCCACAGAGTATTCAGAGAGTAAAGCCGCATATTTTATGAGGCCGCTTTTCCAGATTCCTTTAAAAATTTGTTAGCAGATTGTTTACTTTTGCTATTTTTGCTATAGACAGCAGCAAATTCTGTATGTTTTATTGTATTGTAAACAAATGTCTCAAAGTGCAATTTAAACATAGAAGCCTGTCCATGCTGATTTTCACATTTCCCAATCCTTTACGTTAATATATATAAATACACATCTTGGGATTGCATGAGATCAATTTTAAATTTAAGGCAATATAGGAAAGGTCCACAGAAACTGTCTTGGGGTTTTGTGGTGGTTTGATTCTTGTGTAATTACAGCAGTTTATCATGGATCTGGTGGAAAGTTTTGTTCTCATATAACCTTTATTACTTCCCTTTTTCTATGGTAAAAGAATGCATAATAATTTCCTTTTTGTTATTGCCCTCTCTGATCTGACCTTCAAATGTCAGACTTTCTTCTTTTTGATCATGCATATAATATGCACCTTGACTCACTTATGTGAAGCTATATAAGACAAAGGTCCTTTCATGACTCAAGCTTTGAGTGAAGTAATCATATTATATCTATCATTTACATCAAAAGAGCAGATATTTCATCCAAACTTAGCATGTTTCCTACTGATGTAAAATAGAAGTGACAGAAATACAAAAAAAAAAAAAAGCAGCTTAAGGCACAAAACAAATGTAATATGTGCTCCTTTTGAGACACTACTGCTTGAGCAAAATCATATTGGATTGTTTAGAAGCGAAAGTAATTGTCTTCCAAGTACACTTCAGTCTTTAGGCTATATTGTATTTCATGTTACAAGTGCTTTCAGAAATGACTCAACGCTTGCAAAATACACTTAGTACCATTAATCTCTCCAATTATTGTTTGATTGCATAAAAAAGCCAAAACATTTTCTTCCTTGCGTAATTATTTAGCACCAATGACTGCAAATTATGAAGCATCAGGGTTTTTTTTTTAATTTACTTAATTGTCAGTTAGATTTCTGTATACCAGTTGAAAGCTTTATACAACCCAGTAAGAAATGTTCATTTGATCCCAGGATAGGTCAGCATAATTTTGTTTTTGATTTTGAAAACTGGAGGACATTAAAGATAAATGGCTAACAGAGGAAGCTTATGCATAAAATAAATTTTTTGAGGGATTGAGTATTTTCAAAGACAGTGAAGACTGTATAGAACCCTCCAAATGAGAGAAAAAAAACAAAGGGAGAGTTTTGAAGGCCTCATTTTCTCCATCCATTTAGCATTCTAGATCAGAAATTGTGTGCTTTACTGAAGTCAAATGAGCTACATAGATACAATATGGTTGTGATCAAAGTTCAATTCTTGCATGATTTGGATTTGTTAGTATTTGATTTATTACTATTACTTCCCTTAAAAATTCTTGACAAGTGACATCTGTTCTATGAAATCTTGAAAATTATGATTTCTTTCATGATTCTCATGATAGAGAATCACATTCAAGAGCTTTCACAAGAAAGTATCCTTATGGGTCAAAACAACACCTGAAATTATATGATCATTAGTAAATTTTCTCCTTATTGGCAGAAAAGGAAAGGAAAAAAAAAACAAACCCTTTTCTAGTTCCAGCTGCTAGGAAGATTGTCCACTTACTTTCTTGACACATCAATTTTGTTTATTTTGTTCTACATTTTTACACAGCTTTTCTATGGAAAATTTCTCTCAAATAAAATTATTCGGCATCACCAAGCTTTCCCCATTGTAAATACCCAACAAATGAAATTACAAAGTAACCAGAAGATTTTTTTTTTTTTTTAATTAGTAGAGGCTAAGAGATATATTGAGAGCTGGAGAGCTCTGCAATGAGACTACACGACACGATAGAAATGCCAGTCCTTGAATGATTCCAGGTCATTTCTATATAGGATGGAAGCTGGGCTCTTCACCACTAGATGAAATTAATGCCTTTATTTTCCAATGAAAACAACATATCCAGGCTGTTGAGTGTGCTTTTGGGAATCTCCTGCTGAGGATGCCTGGAAGCCAAGGACTGAGGAGCGTCAAGCAACTACCAATAGCCTCAGATTTTATGTAACCAGCTAGTGCAGGACAGGAGTTCACAAGAATCTCCTCCCAGCATTGTAGCCAACTGAAGTAAAGAGAATGGCTACTGAAGTGTAAATCTTTTCCAACCTACTTTCTCACAGAACTTACTATTGGTATGACTCTTCTATCCTGGAAATTTTTAACCAGAAAATGATAGTAGGCTTGGCTCTTTCTATCTCTTCCTCTTTTAAACAGAAACTTTGTTAAAAGAATAGGAAAAAAAATAAAAACAACTACCTATTTGTTAAGAAATTAGTTTATTTTGAAAGCATTGTATATAATTTTTCACTGTTGCAGTCTTTATTCCTCATGTTGTTAAACATTTTTCATTTATATTACTTCCACTAATTGCATGCTTGGGTTAAGGGTTTTCATTAAGAATTATTGTTAAAGTTTTGTGAATGATGATTGATTCCTTTTTCTCTTAGGAAGGAACCTGATGAATTTTATCTGAATTTTTGTAATCTCTTTTGAAACACATGTGAGTGACTGTATCATAATAGACATGCCATTACTCAGTTTGTGGAAAATTTGTGATTGGGGAAGACTGCGATACCCCTGTGGTTAAAGATTTCCCAGAAATAATAAGCTTGTAGGCAAGACAGGCTATGTAATTAGTGCTTTTGACAGAAAGCTTTCTGGTGAAATAATAACTTTAAGCTAAATGTAGGAGAAATAGAGTCTAAATGCATGTCCTTAGACTGCAGTGAAAAACTAGACTGCTTTAAAGGTTTTATCCTTTCAAAGTATCATGGCCAGGACATGTATTTCACCTTAAACTGGAGAACTGAGTGTTTGAAATAACAGGTGGAGATTCCTCTTTCAAAATTCTCAAAATAATCTGTTTTTAAAAAATGGGGTTTAGGCACTTTACTATTGTCCTGATCACAGGGTATTTTTTTGCAGTAGTCAGGAGGGGGCATGGCAAAGCCAGCGAGGTTATTCTATATCCCCTATATCACCTATATTCTATATCAAGGTCATTACCAGGTGCAGGGAAGGGGGATTTGAGAGGCAGAGGAACTCTTTTCTGGGGAGAAGGGTTTGCTTTCGTTGGGCTGGGCTCCCAAGCATTTTACATGTGACTCGCACTCTTTCATACACTTTTTTCTTAATATCATTGCCACTGCTGTTCATTTTCTTATCTTATTACTTTTTCCAGTAAATTGTATCTTATCTTGTTGTATCAGCCCATGACCTTTTCCATTTTGACACCAATACACCCCTCAGGCCACTTGAGGGCTGGGGTGGAGGGGCTGAAGATTGCAAGAGGCAGTGAGCAGGTGACAGTGCGGCTTGGAGAGCCTTGGTGGGAGAACTAAATTGGGGAGTACCATTCCCAAACCATAAAAAAACCTATGAAACAAGTTAGAAAAACTTAGAAATGACGTCTTACTACTGATCATCTCTGTAAACAATTCAGATATGAATCTTTAACTGGTTTCACAACCACAAAACTAAAAAGAACAAAAATTACAGGAAACTGTGAATAGCTTTTTTGGTATTTCTTTATATTGGCTTTTTTGGAGTTGCATGGATAAGGAGAGTTTATCTGTAGTTTGAGAGGCATTTTGCTACATATCTTAACAATACTATGTTAGTTTTCCCTTATCATCAACAAGGAGTTTCCTGCTTTCTTGAAATATGCATTCTGAGAAAAAATGTGCTAATTTCTTTCTCTACTTTTGGTAAACTACACACTATACCTTACTGAACTCCATTCTGGGACCTATCAATTCTGGTAGACTATTACATAACTTCCACTGCAACGAAATTGCTCCTGTGCCAGGGAGAGCACACCTTTGTGTATCTGCAGAGAAAAAGGATATCACTGCCAGAAGCTTATCATGAGAGAAACCAAGACTTTTAAGGTATAGGGTGAAATACGTAAGAAAAAAAACTATTGCTGAAAATTTGAAATACTGCATCTATTTTATCTTGGCACAAGAAGTCCAAATGTGGAAGTGCATTTTTCAATTTTAAGTTTAATTCATAAATTAATGTTCTTTTGTAAAATAGTTTGTTCTCTGTACCCCTTTTTGTTACCCACTTTTTGTTTATCCCTGTGTTTTCCCCAGTGACAGTTCTGTGATTGGTTCTGTATTCTCCCTAAGTTTTCCCCTCCCAGAGACAGTTAACTGTCCATCACCTCATGGATAGCCTCCTGTTGCTGTCTGTCATTTTTGGGGTCACTCCCCACTTCTGGAAGATTCTGAGAGAGGCATCGACTGATTGGACAGAATCCTGATTGTCACCTTCTAATGTTCACTGTATGGTTGTTTTATATGTTTGTTTATGATATGAGCCACCCCCCTGTAAAACCTTATTGGTTCCCTTTCTGTGTAACACCCCCCGTTATAAGGTCTCACCCCAGAGTCAGCCAGGGTCTTCGGGCACGCTGACACCCGAGGTGAGGACTCCATGCCGGGGTTTCAATAAACTCATGTGACCCAGCGTCTCCAGAGTCCCCCCTTTTTTGCAATCCTCCAGCCAATCACCACGCAGGAGCAGCTGAGTGGAAAAGATCCCACTGGAGTGTTACCTGTGCCAAGCTAGCCGGCTTGAGAAACGGGCATGGTAACATCCAAGAAAAGGTTTACAGCTTCTGTACCATCAAAAAATAGAAGTGGATAACTTGTGGTATGTCTTCGCCCCGACAGAACTCTTGCAGGGAATGCAGCAGTCAAGTCTGTGGCAGCAAGGAGTAATGGGATGCCCCTCCAGGGCACCAGCAGCAGAGATTGATCAGGGCCCTGAATCAGGGTCAGGAGCTGCAGGAAGAATGGAGGGGATTGAATGCTATCAGGGCAAATGAACATGACCCTGACGGGCTTCACAAGGAACACTGAAGACGGAAGATCTGAGCCCTGTGATGCAGGGAAGGAGGGACATGCTTGAATGAGTGAGGGACATGCTTGAATGAGTGATGGTTAAAGACTCTCGAGATGGGAGAGGCATGAAGCTTGTGACCTCTGACAGCAAAACAATGATTCCTTATCTACCCTCACATCTGAACCCACAGGATTAATAGTAATATCCTGTGTAAGGGAACAATATCCATTCAGAAAAACCTGAGTGAACTGGGCATGCATAGAGCACCAGCAAAAAGGAGAAGTGCAGGGTAGTGATGGTTGGATGCTTCCTTTTGCAGCCCACATCTGACCAGAGGTCTTAGGGCACACTTGCTTGTCATGAGTTAGCTGTTTGCAAACAAACTGGACTAGGGCAGGAAGGAGCATTCTGATGAGACTGCCAAGGGCTTCCCAACTCTGAAGCTCCTGCTCATTTTTCCATGTGTGTCACTTCTGAGGGAGACCTGGGAAGAAATCAGGAAGGGCTACAGTAGTCTGGAGATAAAGGTAGGACATGGAAGGACAAGTGGTATTTCTCTTAGTTCTGCTACTGAAGGAACAGGACTCAGGTAGAAGTGGATATACACTGTGAGTCAGCAACTGCCTGGTGTCATGGATGGTGTCTTGGCTTTTTTAAGCACGAGTTTCTCTTTGAGGAATGAGAACTGCTAGCAAGAGATGGGACTCACTAGACAGTAATGTCCTAAAAGCATCTTTTTCCTGGTCTTGATTGTCTGTTGTAGAGAATAATAAACCAGATACAGTGGGAAGGGTGATGGCAGTTTGCAGGTAAATGAAAAAGTGGAAATCGGGGGTAATAAGCACATGGGACATTGTGATGGGAGTATGAGGGCTTCTGGAAAGGATGAAACAAGTGTCAAAAGGCACTTCTGAAGTTTCTGCACACAAATGCACACAGCCTGGTAAACCAGCAGGAGTACCATATGTGGTGTGTGTGCTTGAAAAACTGAGATGTGATCGCAGTAACTGAGGTGGGGACAGCCTGTGAGTCTGAAGGGCTGGGGTGGATGGATGTCTGGATAAAGGCTCCTTAGGAAAGACAGAGAGTAGGGAAAAGGAGATGGGGCTGCCAGTGCACTAAGGGACAGCTCAGATATATGGAGCTCTTCAGCTCTCCAGACAAGTGACAAACTTATTGAGGGTCTAGGGGCTAGAAGTAGGGAACAAAGCAACAAGGGCAAGATTGTGGTGAGAATTTATTATGGACTGCCGGTCCAAAATGAGCAAATGAACAAAGTCATCTTTGTTGGGCTCAAATGAAAAAATCCATCCTTTGATATGCTACACAAGGATATCTAAGGAAAACTCAGCCTGCACTGGTATAGGAAATGAAGGGGTTAAGTTTAGTGCTTAATTTACTGCTGCTAGATAGGATAGAGAGTAAAAGCACAAAACCAAAATATGCCAGAATGTTCTAGAATTCTTGACAATTTTAATATAATTGTAATTGATTCATATGCATATGTTGGTTTTCCTTGGAAGCAGGATGCTGAGATAATGGAGTAAATATCATAAAATAGTTTTATTTTATAAAGAGCCTATCAACATCCTGTTAGTAAATTTTTTCTTCCCATGCCAATTATTTGTATGGCATTAACATGACCATTGGACAGTAAAGTCATTCATTATTCTAGCCTTACATCGCACCATTGTTGATGAAAAAAGGTTCACTTTATTAAGCTCTGAACTTTCTATTTCTTTATTAAATAAAGCATAAGCTTCAACTTCACTAATGCAAGCAATATTTATGGTATTATATTCCCAGGAATTTTGCATAAATGATGACTGACATTTGGAGATGCTAGCAAGTGGTTAGATCTCAAATTAGATAAGATCAACTAGTATTAGCTAGAAATTCTGTCACATATTGACCTCCTAATCCCATACATTGAACAAATCAAAACAAATATTCTATTCTTGCTCTGAAAATCTAGTACAAGTATATAGGGCAGGCATATATACACCTTGAAAATGGAATAAAACAATTCTATAATACCTGGAGGGGGTCTATCTAATTTTTTAAATTATTTGAAGCATTTGTCTGTTATTTGCATTAAGTGCACTACAGCATTTTGGAAGGCTATGTTCTTTTAACAAGTCAAGTGTGTACTTTGTCCATGTCCCTCCCATCACATCATTGTTCCTGCTTTTACAGTAGACTAGTTTAAGAGGTTAGAGTGTTGTGATGTTTCAAATATATGCTATAATACTCTCTCTTTGACCATATTTTTGTTTAGTTTGGTTTCTAGAAAGACAAAAGAGATATGAATTCTGAATAATCTGAGAACCACAGGATTACAGTAATTAGTTGATCACATTTTCTAGGCTTTTGGGGTTTTTTTAAGCTTGTTCAGCAAATGAAATTAATTTTACCAAATATGAAATGCATTAATAGGAAACCACGGAATTATTCCTATCTTGACTTTCTCTTGAAATAAGTATACTATCTATTATTCACTGATTAAGATCTGCTGTTTAAAATTGCACTTATATTACTTATTAAACCTCTGTATTTTTAGGAAAATGCAAACTTTTCTGTTAATATATTTATTTGAATATAAAAAATTCCATGCTGGGGAATTTTCAGTTTTAAGAGAGTGACAGTTTGAATCAAACCATTCAATTTCTTTAACAATTAAATTTAAAGAGAAATGCTTATATCCTTACAGGCATACAGTGGCATGGCAACTAGGCTGTAATAGAAGAAGCAAAAAAATGGGGTAATTATGAAAATGCTGGAAATGCCATCTGAGTTAGAGCAGTGGTGCCTACCACAGTGCTTCACTGCTGGTACCAATAGTGGAAAATAAATGACAATACTGCTGTAACAACAATAGTGTCGCAGTAAACCACTGTGGGCCTGGCCAGTGGCCTCATGCCTCCAAAGCCTGCATCAGGCATTATCATTCCCTTTGGACAACTCAATTCTCTGAACAGGTGACTGGTGCTGAGCCTTGGGTATCAGCTCTTGAGCTACTGAAATTACTATGCCCTGTTCTTAAGGAAAACCAGCTTTGCCTTATATTAATATTCAAATTAAGCAATGTTAATTTGGTTGAAAGCTGGGGGTTCAGGGACCAATTAACAATCAGTTCAGATACTCCTGCCTCAAGGGTGGTACTACCAGTTGGAAGGGTTTGACAATTGGAGGCTATATAGGTAACATCCTTTAACATTTCTCAGGAATTTGGGCTAAGCCATTTAAAGAATGCAGTCAGTTGTTAATGCATTTGTATTTATCTTTCATTACCTTCAGACTAGCTAGTTCTATTACTTCTTGTTCAGGGGAAAGTGCTACTCATACAGGACTAATGATAAAGTGATATGTAGATGACAATTTATAATCCATAAAGAGGGTTGCTTTTGTTATTAAAGATCACAGTATAACCTAAAAAAGTAAAACTATGTAAAAGCAACAGAAAAACTGTATGAGTGTATGAACACCAAACTGCTTAATGGAATATTGAAGATGAGGAAAGTACATTTTTTAAATATTTTCAAAAACACCCTTCAAATTTGTCCTCACATGTTAATAATAATTTGTGTAAAAATGTCTAGGTCTTTTCTAAGACAGAGTCTGCCTGAAATTTACTTTGTAACCTGGGTTTTTTGCTTCTTAGTTGTATTTTATTAGGTAGTTTCATGTGGAGAGGCATATATATTTTACAATCTCATTTTTGATTGTTTATTGGCACAAACTCCTCATTTTCTCATGGTTGATGTGTTTTGAATCAATGAGAAGATTAAAATTAAATTTCATTGTCAAAGTCTTGTGATTTCCAGATGCCAGACAAGTTTTGTACAAAAACAAGAATCAAAATAAACTACTTAGCTACCACTTGGCAGAGAAAGCCTTTACAGAATCATTCAGGAATTACTGCTTTTAAAAAGCTGCTTGAAAAGTAGGATTTTTCATTAAATTCTTCCATTCAATACTTTATTTTTAACAAACACAGACTTTTCCAAATCCACTTCCTCTCTCTGTTAAGGGATTACATTTGCAATCAACACAGGTAAATTTACAAGCATAACTAAACAACACAAACTAAGGATGGATATAAAATTTAAGAGAGATTTGTTTTTAAATCATGATTCCCTATTGGTTGGATATATTAAAGGGTCTGGGGAGAATTTCTGTATAGAAATCCAACTGTCAGAGAGGAAGAAGCACTCTAGATTAATTGTCATCTAGAAATTAATTGTCATCTAGAAAACAAACCCACAGTCTCTTAATTGGCTGGAGTTAATCTGGATTTTTGAAGAAAGTGGACACTCAGCTATTTGCTATTATTTCCGTTTTCTGAAATTTTGTTTAGGATATATTTGCTAGCTCTCTGAAAATTCCATTTCCTTTTTCCCCTCTCCTCTCTTTTATTAGATCCTCAGAATAGGAAAATGATTTGCTGTTGTTGTCTAAAGAAAGGCTGCCACTTAATAAGGGGATGATTGTCTGTCAAGGTGATGCTGTGAATATTTCTTAGCATCCTGTGGAAGAGTGCGTATCTAGGATTTGTGAAATTAAGGCAGCACTTAATGACTTTTTTTTTAAATCCAGCCTCCTTTCTACTTGCATTAACCCAGCTGCAAAGCTTCAAGTGCATTGATTTGTTTTGTGAACACTGTTGTCATTTCAGTGGTGTTCATTTCAGCTGAGATTGTCCTTAGTAGCTGATGGCTTTTTAATGTTTTAATTATCAAGTGTTTGTTAGTTACTGTCAGAGACTGCCATGTAATGGAGTGCATTTAATCTTCATATTTGTAGGCAATGGAGACCACTCTGATATGCATTAGCATTTTGCAGCTTTGTTCTTGTCTTAAAGAAAATATTATCTATCAGCTGACATTTTATTCCTTTACTTGTATGTTTCTATTTTTTTCAATTTTTCTTATTGTCCAAAGCATCACAAGCAATTGGTTCTTGCTTTTCCCATTAACTTATTTCTCTCTGCAAACTTGCCTTTCTATATTGATTATGTGCCACTGTCACAGTAAACTGCTGTCTACAGCGGATATTTGGAGGTACAGACAAATTAATTCATATGAGGTAGACTTGGCCTGGTATTGTGAGGTTAGGAAACAAAATCAGCAGCAACTGACCTTCTCTTAATCTCTGGAGGCTTTCTTTGGAACTGATGAAGGAAAGAGAACAGACACACATCCTGCAGCAATTTCAAAGCCATGGGCTCCCTCTCTCTGTCTTAATTGCTTCACTCACTTCCAGGAAAGCACACAAATTAGTTTCTTGCTCTGAGCTGCATTCGCAGGCACCTCACATGCTGTTCAAAGGACTGGAGATCCTCCTGGAGCTGAGGGAGAACTTTTCCTTCTCTCCCTCCTTTCGTCCCTCCCTACATCCCTTCTGTCCTCCTACTCTTTGCCCTCCATGGATCAGCAATCCCATGGAAGTAATAGCCCTAGATTGCTCCACTTAGGGCTTAAAGGATAAATTCATTTTTTGTTCTTTCTTTTTTTAATTGGTGTTTTCTACCCTTTCATGCTGTTTCTTCACGTCTTCTTTCTTTCATATCTAATGGAAGCAAAAAAAACAGCCCACTTGTTAAATCTATTTTAATCACTTGGAAGAAACACTGCTTCTGCATTCAACATACAATTAAATACCCTTATCCATAGTGACACAGGCTTAAATCTCTGGCCGCTCTCCTGATTTATAAAACTTGGCTGTGTTTGATTTTCTAACCTCAGCACTTTTGATGAGGTTGTCCTGCCAACAGCATGTTTTATTTAGACTCCTGTTTGCAATCATTTATCCTCTTACACTCAAACTCTTATGGTGAGTCAAAGGGAAGACACTGCATATATGGAGCTAGGTGTGTTGGTTGTTTTAAAGTAGCAATTTTCTAATTAGATACTAAAAATTCATCGTATTTCAATCCTGTCACCATGATATCTTTTCTCCTAGGTAACAAGTGCCTTTTTTACTTACTGGGCTTGATTTGACAGGTCTGTGTAGGGATTTAGAGGCTCAGACTCACACACAAAGGTGAAATATAAATTCAGTTGACGTCCTCCAAACATTTTTGTAACATTCATAGCTTCAAAATTTGATCAGGGAACCTGTATCCACTCACACATAGTGACATTTTTGAACAATAAATAGATTTCCAAGACTGATCATTTACCTGGAGAGCAAAGCAAATACCTTGATAACTTTTGAGTTGCACAAAAATGTTCAGGGTCTGTGAGCTGCAATCCTTCCCCAGAGTCAATAGAAGTTCTGAGTGCTGAAATGTAAAAAGAATTGATCAATCTATTGGATTAACATGCCCCTGACCTACCATCCAACATTTATATTAATGAAGGCTGACAAGTTGCTTTAACCCAAAGATGTGTTTGCTTTTAAGTAATTTACAAATAGTGCCTACACATTTTAGGAGTGCAACACAGAAAAGGAAAAATCTATTTCTGGATCTCTAATTCTTTGAACTATTCTGCCAGTGCCATCTGTGGTTTGTGCATTGGGATTTCAGGACTCAGCAGTTCTGATAGGGATAGCTTTCTTCTCTGTTGACCATCTGTCACAGGTGTAGGCACTAGAACACATAATATTAATTTTATAGATTAAAAAACTGCAGTTGGACTGGCATGCTTGTTTATTACTGTCTGCTTTGAGTCCATGTCTTGCTTTTTGTTTTTTGGGGGGGTTCTTTGGGATTTGCTTGTTTGTTTTTTGTTGTTTTGTTTTCTTTTCTTTTGTTTCTTTGGGGTTTTTTTGGCGACATTCAGAAATGAGTTTGTGGATCTCAGTAAAGTCTCTGTAAAAAAAAATGCTACATTAGGTTCCCATTGATTTATGAAGCAGAAATGTTTGCAAGAGAAGTCTTGAACAGCTTGTTTGTTCAGCTCAGCAGCAGGGACAGCCTGCAGATGATTAGCTCCACTTATGCCCATATGTGTCATGGCAGTAAATACTGATTATTACAAATGGGTTTGCTGGAGATTAGGCTAATTAAACAAAAGTCAAAAACAAATGTATATTGGTGGCTTGAAAATGTGTAAATAATAAGGGGTCCACTTCATGTTTGCATTATTGCTTTCAAAGGGAGTAGAGTTATGCAAATATATGCAAAAATCTCTTTAGGGTGTTATTGGTTATCACGTGTCACAGTTTCCAATTTTAACAAGCTGTCTCTTTAAGGCAAAAAGAAAGGACCAGATTTCCAAAAGTTCCATATATTAGAGAGACCTTGAGAATGTGACAGATTCATTTCATGGAACTTTGAGGTTCCAAAATTGTGTATTTATTCTGTAATGGGACTAAAATCAAACGTGTTCCAATGCCTTTATTAAAAGGGATGGCTGGAAAGAATGGCTTTGTTGCCCCTGTACAAGTCCAGTTCTTGTTCTCGCTTCTGCCTATTATTTTCCATCTTTTCAGGACATTAATAAGTCAAAACAGATTTGATGTCTTAGAGAATTGTGGGGTTTTGTTCATGATTGTTTTTGTACTGTAAGCAAGCAACTGCCTTTTATGTTGCCACTTCAGCCACCACACAAGCAGTGCTATCTTAGGTATGTATGTAATTTCTAAGAGAGCTTGTAATGTAAAGGTTATACCAGATTTTGAATCTTTGGGTAAAGGCCTCACAGTGCAGACTGAAGTGCGTGAACTCTAGAAATTTCCATTAAGAAGCTTAATAAAAGTTTTATTCAGTGTAACTGCTGCTCCACCGATGTCATCTATTAGTCCCAATCAAGGGCTGAAACCCTTGGCAGGAAGTCGTAGTAATCTATGCCTTCCCTCTATAATTCTTGGAGTTACCATCAACTTTGTTAACATGAGGATCTTGCCTCATACACTTCAGGAGGATGTCTGCAGTGACAACAGTCAAGAAGTGTAACATTTCCTCTGAAAAAGGCTTTTGTGCACTCATTACCTTGGATATTACCATCAGAAAATGGTTAGAAGCTGCCTTTGTTTTTTAAAAAAGGAACCTTTGAAACCTGAGTGTTTATGTCCTGCATCCTCCTTTAAGAAATAAAGTTGGTTTGTGTTACTCTGCTTCAGAATTTAGGGGAACACACAGAGGTAATAACTGCTTGAATTTTTGGAGAGGTGCATCAAGTTGTTCAGGGATGTATTACTTCTCTTTCTCCACAAATTTAGCCAGAGAATTTGAAGACCAATAATAATACTTAAAAAACTTAGCATTAAGTATTTCATCATGGCTCACTTACACTGTTGACCTAGCTGAATGACAGGTTACAAATAAACTGATAACGTTTTCTTAAAGCTGCAAAATATGAATAAATGGATTAAGGTTCTGTGTGTTTAGAGTGTAGAACATAGAAGGCAGTATGTAACACCTATGATTATGTATTAATTCTACTTAAGATTATCACATCTCTTCTTTTGGAAAAAAACAAACAAAACAAAACTGTGAAATATTCTCTGTAACTCTGTTTAGTCATATTCAAGAAAAAAAGAAATCGATATATAAATGAGTATAAAGAACAGTTGGTAGAGTGAGCAGAGAAAGATAGTGTTTATATTATAAGAGAAAACTGGAAGCACTTACTCTGTTCAGTCCAGAAAGGAAAATGAAAGTATAGAGAGTAAAGGTTGTTATCAGGAATTACAGAAAGTTGCAGAATTGGCAAGATACAGGGAAGAAAAATTAGCTGCTGATTCCAAACTACTGGTGGAGAGCAAAAGGGTATCTGGAATATTTCTAAATGCTGTGATTGTTTTTTTGTTTGTTTGTTTGTTTTAAATTTATTTCTGATGGAAGATATTAATGTTTTCTGTTAATTTTCTTTCTTTGTTTTTGAAATATTTTTAAAGTGTTTGGAAATTTTTCAAGAGTCTTTCAAGCACATTTGCAAATTCAGTGAAAAAATTGCAAGTGATCAACTAGCATTTTTTTTCTGAGCTTTACTAAATCCTGTTTCAGAAGTGAGAGATGAATTTTTAATTCCCAGAAGGCTTTCTTCATGAATTCGCCATTCACTTTCTCACCTGTATTCAATGCTTAGACAAGGGACTTCCAGCAGAATTTTTCTGTTCAAGGAGGCAAAATGATCACAGAGGAAGATAGGACCTTCATGGTAAAAGAATGTTTGACTCTGGGACTGTCTTGTGACAGAGATCAGATGAATATTTGTCTTCTATCATCTTAAAATTTGAGATAAAACTCCTCTTTCCATGTGCTTAATATGTGATTGAGTGGTAGGGAAGGTCCTCAAATGTGTAACAATACAAGGGATGAAGAAAAAAATATATATATACTCTATAAAGACTAACACTTCTAACTGTGCATCTAACTGATTCAATTTCATATTATCCTTTTATATCTAATATTTCTGAAATGTTGCTTTCTGCCATAAGATGAATGAGCTGATCTCTGTATACTAAAAAAAAAATAAAAAAAGATAAGTATCAACTACTCTTTTCCTCAATTTCAAAATTTCAGAATTTGTGTCTCAGTTATTTTTTGTGGTTTCAAATAGAATGTTGTTGTAGGGATTTTTTGTCTAGCAGTGGTTGAGGGAATTTCCTATTTTTCATTGGATGATCCTAAAATCATAGAATTCTGCTCCTCTCAGGACTACATAAAATCATATAATATGGCCAAGATCACTAACCAGATGCTCCTTAAACTCTAAGAAGTTTGGTGCCTACAAAAATTGCATGTCTTTATATTTGAATTGAATTACGGAAGGCAATTATTGTCTTTATACTAAAACTGTACTCATGCAGACAAATACTTTCCTTCTTTCTTGCACTGCTTATCCCCAAGTTTAGAATGGTTTAGAAATATCACTCTTCTATTTCTCCTTTCTGCAGAATTTTGAGTTCTGCAGAGAAGAGTAAGACAAGTTACACAAAGATGTCAGGATGGACTGTGGCACTACAGTCTGTGTCTCAACTTAAAAAACCTGGGTACTAAGCATGCTGGCTTCTTGCTCAATTTGCTCTGTCTCTTGGACATAATTAGGTTATTGGAGAGTTGTGGTTCAGTAGGAAATAGCTTAGAAAAAAACTTTGATGCCTATAGCTATTCCACATTAAAATAATTCAATCATCAAAACTACATTTGGCACTCTGTAATGACCATTTAATGAAATTAAACTTAAAGTGATGGAAAAAGCTTGGTTGTTTACGCATTAGTTGAAGATTCTTTTTTTTATCTTAACTAATTTAACCAATTTGAGGGGGAAAAATGATATGTTAACTGTTAGAAAAATTGTGCAACTTTTTTTTTTTTAGGAGAGGGTGTGAGGAAAACCAGGAAGGTGTTGAGTCTCCCTTCAAAATTTTGCTGTTTGTTGGGATTTTTTTTTGTTTTTTTAATCCTACTTGTTGGTAACAAAGGTAGTCCAAAAAGTATGAACTTCCTTTACCTCCTCCCCTTTCTTTTACTTTTCCCCACAAAGGTAGACTCATCAGAAGGTGAAGTGCAATGAACTCTTCTTTTATATTTTGTGCAGTGCCAGCCTAGCTGGTAACATGTATGTAATAATTTGTGTCATGCAGGAAACCCATAGGAAAGAGCTTATACCAGATTATGAATATCTAGGGTAAAACTGTAAAGCAGAAGTTGCATCAGTCAAACACATGTACTTTTCCATCTCTTCTTCATTCCTGCAGTAGTCTTCACCCAATCCTTATTTTATGTCTGCATTCATTTTTCTGTTATCCATTCAATATCCAACAATTTCTAGACTGCTGTGTGCCCAGAATATTACTGTTGATTTTCCTGCAAATTCATTTTCACTCATAGTGTAAACATGGGGTTTTAATAATACAATCCTCTAGGAAGTTCTCAGACTGTCTCCTAAAATATATTAAGATAGTTGAAGCCCTTGGGTGCTATGCAGAAAAAAGATTTAATGTTTATAGAGCGCCTAACAGGTGATTAACTGCTAATATGTCTCATCACAGCCCTAGAGTTCAGTAATAATACGTAGGAAAGAAGTGGCTGTTTATTCCCAGCGTTTTTGTTTTTGTTTTTTTTTTTTGGACTGAGTTGAAGTGTACCCTCAATGTTTCAAGAGCTATCCTTCAGATAGGTCAGTTATTCCAACTGTTAGAGAGGCAACAAAGACTCAGATCTCATGGCATTTTGAAGCTGTATTATTACTCATTACAAAAGTTATTTATTTATTGAGATCATCATGAAATTTCCTTTATGCAACAGCCTCAGGGATTTCATATCATTGCTTGAATTTAATCTAAAAATTTATCTGTTGCCTTCCTTCAATTCGTGCTCTTTTATCTAATAATTATTCTTTGAAAAGTTGATTTAATTTGTAATGATATAGAATAGAAGAGATACTTCCAAACTCTAAAATAAAATTTGCCAGTGCTATGTGTTGACAGGATTAGTGATAATGGGGAGAAAAACTGAACTTTATAAATTTTAGTGTTGGATAACACATGCACAATGGCTAAAGTTTTTATTTCCTTCCAGACAAGCATACACTCATTGTTTATGCTTTATAATAAGTGTTGGGAGGAAAAGCAAAAGGGAAGTACTCATTTTTACCATACTGTAAATATAATTAATTCATTAGAGCATCATTATCACTGAATAGTCCCAACTGTCTTCAAATAATATATCCCAGTGCAGCATCTCTTTTCATCCTTTGTTCAATCTACATGGCTAACTCTCCAGTAACACTAGTATTTCTACAATGTGTATGAACTGAAAAATCGATCTGGGAATTGAAGTATTACATAAAAATTAAGCGTCCTGATAAGCAACAGGACATCATCTGCTCAGTGACCTCTGCTGGCATCCAATGGCTGAAGGAAAGAAATGGTTTGCCCCTGAATTCTGCCAAGTTGTTCTTGGCTTCATGGTGAAGTTTATGTGTTTGTTTAGTTGTGATTTTTTCTGAGGTGTGAGAAAATAAGGAACTCAGAGGCTATCAAGAGATGAATTTCCAAGAGTTATTAGTGTACTTGCACTGCTTAATTACTTTTGGCTAAAAGATTCTGTGGTAGAAGATAATGTAGTCATACCCATTTCTGACTTCTATACGTATTCTTTGTAAATTGCTGCAAACTACACAAATCTCATTGAATATGTGTTGTGCAAAGGCCCTCTGCATGCTAGATACACTATATTGGTTAAAAGATCAAATTATTAAATCTATAAAATAAATGGTGTATGATACCTCTTGATCAGCTCAAAACATAGAAATCAGGTCTGTCTTCGATGCAAGTTTTCAGCCCAAACAAAATCTATGTCTGTGTCCAGGATGGAGCTCAAATTCCAATACCATGCTAGGAGGGCAACCTGCTATCAGTCTTAGTAATAAAAACAGTCATATTTCCTTGTGGGAAACAGCTCCTGCAAAACAGGCTAAAAGAGTATAGACTTTTTATATGTGCAGCTACAAGAAAACAGCTGGTTTGAGAAGACTCAGCTGGTTTGAGAATCATCTCTCATTCTGGTTTTTTTTGCATTGTTCTTGCAGGATTAAGAATTTCCATTTCAGTTTAAGAAATAGATCTGGAAATGTAAAATATCACTAACAATGTATCTGGTTTCTATGTTGATTCATCATTACCTGAGGCAATTGCTTACCACAGCATCCACCCTTCATTAAAAAGTTTTCCATTCCAACCATGCACAGCTACTCTATAGCACTGGGAAAGAAGGTAGCATATTTTAATCAACACTTTCTACAATTAATTTAGTGAGCTTTTTAAAGAGAGTCAAATAGTTTTCAAGTCATCTTTCAAAGTCTCTTCTAGACTAATTTTATTTTATAAAATTAAGAAGCTAGTGTGAATCCAAAAGTCAGCATTAAGAAAATCTGTGCAGCAGCCCAAAAAATCCAGGGTAGAAAGGAGATGCATTACATATGGTTCTGTGTGGGCACAGAGAAGGAATTCCCCGGAGAAAAGTTCACTCCCTTCAATTCATGTTGAAATATATTTCTGTCTTTGTTTCTCTTTTATCCTCTCTAGATTTCCTCATCTCTCACCCTTACTCTTCTAATCTCTAATTGCCCTGCCAACTGTCTGCCCTGGTCCACTGGCTCTTTGTGCTCAGTTTACCACCCTGTGCTTGTTTTCTTACTGTCAGACACTCAGCTGAGATAGCTGGAGAGGAGAACTCCAAGAGAGAGCCCTAGCAGTGTATCTCCAATGCACAGCAGTGTTGGGAAGAGCCAGAATGCAGAGGCTGGAGGAGCCTTCTGGCAGGGCAGTGAGGTGTGTGACAGCCACAGGGCAGTGGTGGCTTGCATGTGCCAGGCATGTGGAAACATTGTCACCTGGGAAGTTGTCAGTGGCTCTGGGTAGGGTGGGCAGGTAGAGGTTAAAGAGCTCATATTCTGTTAATGTGGGTTGATGCAGGACTAGTCAACACTACTGGAAAGCAATAATTATTGGAAAAAAAGAAAAATCCCCCTTGGTCAAATAGAACATGTAGAAAGAGAAATACTGTGCCATTCTATTTAATTTTTTTTTTTAATTTCATAGAACATTTCATTAACATTCAATATTAGGTCAATATTATGCCAAAGGGAAAAGTGCACACCTGGTAATTACTGTCCTATAAACCTAAATGCTGAAATTAATGTGAAAGTTTTTATCAAGAAGTCAGTAGAAGTCTAAGGCAATATAAATTATTACTTCTTAAGTAAACGAATACTGGAAACTCAGAATGACAAAATTAACCCAATTTACACAGTTCAATTGAATATTTTGTCTCATTACAAAAAGGGACAGGAGTCTAATACATTAAAAAAACATTAAGAAATAGGTCTCAAACTGCACTGGATTTCTATACCTTTGTATAATCCATTGCTTCCTATGAGAAATCATTCTTTAATAATCAACAAGGAAAGCAATTTAAGCAGCATATTAATGTAATCACACAATATAGGGAATGCATATATTCTTAGATTTACATGTGAAAAGTTCATCTTTTGAGATGTTTTAATAAGAAGAAATGTTCCTGCTAAGGTATTAATGAATTGAACAACTGCATCAGTACATTATTAAAAGCATTATGTTTTATTTCAGAATGCTTTCATATTATCCTCATTAAGCAAAATCTACATGGTATGCAAAATGAAAACATGTAGGATGTTTTATTTGCATGTTAAATACTTTCAGTGTTGAACCAATCCTGTATGGCTTATTCCCCATCATGTCACTTCTTATTCCTGTATTGCATGTCACATTGTTTAATAACAGATTCACAGGCAGTATTTCAATTGAAACTCTTTCTTTCTTCTTATATTGGCTTTGTTCATCTATTGGGTGTAAATATCTTCCATCTGACCATAACTGTTTGTTTAATGCTTAGAAATTTTATACCAGAGGAAGATGGTTTCCAATCAAACTGCAACACCCTTGAAAATGTGTTGCTAGCAAAGTTTACCACTTTACATTTTCAGCTGAATTGTTTTTTAGTTTTTGGTTTTGGTGGGGTGGTTTTTTTTTTGTTGGTTCTGTTTTGTTTTGTTTTGGTTTGGTTTGGTTTCTTTAGGTAATTAACTCCATTAGTGTTGCAGGTGATCATAAGTAATGGTCAATAATGTCATGGTCCATTTGGATCTCCCAGCTTCCTAGGAAAATGTGCTCTGTGAATTAAACTTTATTTTTTGAGCTCACTTGCAAAGAAAACAAATAAAACATATAAGGATTCAATTCCTTTTGTGCTGAGTTGTCTGATATCTGAATTCACTGATTCATCATTTAATTCATGATGTTTCTAATACAGATATTCCCTAACCTGCAGCTCGTGTACCTATGAACAAAATAGCCACCAAGCTGATGGTAAGGGTGCTCATCCTTCCTCCCCCATCATGGTGTGGGTGTTCCCTGTAACATACTGGGAGCACAAAATCTTCAGCACTCAGTCTGCTACTGGATCTGCTTCAAAAGCTCTTTTGGGTAAACTCATATACTTTCCAGCTTTGGGATTGGGTCCATACCTTTTCCTTTAGTTAGCAGATTGTGGAGAAACTGTCAGAAAACCAATACACAGGATTATAGGTGCTGGAGACAGCAAGCACAGGTGATAGTGACAGCATAATGGCATTTCACCCTTCCTGGCCGTGGTCCTGACTACATTGCCCCCATTTTGACATAGTGATTCTGTGCCCAGCTTACCTCAGCCCTTAGCACAAGCTGCATGTTAGTCAAAATCTAAGCAGGAGTTCAGAAAACAGTCACACTCCTGCCACATGATTTCCAAATTCTTGTCTGTGTAACAAATCCAGCAGCTAGGGGATGTAGATGTTTTTGCAGCATATTTTTTATGTGAAAGAAAGCTTTCTGAGTCAAAGAATGTGTATGCATTTGACTTGGCTTCTTTTTCAAGGCACACAACATAACGTCACAGTTCATTATTCCTCAGAACACTTTTAAATTTTTTTAATGTGATAAAAAAATCAGGTATTTAAAATAAAATTTTTCATCTATTAGAGTCTGGATTCCTTGTGTTTCAAAATCCTAAAACCATGCAAGCCTATTACAATATTGTTGCCTCTGGATGTAAATTTTTTTAAAACTCCAGATTAAAATATCTGGAAATGATAACAAAATTCAGAGAACTTTAAGAGGCTGCTAGGGAGACTATTCTCTAAAAATTTTGAAGAGCCATATTAACCAGCAAATTAAAAATCATTAGTCATGCTTACAAAAGCTATAAGCAGTTATAAGGTAAAGAATTTCTAGGCATTGATTAAGACTGATAATGTCATTCACATTGTAGGCCACATAAGAAAGAAAGGGAGCTTCTGCTCTCTTTCGTGTTGTACACAGCTTAACTATTACTTTGGGGAGCCAGAAATGATGATATCAGTTTTTCCTTTAGTTGAACAGCAAACAAAATTAATTGAAGCTGTAGATATGATTTCCTTCCTCCCCATATACTTTTAATTGCAGATGCCAAGCAATCCATTATCCCCCATGGTCTATGTCAGTTTAATAGATAATTTGTCAAAGTGTCACAAACTGTCAAGGCATAAGCAACATGCAAATATGTCATAAGAGAAGACATCAAGCTTGTTCTGTAATCAGGAATTCTGTGGGTTGGTTTTTGTGATGTGAGGGTTTTTGGTGTTTTATTTGTAAAGTTATTCTCTCCTTGATGGAAAGACATAGAGAAGAAAATATTGGAAAAGATGGCTGTACAAGTAGGAGATAGAAGTAGGCTATTGCATGTCCAGCAGGAAGGTAGAATGAAAAATTTTTCCTCCAGACCTCAGTTTCTTCTGTCTTTCTACAATAAAAAGGAAGGATTAATTAGCTATGTTTTTCTAACTATAAACAGTAGTTTCGAGGATACACAACTGCAGATTAGAAATGTGTTCACTAAAAAGAGAACTGAGTAGAAAAGAGGTTTTCCAGGTAAAAAGGACGAGAGCATGTAAGGGATAAAAAAAATTCTGAGTATTCTCCAATATTTTTTACTTTGATGCTTTATTACTTTACTTTTTATGCATAGTTACTTATATGGTGTTACTCAGGGATTTTTAAAAAGAGAATTCCACCCCAGTAGCTTAATTCAAACCACATTTCACTTTCAAAATTTTACAATGATAGATTTCAGCTGTAGCATTTCATGGATTTGTATGCTTTCTCAGTAAATTTAAAGATAATCATAGTATTTATGAAGAGCTTCATCTGCTGCCAGATTTTCCTCTCACTTTATAGTCAATATTAGAAACAGATTTACATTTCATTTTCTAATACAGTGATCTACACCTATCCTTTTTTGTCCTTGATCTTCTGTTTAATTGGAAAGGAGTATCTTTCAAAAAGCAGCTTCAAAGTCCTCAAAATGCCATTGGCATGAGGAACAACATTTAACAAGCTGTGTCTTTGAGTATGGAATTCAAATGGACTGAAAATTTCACCTTTTTGAATGCATAAAGTGCAAGGGAATACCAGCTGTATGCCTTAAGATTATTAACATTCATTCTGAATAGGTATTTCATTAAAATTTATTTTTTGCATTCTCTAAATAGGAAAAGAAATAAAGACTTTTTTTCTATTAAAAAAGTATTTTTTAGGACTCTTTTAAAGCTTGGACACTCAAAGTACCAAGGAAATTTGCCTGTGGCAAAAGTTATAATGTGATCATTCAAGTACATATAGCATTGTTGTATAGCATGTGTAAGCAGTATAAAACTCTTTCCTAGGTAAGCTTTATGTATGTGGAATCTCAGTATTCATCCACCTATTTAGGTATGTATTTTTCAACGATGAAAATATCTATGACACTATCTATAATTTATCCATTTGTTTAGAGCCTCTACAGCTATTACAAAAATTTCTGTTAATCCTGTATCCTAATGAAGAAACTAAGGATTTTGTCATCCCATTGATGGGCTCCAGGTGGAATAGGGATGTAGATAGATAGATAGATATACTTACATAATCATGTATGCAATTTTTTGGTTACAACCAAAGTTTTAAGATTGACCTCAACTTGCATTTGATGCATTCCTCCAGGAATGAGCCTTGTTTGTCCTCATCATGATTTTTTAATCTTGTTGTCCCTTAATTGTAATCATTTTAACTGTGGGTAATCTGGTGCTCAGGTGTATGTTCTCCCACTGTCCAAATGTCACCTAGGACTGACAATTTATTTTAAGTACCTTCATTCTGGAATATTACTGGTTGTGCTGTTTTTCTGATTTTTCTGCTTTTCATTTCACCCTCCAAGTTTACCTCTGGAGAGAGTCTGACTCTCATTCATGGCAGCATTTTCCAGTCATTGCAAAAATTATTGAACGACTTCTTAAGTACCAAACCCCCATAATGTGAAAAGTTTTAAATCCAGTGGGCAAAAATCAGGACCAAGGGTCTATTTTCTGCGCTGGCACACAGCAGTTATTCTGTAGCAGTGTGCTGAAAGCATTTGTCAGGTACTTGTAACCATTTAGCAATATTTACCATTAGCTTGTCTGGTGATGGATTTTAAAGGTCATTTTCTGTAATTAAAATATAACGTCCGTAATGCTGAACTAAGTTGTTTTGTCATCCATTGTAGACTTAATGTCTAACCAGGATCACATATGAAGTTATAACTTATTTCTCCAATAGATTTCATAGATTTTTAATGACTGCAGAAGTATGCTAAGGCTTCAAGAGGCAAGTTTCTAGACACAATTCTTGATGAGCATATACTCTGTTGTGGACAAACCTTCTGCCCATTAACCTTGCCTTCTTGTCTACCCAATGTTTATTTTCCTCTAACTCCTAACTACTTCCTCGCATAAAGGAGAGTTTCCAAGCCTTTTTTTTTTCTTTTCTCTTTATCAGTCTTGATCTCACTTATCTCATTTAAGCCATCTATCTAGTATGGGCCTGAGTTTAAAGAATTTGGAATAGCCTTCGCAGGTAAATTATACCTGAAATTTCAAAGTTATCATGCTCTGCTGGAGAAAGAACACTTATTCTATTCAGTGGGGATGCTGCAAAGGGACAGAGCATACTCTGTGCAATTGCCACCTTCTGAGATCTTGAGAACTTTGCAGCTGATGTGTGATATCCTGCTCAGAACATCATACCACGTATTTCAGAGGCTTATATTGAACACAGTTTTACAGGGTTGGCAGGAAGCTTATCTTTTTCAAAAGAGGATTTGGCGTCCTTTGTATGGTTCAAGTTCTTGCTCCAATATCCCCACTTCCACCTCTCAGTATACATACAATATTTTTTTGTGTGTGTGTGCTTAGGGAAAAAAAAGAAAAAAAAAGAAAAAAAAAAGGAAAAAAAATTACTCTTTCACTCTCACTGTCCCCAAACAAGAATCTGAATTATCCATCTTGTCACTGTGGACAACTGCAGAAAAGAATGTGTAAAGTGGCAAGGATGTTTTTATAGAATGCAAGATTAGAACAAAATGAAAAGTAGGAAATATAGTAGAATAAAAGTAGAGATTGGTAGCATGACAGAAAACGACTATGGGTGTTAAAATCCTTTAGATTTAACTTTGATATCTTTAAGATTTTTTTTTTATATTTGCATACATTAAATGATGCATTTTCTTTAATATGTAAGAAGTCTTAATTATAGAATTTGTTTTAAACCTGAGTTTTGTTTATATAACTTACAGTCTCAAAATGTAAATTTAAGTATTTCAGTGGCTGAGGCATCTTGGAAGTATCCTTAATGTGGATTTAAAATTTGCTATTTTGTTTATTAGAAAATAATCCTGACCCATATGGATAAAAACTCCTTAAGATCTTACCTTCCACACAGTTTTATAAATGTCACTAAATGACGTATGACATGGTAACCAGTAAAGAGCAGATAACCCTATTTTAGACCTAGTTTAAGCAATATCTCCACATAGGATAGAGCAGCAGTTTTTAACAGTATATTTTAGTCTAGAAATAACAAATATTTTTTTGTGCAGAAACTTGCCTAAGGTGATAAACCACAGACTAATAGGAAAGTTGTCAGAGTATTTTTCTGTTTCTGGCCCTAGAGAGGACAGTTTGAACTGGAACATGTTATGCAGTAAAGCTAGACAAAAAGATGTTTAAAATTATTTAAATTAAATTGAAATATCATTCCCAAGTGGAGAAGACCCAATTACTAGTTTTGAAAATGTGTAAGTTGAAGTACCTTCTTAATACAGGTGCAGTGTATTTAATAATAACAAATTTGTTTTGGTTTGTAGATGGAAGAATTAATTAGCAGATCCACAGATGGCATGAATCTATATATCCATATATAGATTATATGTCCATATACTGTTTCAATACAGTGTAATCTATAGCAAAACTTGAACATGGTTAGACATAAAATTGGGACTATCTCCATCCCACTTTCTATCTCTATGGTCTTGAAAATAACTAAAGGCTAGACCTTCTTGTGAGTTTTATTTACTTCCTCTGTTTAAGAAACAACAATCAACCACACCATTTTATCTATATATCACTTTGCAGGTATTTTGTATGGTCTTTACACTTCTCTGTTTCATGGCATTTAATGAGTACTAAAACCTCAGGACTGGAAATTGGATGGTACATCATTTGCTGAGTTAGAGTAAGTGTCTGCCCTTTACATTATACTAACATTTCAGCTAATGTGACACAAACATTAAAAAAAGAAAATTGCTGCGTTCATGTGCATTGGACAACCATGAACAGCAGGAAAAAGTTCTTTCAATCAAACAGTAATATGAACACTTTAGAAGTCTAAATAAGCTTTCAGCTAATATCTGTAAAGTACTGGAAAAAATAGAACATTGCAAGAAATTAGAGGTTTAAATTTTGTGCAGAAGAACAAACAGGAAGAGTCAAGAGAGCAGTAGGTTTTGAATTTCCCATTTAGCTGATATCCCTAAAATTGAAGTGTGTACATATAAATGGTAATAGTATAATTCCATGAAGAATTATTTGGAGTCTGCACATTTACATAATAGGGACAGTACAAATTTAATTTCTGCTCAAATTTAAATTCTGTGTGTGCGTCTTGCTTAAACAAGGGAAGTCTGACTCAAGCTAGAGAGACATTTCTAAGATTAGAAAATTGTTAAGAGTAAAATATAAGGTGGTGAAATTAAATACTCAGTTGCCTCCTACAACCATTACATAGTACATAGTACACTTAGATGAAGAATGGTGTTTGCAGTCCCTTTTTTTTTTAGGAAATTTCCTGTTCATGCAACAGTAGTCTTAAAACAGGCGTGGAAGCAAATAATCTGCTTATACACAATGTGAAGGATTCTGCTGTGCTAAAGAATTGATGTGATGATGATCTTTTTAGAAGTCACTTGTGCTGGATGGATTCCCACACTTCAAAATCCACGACAAATTTTTTTGTCTCCTAATCTGTAGCTTGATTTGCTAGTACCTCAGGAAAGATTTCTGGATCAAATTTTCCCTCCCCTAGACACCCAGATATGGTTGCAAGGTGCTTAATGCAATTCCATCCTGCACTTAATGCTGATGCACAGGAGTTGAGAAGGAAATAAAAAGTAAAGAGAGAAGTGGTTTGAATGTTGAGGGAGAAAAGAGGTTGTGCCATAGCTATGAATAGGGAGGAAAATAGAGAAACAGTCTTCAGCTATCAATAAAGTTAAAAGTTTTAAAATGTGTAAGTCTGCAGAATGTAAAAGTATTTTTGAAAATTAGGAGGTGAAGAACACTAGGGGAACAGCTTAGGGGTACAAGAGTTTAAAAATCCTGAGGCTTACAAACCTAAGTAAATGCTGAATTCAGAAAAGTTGAACTTTTCTGAGCTGCAGTGTTGTGCTATTTTTGGAAGAAAATAGATAAAACATGGTTATGTTGGCATATGAAATATATCCCTTTAGGATGAAGGTATCTGAAATAATTGCTTATTCCCTCCCATTTTCCCTTTTTACGTACAGTTGGATTACAGAGAGAATTGATCTAAATTACCTGGGTAAGTCATGAAGACATTCCTGTGTAAGTATACAGTGCAGATTCTGGAGGTAGCTGTCACATGTAGCAATTTTAAGTTGTAAACATGCTAAAGTCATATACGGTTACAAAAAAAGTGGGAAGATTATGGGAGCTCTATTTCTTACTATGCATTCTCAAAAAAAACCCAGATCTCAAAACTGTTGTTTTGAAGACCTTACTAGATGTTTATCAAAGTAAATTTCAACTGGAGTGTGTCTTTTTAAGTATATTTAACTTGAATATATTTCATGATTTTCTGTTCTTGCTGGTTTTGTTTTGGTTTTGGGTTTTTGGGTTTTTTGTAATGCTAAACATGGGAATTTTCAACTTCAGAGTGAGGTTTTGTCATTCCCCTTCATACTGCCAGAGGCTGGTTTGTCCCTCATGTTTTTTAAAGATTTTCCAGCAGAACTTTTGTGTGTTGCTGAGTGTACTGTGCACCACATGGACCCAGTTTTCTGCTTCCACAGTCCACTGATGACTAACCATCACTTTGAGAAGAGTTTTCAAACTTTGCTGCTTCCAGATATAATACTGAGATGCTGAGAGTTCACAAAGTCATTTAACTTCAGTGTACTTCCAACTGTGCCAGTGCTGGCAGAAAAGGGAGCTCTTATGGCCAAGAAATTTATGTTACTAATGGTGGGCTTCTTCAGTGAATGCAAAGTCAGTGCGGTAACAAGCTTCTAAGAAAAAAATGCGTGCTGGTATTTGCCATGTCTATATACAAGAAAGACACTAAATATGGATTACATAACTTGAAGGCTCCTCTTATATTTGCAAAGAATTGATCATCATTTTTGGCAGCCATCAATTCACATAGTTCCAGGAATTCTTGATCTGACTTGAGTAGTCACCCTATTATGGTAAAGTGCTATGACGGCCCATCATGGAAATATTTAAAATAAGAACTTCCCTTTTCCTTTTCCTAAGTCCATGATGAGGAAATGAACCTCTAAAGCATTGCATCTTGGAGCACTCCTATACAGGTGAAACACTTAGTTAATTCTGTGAGGCTCCACTGTAGATACTAAGGTAGCAGGTGAGTCAGCTGTCAAATAAAGTTGTTTGTTAACATTAATGTTAATGTAGTTCATCACCCAAAATTCTGTGAACATTAATATATATCATTATTTCAGTATTTTTACTGAGGACCATGTTGTGTGTGAGATGCAGTAAGCAAAATAGATTTGACTATATTTCACTAGCAAGTCATAATAATCTGTCTGACCAAGAAGAGGTCATGGCTTCTCAAAACATTTGTGAAATGGCTTCTAATTTTTCTGTTTCTATCTTTGTGTCCTCATGTAGGCCTATAATTATTTAATGCTTTTACTGAAATCACTTCTAATTGCACACACAGTCAGTTAGGTAGCATTTCAATGTCTGACCTTTGAATCTAGGGACTGAATGTTCTGTGATATTATCTGCTGATTTTTTCCATGCATTGTTCCATCTCCAGACAGTTGCTGACTTTCCAGAAACATTCTCTGCCAAATTTCAGTTTCAACACGATATAAGTTTTGTCCCTTTTTCTTATAAGCTCTTTACCTTTGGCACCTAAAAACCTTCTCTCCAAAGAACTTATAAAAGTGCTCTGCTTTCCTGAGATACTGTGATGTACAACATGACAGTTCCCAGTCATGGCTCAGTTTATGTGAGTATGCAGCAGCTGTGCACTTTCATCAACATTTACCATAAATTTTGAAATCCCAGACATAAGCACCATCTGTCTGTGCAAGCTCCTTTCATAAACTGGGCAGTTTCTTAGCAGCTCAGTTTCTGTGGATACATGCAAAAACATCTATGCTTCAGAAAGCACTGGGGTTGCTGAAGAAGAGCTATGTACAAGGTAGTCTTTCATGATAATAACCTAGGTACATGCTTAAATTTAAATGTGCTTTGGTTCTCTTTTTATATAATGCATTAACACTTTGCTGGTGTAGGAAAAAGACAATAAAAATTTAGCCTGAATGTAGTTCTATGCTGAAAAGTCCTTGTTGAAAAAGGTAACTTTCATTCCTTCTGTAAAATTAACTCATAGATATTCATGTATTAATAGTATTAATACACTTTAAAAAAGATCCTGTGGTCTGGCTAATTTTTTTTCTGCATTTGACATCATCAGAGTTCACTGCAGGGAGTAGCAGGTTCTATGCAGCTATTCCTTACCATCCTCTGTCTGTTGTTTATCAATAACTCACTGTATGGGTAATTGAAATATTTCTAATGTGGATAGTTGATAGATGTTCTCATTAACAAAAAACTGCAGGCCATGTCATTTTCATCATATTCTTTCTTCTTTCCAGTATTACTAAGTGCATTGGCTTCCTAATATTTGCATATGCTTGGGAGAGAAGAGGGTTCTGCTCAGCAATTCTTCTTATCAAGTCTTGTTCCTGATGATTTACCCCTCTTTTCTTTTCCTTTTCCTCTTTCCAATTGCGATAGTGCAACAAAATTCTGATTAAATTATGTTTAGGTCAGTAGATCTAGACAGTGATCGCTTGCTAGGGAACTGAGTTAAAAGACAGTGTCCTTGAATAAAATGCTGATAGATTTACTATGTCCCTGTTGTTATTCAAAATTGGAATACAAAACTATATGACTAAATCTGGTTTCTTAAACTAGAAGATATCTAGATGGATGCTGATATAAGAAATCTTCAAGAATGTTTGCTCAAATTTCAAACATCTGGTTTTGTTGCTGTGGGGTATCTCTGGCTTTTCTTAATTTCTTTTTTTTTTTTTTTTTTTAATGCAGAGACTTTTTCTTTACTTACCCTTTACATCTGATGTTTATGAGGGTTTGTAAAAACGACTGTACTTTTTAAAGAATGCATATACTACAATGTCTATAAAAATTGTTTTATATTTATTGTTGACAATTCTTTAAAATAATTGTTGCGGTTTAGTAAGAATGGTATTTTCCAATTCAGTGCTCCAACTAAAACCATATATTTCTTGTTCCCCCTTTCTGCACCCTCCCTCCCTGTGACAGGGTGGAGAGCAGAATTAGAGGCACAAACAGAAAATATCACAGGTTGGGATAAGAACAATTTACTGGAAACAGCAATGAGATAAGAAAACAAACAGTAACAATATTAATAACAAAAGTGTACAAAGATTGATTCACATGCAAAATGCTCCCTGCAGAGCTCACAACCCAACCACAGCTACACCATCCTGACCGGAAGAAAGCCCTTCCCCCCGGAAGAAATTCCCAGCAACGACATGAGGTGGTATGGAATTATATTGAATAATATCTGTGTCCTACCCATGTCTCCTCCTGGCCACTGCAAAAATTAACCTTATCCTGTCTGGAATCAGGACAATAATGTTTAAGTCAACAAACCCAGAAAACAGTATCACTTTGCTGATAATCCCTAGTAACGAGCCCTGCTGACTCTTAACCCATAAAGACCTATCCAATTGTATATTCTTCTGTAATCAACACAGGCAGAGAATTCTGTGTTGTTTACAGAGAAACCCTGAAGAGAAATGAACTTGAAATTGCTAGCTTCCAAGGATTTCATAAGCCTAAAGTTCTTGGCCAAATTATTTTGTGGACAGGTTTTTTGTAGCTCAGCAGAACAATAGCTAGGGATGTTCCACATCTTAGTATTATGGCAATATGGCCACTTGTATTTTGGGAAAAAGAAAGCCTGGCAGAATCAAGTCTGCAAACCACTGAAGTGAAGGAATGAATGGAATATCTCCTCCTGAAATATTCTTTTAAAATATACTCAGATCGGTAAATAGTTAATTTTTCAGAGGGTTTGAACAATCTGAGTTCCCACTGTTTTCGGTTTCTTTTTCTAAGAATATCAGACCTTAATTAAATCTTTGGCTTCAAGGGAAATTTAGACAAAATACAAAGGTTTTAGAGCTTTTTTTTTTTCCTTTTTCTATGTGTGTCTGTGAAATACCAAATTTTCTGGGGTTTGTTAGATAATTTTTACACTTGTAAATTTATCAGTAGCAGTGAAATTTACACCAAACTGGTGAATACACTATACCTTATTATCAGCTTTTTGAAAACATTTATTTGAAAATTGCTAACCAAAAAGGAAAGCTGTTTAAGTTTTTCTTAAATTGATGTCTTTTCTAAATAATTTAAATCCATAATCATTAACTACAATGACTTCTGCTAGCTCGTGCTCCTTTAGCCTTTCTTTGGTACTTGTCAAATATTATTAAACCATTTATGCTGCTCAATCAATGTTCTGTATTTAAGCTCAGCAAGAAGACCTAATTCTGTGTTTTGGAGAAGTTCCATCTTCATATTCTTGAGGCAGACAGGCACTGTTTATTGGCTTGGTTCTATGGCACTGTTTCAAATTGATCTGTCTTTTGTTGCGGTGCATGATTAAGTTTTTTCAAAGTTATATATGTTTTTTATTTATTTTGTACTGGTATGTTCCTTCCAAAGTCCCTACCCCTATTCCCAAATCCACATTGTATCCCCCTGAAGGGAGCATCTTGTCAATCATCCTGATGGACCTGAGGGAAATGCTCTCGCATTTGGCTAGGTGCTCAAACCCATACCTTTTTCAATTGTTGTGCTAAGTGCCCCTGTCCTGGACCACCCACCCCCCTTCCCTCATTGGCCCAAAGTTTCCTTCTGGCCCGGGCTGCTCCCTGGGTACAAAACAAAGAGAACAGGCCCAGACCTTGCTTTTGCACGTGGACCTGCACTGGAATAAACACCTTCCCAAACCCATGTCAGAGCCCATTCTTTTATTCCAAGCCTGAAACCACGCACAGCTAGAGACTGAGGAACCCACAAACTGTTTTAGCTGGTCTGGGAACTACTGCTTGCCTGTAAGCAGCACACAGAAACCAAACTTCAGTCTTTGACATGTCAATATCTTTTACATGTAAAATTTTCTCTCAAGTACTGATATACAAAATGATTACAAAAAATAATTTCTTTTTTGTTAAATACAAAATTTAAAATAAATTAACGGGACAGGGGTGGGGGAGAAGCCCCATGTTTGGTGTGTCTTTTTAGAGCTTAGGTCAAGGTTCCTTAAAACAGTACATTCTGACCTTCTTTTTCTTAAATAACGGTAACTGCACAGAAGATATGTGTGAAAGAACTCAAAACTCTATATTGAAAACAATAGCAATAGGAATTCTTTCATTACTGCTTTTCTGTATGTCCTGGCTTGTAGTATAAGATATGCACAAAGTATTCTATCACCATCTTTATGAACTGTTGAAACCAATTGCTGAAGCAGTGTTCTTCCAGATTTCCCCCTCCCTCTTCTGTTAAGGTGTCTTCTGTTAAGGTGTCTTCTGTCAATGGGTCTTCTGTTAATGGGTCTTCTGTTAATGGCCTGCTGAATGACTCATAGATATCATAGTTATCTCTCTTTAATGGGCCATCAAGGACCCCCTGTATGACTCATTATCCCATTGTGAGATGCTCTGCCCAGGGGGAGGAGCCAAGCATTCTCACCTGGATATAATCTGGGACTTGGGACAATATGGAGACCTTACCCACTGGATTCCCAGAGGATCAGAGCTACCAGACCTTTCTACGGGATCACTGCTTCCATCATCCCACTCAGGCTGTATTCTGACTCTGTCAGTGGTCTTTTGTATTATTGTATTTATTTTATTTTACCCTTCTTTTTCTTCTTCCTATTAAATTGTATTTCTGACTTGGGGCCTCTCACTCATTTTGCTTTCAAACCACAACACTGTACTTGCCCTGAGAAACACCAGACTGTAGAAAGCACTAGTAACTCAAATAAATATTGCTAGATCTTCTGATGAAAGCACTTCCAGTCAACTGGGACCCCTCCAGATTTTCAAGACCATTCAAAAATCATTGAGAGAGGCTTTATGATGACATCGCATAACTATGTAGTTTTGGACGAACTCATTCAGGCTTTAGAGACTCACAGGGATCCAGCTGGAAAAGCAGATCCCTCACAACGTTTTGGTCAGCTGCGAAGTTATCATTCTCACAACCATGGTCCTCCAGCTCAATGCACTGGCACCACCTTGGTCCATCACTGGTGTTGAAAACACAGGCAAATAAAGAATTTAACTACTGTGTCTTGTCTATGTCCACATTTGTGAAGAGACCATCCCCATCCTCTAAAAGGCCAATGTTATTTCTGCACTGCATTTTGCCATTAATGTACATAAAACCCCGTCTTTTTATTGTCCCTCACAGTTCTCACCAGCTTCAGCTCCAGTTGAGCTTTGACCACATGAATTTTATCCCCATAGTAGCAGGCATCATCTCTGTGTTCCTTCCACATCACCTGATCTTGCTTCTACTGGGCAAACATCTCCATTTTTTGCCTAATATCCAAAAGATCCCTGCTCAGCCAAGACAGCCTTCTGTCTTTTTTGATTAACTTCTGACATTTTGTAATTTTCTGCCCCTTAGGAAGTGGTGCTTAAAATAAAATCAGAACTGAAGGGCCCTACCAGCCTAAAAATATTTTGCCAGGAATTTTACTCACTAGTTCTCTGATCAGTCTGAAATTTGCCCTCCTCTTTTCCAGAGTTGGAGTTCTGGTGGCAATTCTCCTTTTGGCAGAAGATATTTAAACTCAACTGGTTTGTGGTGGCTGTGGTCAAGATGGCCACAAACCATCACTTCCCTCATGAGACCCTCTGTTAACAAGTGACAAATCAAGGAATGCATCTTTCCAAGTTGGCTCCCTTAGTACCTGGACCATGAAGCTATCATCCAGGTGTTTTAGGAATCTTCTGCAACTGTTTGGGTCAGTTTTGTGATGTTTCCAGTTAATTTCTGGCAAGCTGAAGTCTTCCTTAAGGACGAGGGCAGTTCATTTAGAGGTGTCTCTTAGTTCCTCAGAGAATAATTAATCAGTGTCACCATCCTGACTATGTGGTCTATAGTAGACTCCCACAATGACATCCACACTATTTGCTTGTCCCTTAATCCCTAACCAGAGGCTCTCAATCATGCCATTGTGCACCATGGGCTCCATACAGTCTAACCCTCCCACTACATACAATGTCACCTCCCTGTCTCTTCCGTCCTGCCTATGCCTCCCAAAGATCCTGTAACAATCCAACAGGGAGCTTCAGCGACAGGACCAGGTTTTGCTTATGCCAGTGCTCTCAGATCTCTGAGACAGAGCCAAAGTTTCAAGCTCCTGGTTTGCTCCTCATGAGTGCATTGATATAGAAGCATTTCTGGTGGGGTTTGTGGTAGCTGACACCGGCTGGAGCAGAATGAGGGATCCTATCAGCATTCATTTCCTTAGGGTTTCCATCCCACCATCCCACTTCCTATCACTGGAAAGCCTGGTTTTGTCCCTTCCCACACACAATGCTGAAACAGAAAGAACAAGTTATGGATAAAGGGATGGATTTTGTTTTCTACTTTTTTTATTGTATTCTGCATTTGAAACATCAGCTCTAAGAATCACATGAATCTCTCCTCATATTTAAAAGCATAAGACGGATTTCAGATGACTCACAGGAATAGAATGGAAGTATTAACTTTCCAAGTTAAAACGTCTAGAGATTTAACCATATTTTTTTTTTAATATTATTTCATGGTAAAAAAAATTGAAACAATTTCGTAACTTTAGAATCCACTGCAGTGCAATAACATTTTTAGTCCTACAGAACCAACACTAACAACAAAAAGGTTTATTGTAACCATACCTCAGCTATTATAACACTTTTAGTTACGTTCTTTTTTGTGGATTTTTTTTGTAAATGGCTTTTTCATGTCATGGATAATCATAGAATATTTCAGCTTGGAAGGGACCTTAAATGATCAAGTGCAACATGTTGCTCTCAGAAATGACAAGGAAGGATGTAATTTTTAAGATGGGGGTTCACATTTTATACTGTACAAAATGCATACTGCCCAGTGTTGCTTGATTGCTGTACAGGGCTAATTCCAAGCCTAGCTTGAGATATGAGAGAAAACAGCTTTCTCTGCTTTACAGGAGTCAGTGTGGAATAACACTAAATAAAGAACTTGTAAAGAGGGACTGAGAAAAATGTCTACTCCTAAAAAATCACTGGAGAACTTGCTTTCAAATCTTCTATTTTTTAGTTTCCCTACTGAGCACTGATATATTTCCTTTGGAAAGATTTAGTATCTGTGACTTCATGTTCTAATGAAATGTATATTTAAAATTTTGCTATCCTTTGCCATACTGTAAGGAAAAGGCAGGGAGTTGAAACTTGTGACCTGTATGGGACCTCATGAGAAGTTTCGTAGCCATATTCAGGGAGACTTTTTAACTCTAGCACCTACACAAGCAGCAAAATATCAGTCTTGGAGTTAATGATCAGATGATATATGTAATAATACGTAATAATATGAGGCAAAATATGAAATTTTGAATTTCAGATGTGAAATAAAAATACTTTTTCCCAATCACCAGGGAATAAATCCCTACAGAACCAACTTCCTCTTTATTCCCTGCAATGCTTTGCCCATACAGGCTGTTGCCTGCAGGAAGAAGGGAACTCACAAAATCTTTTGCCTATGTTTCTGATCAGTAACCACTTTATACTGCTGATGTTAAAGAAAATTACAAAAACACAATGACACACTTGCAAGTTTGCAGTACAAATTTGTGACCTAAGCATACCAACATTGTACAAATAGTACCTCTAAACTCATTCAGATTCACTCAGATTCCAGCAGTAGTGCATATGAAAAGAAAGAGAATTTTCATGACCTAAATTAGCTCCAGATTTTGGCAATTTACCGATTAGAGCTCTCCAGCTTAGCAGGGCTGAGAATCACTGATTCATATCACTGAGTACAATTTGGATGAATGAGCTGCTGTCAGAATCAGTCACCATTTTGTCCAAATCACTGTAAATCTGGAGGCTCGAATGCGTAAAAAATTATCAGATTTTGGATATAACAGATCTCTGTCCTTCTGTGCAGTCACTCTTGAGTGGGTAGAGTTTTTCTTGCTTTGGCATGAAAATGAATTCTTGATGGCATTGAGAGGTGAAGTAATCATGAAAGAAATTGTGTGGTGTCTTGGGATAGAGTAAATTTGTTCATCTGGTAGTTGAACTGAGTTTCTTTAATATTTGCTCGATCTTTCTTTCTTTCTTTCTTTCTTTCTTTCTTTCTCTCTCTCTTTCTTTCTTTCTTTCTTTCTTTCTTTCTTTCTTTCTTTCTTTCTTTCTTTCTTTCTTTCTTTCTTTCTCTCTCTCTCTCTCTCTTTCTCTCTTTCTCTCTTTCTCTCTTTCTTTCTCTCTTTCTCTCTTTCTCTCCATTTCTTTTTTCTTTTACCTTTAATTAATCAGAGAAGAAAGGGCTCCTGAAAGCTACATCTCAAAAATCCAAAGAGCAGCTCACAATCTCTAGTTTTGCAATCTCATGGCACTAACTATGTGGGGATAAAATCATAAAAGACATTACAAACTTTTGCAGCAGCTTCTAAGTGGTAGATTACTTTTACCATAATTGTGAGCGAGGTACTGCACACTGTGTGTGATACCTTGGAGTGGGATACATGAATGAAAGAGCTCTGATTGGGAGTCACTGTCAATGATAAATCCTGTGGAAACAAATATCTTTTAAATTCTATTTTTTCCTGCCACATAGTGCTTTTTCATAGCCTTAAGGGAAGGCTGCTAACTTCTGGGAAATCAGAGCCTACACATCTTCTCCTGGAACTCGCACTTGAAGTTTGATTGTTGCTTTGTTTTTTAAAGGAAATTTGTATTCACTTGTAATTCTCTGACTTGGATTGTTTTCATTAAATAGTTCTGAATATTTTGGCATTGGTTTTGGTCGTTACACATTCTTCATTTGATTATGAGGAATGTGCAACTACTTACCATCTCTCCCTGAGTAAGCATGGAATAAATATATTTTGTTGTTGTTCCTACTGAAAATTTACCCTCGAAGTATAGGTGAGAATATCTTTTCTTCTTTCTGTTGAAAACATCTCCTGGCCCAGAGAGATTTTCCCAGATCTAGCAAAGCAGTCAACATTTGTCACACGAGGGTTTATTTTAAGTCTTCGTGTAAAGCTTCCCAAAAGCTTAACATGCAAAATATTGAAAGAAGCTTGTAAATCAATATTTCTCATGGCATCTAATTTGCAAAGTAATACTAGCATGTTCTATGCAGCTTGTATGTGGAGGAAAACAGCTTCAGGCCAGGCACTGGGATGAGTCTGATTAAGATAACAAAATTAAATCTTGAGGAGAGGAGAGGAGAGGAGAGGAGAGGAGAGGAGAGGAGAGGAGATAACAGAATGCCCTGAATTACCATGTCTTGCATCACTGCCCCTTCACAGGTCTGCTTTTCCTTATCTCTTGTGAAGGACAAATGAGTTATGGTATGTCATTGTTTTGGGGGATAAGTTAGAGACTTATCAGGGACTCTCCATTGAGTATCTTCTTTCACTATGAGAATAGGAAATATTTAGAACTATTCAGGACGTTACACCTTCATATGACTTCTGGAGCTAGTAGTATAACCTCACAAACTTAGAGGCAGTCTAAGTAACTTAAATTTTAAATGTAAATCTTCATCATATATTTTTAACTGTTATTACATTATTATAACTGTTTTGCAAATACATCTTCTTTAATCCTTTCATCTTGCCGAAGCTAATTCTTAGTAATACGACAAACTCTTGGGGTAAGTAAATTCATTATGGCAGACTCTACCAGGCAGTTGAGTGTCTCATATGTACAGAGTTTTGGGCTGTCAGAATACTGTAGAACTTTTGTTGGGCACCATTGTGCTGCTGAAGCGTTTTCATACATGAGCATTATATGCTTCCCAAATAAAAGGGAGCTTTCATCCTTAATAAGAGTCCTGTTTGTTTGCAGAAAGATTATATGAAAGAAGAACAAAACTTTGACTCTTCAGAAGCTGCTGGCACCCTGTTGTCCAGACACAGCATATTTAAAATTATTTAAGATCATTGGCCTAGATAAAAGTTGTGAACAGGATCATGACTTTGAAACCTAGTGATAACAGCACTCATTAGTGTTCACATCTTGCTTGACTAACTGTTTTATATAGGGTTAACACAAAGGGCTAAGGATTATTTAATGTCAAATAACTGAAAATTTATTGGAGCAAAGACCACAACCCAGTTCCCCGGTGAATGTCCCATCACAAGACTAGACAGTTGTGCAGGTCGTAAGATCACTTATGCCTCTAACTCTCTCCATCCATCAAATCATTAATTATTCTCTATAAAGCCAAGTAGTTTGAAATCTCTTCTCATCAGAGGCATCACAACCTTTGTTGTGATGCATTTTGAACTCCTTTTTGGCATAGCAGAGAGCTATTGTGTGGAGAATTATTAATCTGTGACAACCTAAGTTCTGGAGTCTACCACGCTTCACAGGAAATCTGAAGCTGGGAGTGAGGTGAAGAGATTGAGTCCTTGGAGCTGAAGTATGAAATAGTCTTAACATTAAAATGTGCACACTCTGTGGATGTCCTCAGAGTCAGACATTTAAGTGGAATAGTGGTTGTGAATATAAAAATGAGTGTTCTGTAAATATGTTGTCTTAGAGTTGAGTATTAGGCTAGCCTTCAAATCTGAGGATTTTTAATTGTCTCATTCTTGGATCCTCAAAATAGAAAAAACACACAAGCTTTTCCTGCTATGAGGATGTGCAAACATTCTTGGGTTTGATCCCATTTTATTCCTGTTGAAACCAATAACAAAATCTCACTGAATTACACAGAACAGGGTGGATACAAAGGGTGCATATCCTTGCAGGGACACTATGAAATTAGCCGGTACTGGTGTTCAGCATTACCCCATAACTAGTGTATATCTCACTAACTGAGCCATCACTAGCTTAGTGAGGTGCCAATTAGATGTACAAAACATTGCCCCTTTCATTCTCCTATTTTTATTTCTTTGGTATTCTTGTTGTTGTTGTTGTTGTTGTTGTTGTTGTTGTTGTTATTATTATTATTATTATTATTATTATTATTATTATTATTATTATT
>JANPWX010000605.1:895864-1046171 GCA_024734555.1 Trochalopteron elliotii | reverse complement strand
TTATTATTATTATTATTATTATTATTATTATTATTATTATTATTATTATATATCAGTTCTTAATACTGATTCAAGAAGTGCTTGGCAAAACTCAGAAAGAAAATTACGGTATTTGTATTGTATAAGGACCTAAGTTTCATGGCTTAGAACAAGACTGACTGATTAAAATATGAATTTGCATAGCTTCTACCTGGATTGAGGGAAAAAGTCTTTTCACTTGACAACTGGTGTCAGTGTTAGTTTCCACAAAACATTTTGGCCTCTAGCAGTCAAAATGTTGTTTTCCTCTCATGCCAGACCCCTGCGACTACAGCAGTGCACAACTGTCACTGTGAGAAACACAGAGAACAGAGAGTCACACTTGTTTTCTGAGCGCCAAGCTGGCAACTAACTTTGTTTGGCTCATGAGCATATTCCTGACAGCATGTGAGAGGCAGCTCTGAGCTGAGATGGCACCTGCAGTGCACAGAGAGCCAACTGCTATTCAGAAATGAACAAAGGTGTCCACTACAATTTTAAATATACTTTGACTTATTGGAGGGAGTTTTTCTCTATTAAAGATTCACAGAAAAGATGCTTACTTTAATGCTTGTTATTAATAATGCTAGTATGGTATAGATTTTAAGGGGATAAAAAAACATTTGCTTAACTTGGTTATGACAACAAACCAAACAAGCACTTTATAATGTCTATGAAAATGAAGAAAAAGGCAGAAAATGGGGGGGGATTATTTTCCCAAAATTTGGAGTTATTCTGAGAAAAGACTCAGTCTGATAAGCAGATTGTCTTATCATCTTTGCTTTCTGCCACTTACTTTCTGCCACTCACTTTCCTTGGGAAAGTTAATTTTTGGAAGAAGTTGTTACATATAGCTCATCCTTTCATAATGGAGGCCTACTGCAAATGTAAATATTTCACAAATTGCCAAGTTACTAGTTCCCTTTTTCATCAATGTTACTTAAATATAGAAAATACACAACAACAACAACAAAGAATAATAATTGTTTGGATTAAATAATACCTATTTTTCCATAATAACTGTCCAATTTTTTTTCCCTATAGATAGCAAATTTTATGTAAATCACTTCTTAGATTTTGCTGAATTAAAATCATTTGTCTCTATGCCTTTGGTTTCTGAAGTCCAGGCTAATTAGAAATGTGGGATCCTATCCTATGGGTTAGTGAGCTATTAAAGACACAAATAATCTTGTCTGAAAGGTATTTAAAATCAGGAATTATCACAAAATGAACAAAATTAGGTTCATGCAATATCTAAATCTAGGCTAAACTCATAAAGAACTGTCCATCTCTCTGTACTACCCAAATAGGTGTATGTCATCTGCACTCCTAAATTTAAATTTCTAAAACAAGGACCAAGTAACCTGCTTACATTTTTCTGGCATAGGTGTCAAAACTTAATACAGTTTCAACATGAAGCTTTTAAGAACTAATCTTGGTTTAGCTTGTCTCATCACCAATAGCAGTGAATTATTTCAGACATGGCTTTATTGCAGTCCTGTGATTGCCGAATCTTGGAATATCCCTTAGAGTCCTTCGTGTCTGACATACTACCATATTGTTTATTTCACTTCTCATCTACTTCTCAAAGATAAAATTATGAATACTGCTATGTCCTTAGATGGGCTTTGGATTGTCTACTTCTATCCTCAGAGGTAAAACATGTTTTCTCTGGTTTAAAGATGGCAGATAAAATTGTCCTGGAACATGACAGAGCTTTGTACTGATCACCACAGCTTTGAGGCATTTTTAATACTGGAGGGCAGATTCATTTTAGAATTTCGGATAATCTACCTTTGGGATTTACTCTGATAACAGAAGTCTCTATTTTATTATGTCATGATAACATTGGATCTTGAGTCCACACATTTGGAAAAGTTAATCTAAGTCTTCAGTTATCTGGAGACTTCCATGGAGAGAAATACAGTGTTGAGGCCTGTAGTATCTTCTTCCACCCTTGACATCCACTTGAGGTTATTTTCACATTTGCTAAACTTTTATATTTCATTGTTCTGCAAGTCCATGTTAAATCCAAATTTGATGCCTTTGACCTATGTTTTTTATGTATGATCCTATTTCTTTGTCCTGATACCCAAAGAACCAACTTTGCCTCATTCCAGCTCTGCATGTTTTTAACTGACTACTGGCAAGTTGTCTATAGACCTGGTGTCCCTGTTGCAAGCCCACGCCTCATCGTTTCCTATTCCTGTATACATCTGTACCACGCCATGTATTTCAGCTTCTGAGTGGAGAGCAGCTATTATGCCTAGTATTTATCTACACTTCATTGTTAAAGATGCAAATTTCTTCTACAGAGAGCAAATTCTGGTTCCTGCTGCCTCTACAGAAGTGCCATCATACTACACAAAGGTAAATAAAAGCAAAACAAATTAGCTATAGACATCTGGTTAACAAGAGAAATTGCTGTCACAGCTGAATGAAGTAAAATCAAGACAGGTCTACAATAATTTAGGCAGAGCAAATTGACAAACCTTAGTCCTGAGGCATTATAAATTTTGTGCAAAACTTGTAGATTATTACTGTAAATGGCAGTACTGTATTATACAGCTATATGATTGCAAACTTCACTCCATTATTGAATAATACATTCATGAAAAAAACCTGGAGTCCATAACACAGCACTTCATCAGTCTTGGTCCCTGTGATTTTATCTCTCATCAAAGAAGTCTTAATTTTTGCCAAGTTTGATGATAACAGTAAATATATATTTAAAGCAGAAGATTGTAAAGATTTTTATTAAAATCATAGAAGAATCCATGTAGAATAGTGTGTTTAAAAGGAATATCTAATAAGTGGATTCCAAATATGGCACTAAGCTTTCAGAATGAGTGTCATTTTGCACCAGAAAAATATTTGATCTGCCAATTTATTTTCTTTATTTATTTAGTGAATTGAGAGCAATATTTGTGTGATTCAATTGCACAGGTAACAAATTTTCTGTCTCATGAGCATTTTTGATATTTCTGAGTTTTTTCAAAACTTTTTTCCAAATCTTATCTGAATAGAAACAAAATTTATTCAACATCCAACAAATGAACAGTATTTTAGGGGATAATGAAATTGCTTACTTTCAATAATTTAAAACTACTTGACCTCATTTCATCTAGTTGGATATGGTTTTAGTTTTAAAGTTAAAGATTAATTTTACTTGAATATCAAAATTAAGTGCAATGTTCTTGAACTTAAATGTAAGAAAGATATGGTGAAGTGAGGAAATGAAAACCAACCAGATTTGGCTGGCAGTGGTTTTTGGTGATTTAAGGAATTTCTGATCAGTCTAGTTTACTTGCAAACACTTGGTTGTAAACAGAATTCATAATGAGAATGAAGATCTTTAGACTCTTTGAAAATGATATGTTGTTTGTAGATACACCCAGCAGTTTTACTAAGGAATTCAGAATAATAGATGTTTTCTATGAGAGATAGAGACTACTTCATCCAATTTCAGTCCCTTTTACAGGAGGTAGCGTACTTAGGCAAAGAGAAGCATTAAGTTGCACCCAGCTATACATACAGTATTCTGTACCATAGGTGGTCTCAGTCACTGCTGAGATGAGCAGAGTAATAGCATTGGTTTAATTAGAAATACTCAAGATTTTTACATTTTTCCACTCATACTCAAGCGTATGACTGGAAAAACGTAACAGCCCGATGCTTTTAGCTGAATAAATTTGAAATATAGTTGAATAATTACATCTGTATCTGGACTTCTCACAAAATGTTAGGCACTTTTCAATGAGTATGAACCGTTGTAGTTAACTAGATATTAATGATTCTTCCCCTATTTTGCATCACTTCAGGACAATCTCTTGGACCAATTATAAAACACATTACAAAGTCACATCTTGGGGAGGACAAAGGGATTAAATAAAGTGACAGGATGAAAAGTGACAATCAAGGTATAACTGTTCTTAGACTCTTAGCTCTTACAGCTTTTTCTTCTTTTGCTTTGGATGAAATTTCAAAGAAAAACTCTAACTGCTTGCTTTAAATCAAGTTCAGATTAGTGCAATGCAACGCTGCAAGAGCAACCATTTCGATGGCAAGCAAAGTAGCTAGATTTCACTAAGTCTCAACATTTGACACTTCTATTTCATGCAAAAAAGCCTTTCACGAAAGAATACTGGCTAAGAAATTTCCACAAATTTTTAAGCTCATATTTAAAAGACTTTGTGTTTCTTTTCTTTTCTTACACATTATTGTAAAATATAACAAAAAGGTTCAAAATAAATCACCTTGTTAAGTGGTTACACTTACTAGATTTTATATTCTCAGTGTAGTGTCAATATTTGCTTTATTTGCTGATTTGTTAATATCAGCTAGAAGTATTGGAGTTTTATGTTTGAATCAACTTTTCTAATAAAGCAGTTCATTATAAACACAAAGAGAAATGGTTCCTCTTGAGTAAATGTACAACAGGAGGATTATATGGAGAAAGTAATAGAAGGCAAGTTATTACAAGCTAGAAGCAAATAATCCTGATGAAAATTTCTGTCCTAAAATAAAAGATTTACTTACTAAGATCACACCCACTTTTTACTCCACAATAAGAAGGGTGATGTGCCATTTAGATATTATTATTTAGGTTTTTTTAAAGCAGTCTTATCTTCTTTCTTTTCTCATGCATTGGCTACTCGTTTTACTCTATTTGGAAAGTTATATGCAAAAGTTATTATGTCAAAGATTTGGGTAATTTCCTTTTTTTTTTTTCCACAGCACATTATGAACCATATTTTCCTACATAAAATATTAATTTTTTTACTTTAAAATATCACTACATTCTGGGTCATGTGGACATAGATTCACATTCCCTGTTCATCAGAATACCTATATTCCTTTTTTCTCAAGCTGATCACTCATTGGCAGAAGTGTTCTATCACAGAAGATTTGACAGATATAGACCATCTTCTGTGTGATAAGAAGAATGGATATAAGAAAGGGTGTATAGAACAGCACCAACTCTACATCTGCTTCTGCTTCTAGACTTTTCACCTTAAGTCTACAGTTGGAGCAATGCAAGGTTATTTTATACATCTATGTGTACATGTACCCAGGTGTCAAATGCTGAAAAGCCTCCTGTTAATCCTGAAGTTGAGATACCTTCATGTGCAAAGAAGAGCATTCATCTTTATTATTTTTAGTCTATATTTCTTCTTCCTTCATTTTTTTCTTAATTCTAGTGCAAATTTTTCCAGGAAGTTTGTCTTTTTATCACCTGATTTTACCCAAACTTTGTTGTTGCTGCTTTTATTTTACGTATCTTTTGTGGTTCTTTATCTTTATGTTTTGAGAAAAGAAGAAAGATTCAAACCTCTGAGCCAGGGAACAGATTGGCAGGCACTGCTGTTGTTGTCAGCCATTTTCAAACAGCACGGCAGGACAGAATTATTAGACTCAGGATGACTGAAGTTATTGTGCCTTACATTCAGTCATTTTTTGACCTCTCTGTTTTTTTCTAGTCTCTCCTTTTATCAAAGCCTGCGAGATGACTGCAGCTCTATGATCCTCTCCCACTATGTTCTTACAAAATAGCTTGACATGTGTTCACTCTTCTTCTACTTCTTTCTCCCTTTGTTATGTGTCTGCAGATTTTTGTCTTGTATCTTTTCCTTTTTCCTGGATTTTTTTTGTTCTAAATTTATGTTCTCTTTTTCTTTCTCCTTTTCCTTTGTATAGCAAATGTGAGAAGTGAGTAGCATTTGTTAGAACAACAGGATGAAAGTCCTCAAGATACTGCTTAATGAAAAAAAACCCAAAAAATAAGTGAAACAACAAGCAAACAAACAACACACCCTTATTTCCCCTTCCAAATAATAAAAAAAAACCCCTCCCCTACACCCCCCACATCCCAAAGACTCACCTTGCACACACCTTACATCTTGCATACTTATGTGGAAGGGAGGCTGAACAATAAAAGTATAGGGCCGCTGCTGAGTGATTTGATCCACACAAATCCTTGGGACCCAATAGGCTTCATCCAAGGTGCTGAAAGAGATGGCCAACGTCCTTTCTTTTGCCTTTGAAAGGTTGTTGTGGAGTTCAACTGGAGGGAGGTAAAGGCCACATACATTTTCAAAAAGAACGAAAGAAAAAAATCAACCCATGGTTGCCTGACTTTGTTGCTGGAGCAAGTCCTCATGGACCCTATTTTTGGGTACACAGAGGAGATGATTGGAATCAGAAACCTTGAATTTACTGAAGAGTTAACCATGTCTGACCGGCCCGATTTCCTTCTGTGATCAAATGCTGAAATATCTGGGTCAAAAAAAAAAAAAAAAGTGGCCATTTTTTATTTGGACTTCAGCAAAGTTTTTGACATTATCTGTCATTATATTCCTGTATCCCAGTTTGGATGGTATGGACAGGTACAAAAAAAAGGGTGGATGAACAGATGTGGAGGGGTGTACTTGGTAAAGTGTATTCTAACTAAAGTCTGATGTCAATCAGAATACCACATACCTCTGTCCTGAGACAGGTCCTTTTACTAATTTTAATTATTAAATCTTATTTTTAGAAATTTTAATATTTTTTTAAGTTATCAAAAATTATTTAACATTATTTTTCAATAGACTGTTCTTCAATAGGTGAAGAACAGTCTCTCTGTGGGTCATTCCCCCACAGTTTGGAGCCATCTGCAAACTAAAAGATAACTGTTCTTCTAAACTAAATGATGACTTGTAATCCTCTTAAGGAAAATGCTGCTAGGTGGAGGGACCTAGACAGACTGTAGGAACAGGCCAGCAGAAACATTATAGGGTTCAACAAGGCCAAGGTCAAGAAAAGCCTCTGGGAAGAAAACATGCGTACAAGCCACACAAAAGCAGTGCCTTTCTGCTATACTGTGTAATGGACAGCCACACGAACAGGGAACTAGGGTGTGCCAGTTTCCATAATGTAATTTCAACCCACCTAAAATGAAATTTATGTTTCACACATAGCAGGTCTTCTTGCACTCTTAAAATATGTCATCTAATAGATACACATAAATAGGATGAGATGGAAGGTATTTTAAAAATCATACTAAAGGCTTTTTTACATATAAAATGCAGAGATAAAAACATTGTTACATAAACTGCTTTAATTTTTTAGGAATGTAGGTGTTTTTTATGGTTTTGGTTTTTTTGGAGGGGGGTTACCTTTTCTCTAAGGTCTTCCCTAACTCAGAAAAATACTGGTAGTAATATGGTCTTAGGAACTTTTGTGAAACTTTATTTACATAAACCACTATTATAAAGGTCTTCAGGCCCTACTACAGGAACTGTACAAAACTCCAGTTTCTCTAGAATTCAAATGTTCACTCTCAGTTTTCTGTAATCTGAAGTGTTAAAAACAAATGAAAATGAAAATTATTTTACATCTCTATGTAAAAATATTGTGAGGGACTGAATGTCAGACAAGACCCCTCCTGAGTAAAGATGTAACTTTTTCTTTCAGCTATGTACACAGATTTACAAAGTCATATAGAACAGTAAATTTTCATGAAGAGGAAAATTTCAGTTTATGAAATGGGTACAAAAAATTCAGTGGAAGCACAACAATATTTCTCAAGTGTGTTAGAGAAAGAAAACTTATTTTAATTTCTTCTCATAACTGGAAAGACATAGAAAAGAGTAGGACTTGTGTTTCTATATGGGGCCGTTGGGAGGTGATTTTGGTTTTTTTTCTGTTGCATCTTTCTTTCCCCTCTGCTGCCCACACATTTCACAGAAGCATAAATCAAGTCAACACACTTGCACACCTGCTATGGATTTACAAGCATCTGGTATGTGAGAAACTTGTTTTGGTGAAAATCTGTAAGCTCCATTGGAGCAAACTGGAAAAAGGAAAAAAAACCCAAACAGAAAACAAGAACAAAACCAAAAAACCTACTTCAAAATGACAGGTCATAAATCTTGTCTATGGGCATCTGTTTTTTAAAGAAATTTTATATTTCTCTTCTATCATAGTCTGCAACTACTAAGAAATTAATCATGCCAAAATTTTAAAATTTAAATTCAGGCTTTAAACCCTAATATCAATGGTTTATAGCTAAAAGATAGATGGTGTTTTGAATAGCTCCTCTACAATGTTTTACACCCCAGAGAACTTATTCTTAGAAACTTATTCAAAACTAGGCCATGCTCAAGAAGGTGAACTATCTTTGACCTTTGCAAAGCTTTATTTAGGAAGTAGAAGCCCTTAAGTCTTTCTTAATGTACCATCAGAATTTAACAGTTTTCAGCCTACCTCACACAAAATTGACAGTTGTTTAACATCTTTTCAGTTCTTCTTTGCAACATAGATTTTCTGACTCTTCATAAAGGTTTTTTTTTGAGCTAAAATCATTATTTCTGATTGAAAACACTCTTGGTATCCTTAAGGCCATTAACAGACTGGCTTTTAAAATACTATTTCAACCTTTGGAACAGACTGCTCATATAAGTGGTGAAGTCACCATCTCTGAAATTGTTTAAAAGACATATATACATGACAATTATGGAGATGGATTCGTGGTGAGCTTGGCAGTGCTGGGTTAATTCTTGGACACAATTATCTTAATTGTCTTTTTCAACTTAAATGATTCTATAATTCTGTTATTCCTCTGTATTGTATTCCAACAGAGTTCATGTTAAATATATTTATATGATTCTGATCTTTTGGGATTATTACATCGATTTTCTGAAGAAATTTTGATCTTTTGCATGAAGTATGGGGACAGTCATCCAACCATTGGTCTAAACAACAATGGCTCCTTATATAATTCTCTGGAGAACCATTAAGAGAAGTAATTTAAGTGTTGCTGTTAACATTCAGAAATTCTTCTTGTGCTCCTTCTTTCATACATGATAATGTATCTTACATAATACTTGGCTACTCTTCCATGAAGAGCGGGTGGAAGGGAATCAGGGAATAACCTAAAAGATATGCTGAAGAAAGCTTCATTGTTTGGAGCAACTACTTAGGGGCGTAAAATGATCAGAGTGGTAAAGAAAATAGTATTATCTTTGCTCAGATTATGAGGCCTTGATGATCTCAGGCCCTTCTACAGCACATGAGCTGGAAGATGGTAAGTGAGGATCATTTAAAACTTCAACATACTCGCTAATTATGGCTGTGGATTTTGGTTCCATAGCAGGTAGACTAGATCTGTAATACCCAAATCTGATATTTTTCCCCTTCTTGATCAGTGAGCAAGTGTTTTTAGATAGAGACTAGTGAAACTTAAAGAAGTAAACAAAACTGATGGTAATGCTTAACTGTACTTTGAATACTGGTAACAAAAAGACTCAAGTAGGCCATGGTACTATGACACCTGCTTGCTTGGAAGACTGAAATTGAGCAAGAGGGTTAGTAAGTCTTTTAATCACATAACTCTGGGATCCAAACTGAGTAATGAAGATTTTCTTCCACTTAAAATTAGTTGGGGTGATTACAATGGTTATATATTGCATTGCCATCTGGTGTCAAAAGAATTGGAAATAGGAAAATTAAAGTAGGTTTTCTGAAGATGCTTCTCCTGGTAAAATAACACCATGTTTAGACATAAAGAGAACATGTCTCACTACCTAAGAGGTCATGGGACCAATGAATATTGCCAAATTATTACAGGCTCTTTTTCTGTATCTTTTTTGGATTTATGTAGCCAGGTTTTGGTAGTGGCAGCTCCAGGGGCAGCTTCTGTGAGAAGCTGCCAGAAACTTCCTCCATGTCTGACAGAGCCAATGCCAACTGTCTCCAGACCCACATTGGCCAAGGCTGTGCCAGGTAGAGAAGGTAGTGCCTCTATGATAACACTTTTATGAAGGAAATAAAAAGTCATTGCACGGATGTAATTGTTCTCAGAGACGAGAGGAATGAAAATATGCAAGAGAAACATCTTCTGAACACACCAAGGTCAATGGACAAAGAGGGGCAGGAGGTGCTCCCAGCGCTGGAGCACAGATTCCTCCGCAGCCCATTGTGCAGACCATGGTGAGGCAGCTGTGCTCCCTCTTAGAGGACCATGGGGATGCAGAGATCCACCTACTGGCAATGGAGAATGCAGAATCTGAAGGACTGCACCCTGTGGTGAGGGACGCATGTTGGAGCAGTTTATGAAGAGCTGTGGGAAGGATTTATTCTGGAGAAGTTGGTGGAGAACTGTCTCCTGTGGCAAGGACCCCATGCTGGAACAGGACATGGACTCCTGCCCCTGAGCAGCTGCAGGAGCAACATATGATGAACTCACCATAACCCCATTCCCCCCATCTCCCTGCACCACTGGGTGGGAGAAGGTAGAGCTACAAAGGAGGGAGGTGGAAAGGTGTTTTCAAGATTTTGTTTTAATTCTCTTTATCCTGTTCTGATTTCGATTGGCAATAAATTAAATTAATTTCCCCAAATCAAGTCTGTTTTGTCTCTGACAGTAATCAATGAGCAATCTCCCTGTCCTTTATCCCAATTCACAATCTTTTTGCTGTATTTTCTCTCCCCATTCCAGTTAGATAGAATTGAGGGGGCTTCTGATATCCAGTCAGTGTCGTCTCATCATAGTTTTGTACTTATATAAGCTGCACTGCTCTTCCAAATGTTTTTTGGATTTCAGGCTACTGCATGACTCTGAATTTAGTAAAAATCCTACATTCATACAATGTGCCATATCAGTTCTTTGAACATTGGAGGTTATTAATCATAGATTATTATAAATTGTGCAATAAAGAGTACATTTAATGTATGTGAGAGATTTAAAGATCACAGTTGCCTCAGAAACTGTTAAGGCCACAGAAGGAACTTGCCATAAGACAAGCAATCACAGCAGGTGGCTATTTCCTTCTATCTCTTTTTCTCTCGCATTTACTGTTAAATAAAATATGCACTATTGACTTTAGCATAAGATCTTGTTTGCACCTTAATTTGGGCTGAGGCATCTCTCAAAACTTGATAATATCAATGTATCAAAAGCTTTTTTTAATAAAGTAAAAAAATACATCTTTTATTTTACTCTGCACTGATGCTCACTAATATAGCAATATAAAGGATAAGGATCAAAATCAATTTTCTTTTAAGTTTTTTTTTTCCTTTCATCATAATAGAGTCCTAATTCCATATTAATTTACATAAATGAGTCATTTCTATGACGCTATTTAAAAATGCATACCTTGAATGTAAATAGTGCTGTATCTGACCCAGCAGTCTCCCTCTTACCTTCAGTATGGGCACATTACTGTATATATACAGCTGTATCATGTACATGTAAGCAAAACCTATCTAAAACTATGTGCTTGTGCACAGACAGACTAACTAGGAGTATGGTTGTGGATATTTGTATTATAATATCTTGTGCACGCTTGGTTATTTGGATTAAAAAAAACATCTTGTGGTCCCAGGGAAGACTGAGGTTCATTCCACTGACTGCAGCTTATAAAGATGTAGATACTGCCCCAAAACATCTCTATATATCTTTATGTACAGGTGCAGATGGCCGTGCAGCTCAGTTATTCCTGCTCCAAGACAAGCTGATGCAAGCTGTTTGTAACCTGGAGTGGTGCAATAAAGGCAGCAGGCTGTGCTGAGTCAGAGCCCCAGATCACGAGCCATAGCAGTACAGTTGAACAGCTTCCAGCCACCTCTGAGCACAAGCAGAGCAGATGCACAGATGTTTACAGCTGTCTGCCTGGATATGACCTCAAAAATTAGTTCTCCTATAAAATTTTGTAGCTGTAGTATTGTAGGCTAACACTCTCCAATAATCAGAGGTTTTAGCAGTTTAGTGTGCTCTTAAAATCTGCCAAGACCAACTTGGATTGCTGTTCTCTTATAAATGAGTACTTGAGGAAATTCTGTCTCTTATAAATTTACAAAATAGTAATAGCTATATAGCATCCAATAATTTAGAAGTTTTTAGTGGATGTGTGGTTAAGGTAAAGAAAAGGAGATAAAGGGCTTGACCATGTGTAGTGGGTTGACCCTCTCTGGATTCCAGGTATCCACCAAATCCTATCACTCCCCTCCACAGCTGAACAAGGGAGAGAAAATATAATGCAGGGTTGATGGGTTGAGATATGGGCAGAGAAAGATTTAAAAATGCCACCACAGGCTAAACAGACTTTAAATAGAGATATTCCTTGAATTTTTTATTACTGAAATCAGAGCAGAATAATGAGAAGCAAAATATGACCTTGAAAACACCTTACCCCCATCCCTTCCTCCTTCCCAGCTCTACCTCCTCACACCTAGAAGCAAAGGGAGACAGGGAATGGGAGTTATGGTCAGTTGTTTTTGCTGCTGGTGTAGGAAAAGGGTCCTTCCCCTGATCCAGTGTGAGTCCATCCCACAGAAAATGGTTCTCCACAAACCACAGGTTTTCCACAGGGTCCAGTCCTTCAGGCACAGCCTGCTCCAGCATGAGGCCCCACAGGGTAACAGCTCTACCAGGAAAACTGCTGGACAGTGGGCTTCTCCCTCCACAGGTCAGCAGGTCCCTGCCAGGAGCCTGCTCCAGCAGAGGCCTCCCACAGGGACACAGTCTTTTCTCAGGCATCCATCTGTTCTGGCTTGGGTCTTTTCCGTGGGCTGCAGGTGGATCCCTGCATGTCCATTGACCTCCATGGGCCGCAGGGGCACAACTGCCTCACCGTGGTCTGCACCATGGGCTGCAGGGGAATCTCAGCTCCAATGCCTGGAGCACCTCCTCGCCCTCCTTCTCCACTGACCTTGGTGTGTGTAGTGTTGTCCCTCTCACGTATTGTCTCCCCACTCTTCTCTGGCAGCAATTACAACTGCACAACCACATTTTGGGTTTTTTCTTCTTAAATATGTTATCACAGAGGTGTTACCACCATTTCAGATCGGCCTGGCCTTGACCAGGAGCACATCTCTCTTGGAGGTGGTTGACATTGGCTCTGCTGGACATAGAGGAAGCATCCAGCAACTTCTCACAAAAGCCACCTCTGTAGCCCTCCACTACCAAAACCTGGGCATTCAAACCTAATACACCTTAGTAAGAGATTTCAACAGCAAAAAACTACTGAAAAAAGAAGAGAATAAACTCTTCCTCATGTCCTCTGGGAAAAGTCATGATGGGCTTAAACTGCAACAGAAGAGATTTAGACCTGACATTAGTAATAGCTTTTTAATGGCAAAGACAGACTAGCACTGTAACAGATTGGCTAAGGGACTGGGATTCCCTTTCTTTTAGATATTATTATAGAGATGTTAGACAAATATCTCACAAGCACTTTTGAGATACAGCTGATCCTGCACTGAAGCAGAAAAAATTTACTGATTTGTTGAGCTAACTTCTGTCATCTCAAATCTTCTAGGCTTTTGAGTCACAGATCTAAAGCAAAGCAGATAGAATAGTCACTGATAAAGACTTACAGCCTGTGTCAAACTTACCTTATGAATCATACTCTTCTTGGAGAGTTCTAAAGATGCATTTGTGATGGTAGAGTTACTGTCAATGAACTGAGATGCTCAATCCATTTCATATAGATTCTCGTCATCCTGATCACCATCTGTACCCCTCAAAAAACCTAAAACATATTCTCTGGTATTGTCAGTCTTACTCAGCTTGTTTTTCACCTTCCTGCTGCTTCTGAAGGTGAAATGGAAAAAAGAAAAAAGGGTTGGGAAAACGCAGTACTGTGTTTTATCAGAGGGGGAATATTTTGTATTGTATTGATGAATTCATGACGTATTTGCTATAATTTTGAAATTAGTTTAACCATCAATACATAAAAAAGCTGAAGGTTCTATAAGTTTTGGAATTTCATGATAAAACTAGATTTCAGGAAAAAAAAAGCCTCTTTTACAAGACTGAAATGTTTTACAGAATCAGATAGCATTTAGCCTACATGACAGTTTTCTGCCTGATTGCCCAGTGAAAATTAGGTCAGAAACTCTAATTTTTATTGTTGTATGTTGACTAATCCATTACTGAGTATTTTCTTGGAATAAGGTTACCACTGCTTCAGGCTTAGCAACCTTACAGTAAGAAACCCTGACCTGTGAATGACCGGGAATCCAGTGTTTCCTACCTCCCTTTCATGGACTCAGCAGTCAATTTGGCAATAAAGTAGGGGCTGGAGAAGACTTCCAAATTCACTTCAACGGTGGTGTTAGAAATGCAAATGCCTAGTGTCTTTCAGAGCACGTAGGACCAAGTAGATATCAGATAAGAGGGTTGTGGCTTTCTCTCTGTAGCTCATAGGAAAGGAGTTCTGCTTCTGTTATGCTTTATGTTTAAATTATTATCACAGGGGGTAAGAAAAACTTATTTTTTTATGCATAGGAATTATATTTCTTTTAATATGCACAGAATTCTTCACAGAATTTATTACTTATTGAACAACTGCCATGTGCATAGAACTACATCTCTGTGTCATTATTTTCTAATGACATCAGAAACACAGAAACCATCTGAATGATTTGTTGTCATTCTTATCTTCACCTATATGTCCAAGAACAAATAATTCCTTCCTAGCTTCTAGAGCAACATCTTTGATTCTTCTTAGTGTTTTTATGCCATCTACAGGTCTCTTCAAACCACTGAATTCTTTAAATATTTTTTTCCTCTAAGGCTTGATGGGAGACAGCTTTATTTTCAAGCCAGTTTTAATTATTTTATAAATTTACACACCCCTTAAACATTTCTGTAAATTACTTATTAATTGTAAAATCCAGATCAAATATGTCAGTTGAAATGGCATGAAAGCTTCAAAAGCCCTGAATTTTTCCATTTTTTTTTCCTCTGTACAATAATTCTTTGGTGGCTTATGATAAAACCCCCTTTGTCTTAAATGTTTATTTCAACAATTTCAATAAAATGGTATTTTTTTTGGAAGAGGTATTTGTGAAAACTAATGTTTCAGGAAAAAAACTTTCAAAACGTAGTCCAATAAATATTATAAATGTACCTACAATATGTATAGACTAAGTGCTATTTTTATTAAAGAATTAATATAAAAAGAAAAATTCAGGGTTTTCTTCAAATAAAAATGTGATTGAGTTTAATTTCATAGTCAGAGGGATACAATAAACATGCTCTCTTCAATATAATTTGTTTACCAAAATGCCCCACAGTCTAATTCTAACCATGAAGTTGTGGTAACAAGATGTAGGGTGGAAATATAGTACAAGGAAGCACAGAGATTTGTGACAACAGGATTACATGCTTTTGTTGAAAAAGATATGGCCTTTCAATCACTTTTGTGCTGTGTGCAGTTGAGGAATCCACTGATGAGAATTCTACCTGTGCTCCCAATGACAGGACTTAACTCTAGAGCCTTCTTCAATGAGGTTCATTGTGCTCTGTATAGATAAGGCAAACCACTTAACACTGACAAAAAAGTGTCACAGAGTACATCCAGACATGAGTACAAATAAATGAATGCATGAAAAATCAAAATAAAAGAGAAATGCAAGTAATCTGACTCCTAAATGGAGAGTAATCTATGTTATAAATATTCAAGTAAGACATATTAGGATGTAAACCATGCTGAAAATAATTTTTACTGAGAGACAATCTTTCTGACAAGCAAAACTTAACTTTTCTTGTTTTCTCTTTGTGTTCATCTTCTACCAAGAAGAGAAAGTAACGAAAATAACTTTTATTTTACCACTGAATGCTAATTATTTTTTTTAACACTATATAATGTCATTCCTTTCTGCTAACTGAGGGAGAAGTGTTGACATGACCTTCTTTCCAGGTAGATTTTTGAGATGTTTTCCAGCTAAAGAGAAATGAGAGTTAAAAAATACAATTGCAGCTATACAAACTATGACACAGTGCTGTGAGCAAAGTGATGCACCTCATTTATAAGATGTAAACAATAATATAATTTATTTTAAAAATGCCCAAATTAATAAAGTTCAGTGGTAAACATGACAGTGATTTAACAACATTCAATGGCAAGATTTTGTGAGACTTAATTAGGACTTGAATCAAAAACAGTTTTCAGATATGTAGTCCAACTTCAAGATGTGAATATATATATACTTATAGCCGAAATAATCATGGAAGAAACTTAGGTGATGGAGTTTATTAATTTGACATAGAATAATAATTTTATGCACTTATTTAATTTTGTATTGATTTATTAGGTATCAGGGTCAATCAGGTATCACGGTGTCCTTCTTACAATGTGCATCCTCATCATTAATACATACACGGTTATCCGTTTTAAAAAAATAGTATTGATTTCCTGCTGGTTTTGCACTTTCAGCCACGTAAGAACTATATTTTACCATTCCAAACATCATATTGCTCACAGATGTGAGAAGGATTCACTAAAATAAAGTGAAAACCTTAAAAAAAAATCATAAACTTAAAAAAGTATCTTTAACAAAGTTATTTTTCATATATTGTGGCCAGTCCAAAGTTTTAGCAGTTGAATCTTAGTCAACAAAAGCATTTTGTTGACTAAAAGTCAACTTCTGCATTTTATTGATAATAAAGAACCTCAGGAAAAGGTTGACTTGGTTATCATTACTCTACTGCATTTTAAGATTTGAAAATGAGATGGAGATGAGATCAGAGCCAGGAGAGAACTGCCTCTGTTTGCGGTTCCTCATCACCACAGAGTTTTCTTGTGTGCACTGGGAGCTTCTAGTAGAAATGTGATGAAGCACTGCCAAAGCTGCTCTGATTTTAAATTACCCCATCAGTTTAGCAGTCACCAGATCACCAAAATAACATACAGTCACATGCAAAATAACTGCCTAGGAAATAGAAGCATGTATTTCTTGTCTAATTGAATGGTTTTTGGAAGAGTTTTTAAACTGCTCATGCCTATGTGCTGTCAACTATATTAGAAGGAATCAAATTACTGTATTACCTTTACTCCTTTTTGTTTTTTCTTCTCTGCTTCAAAATGTTATGGACAATTTAGCATACTGTAAGTCCTTCCCTTCTGGCTGATTTTAGGATCTTTTCTTATGAAAGTCTTGTGCAGCCAAGTTGAAAAACTTCAGTATCCACTTCTAGAACGGCTAAATATTTAGGGTAGAGGAAGCAAATGCTGGGTTATGAAGACAGTTCAATGATGTAATGGTGAAAATCTTATTAATCTAATTGTTGATCTGAAGTTGAATATTTGCTGAAATCTACTTCATTTGAATCGTGTACTGCTACTACCTGCAGCTTTTCTGGTAACTTCTAGTTCTACCACACGTATGCATCTGGTAGTTTTTAAGTTAATGACTTTAAACACTTATGTTCTTTTTGCCTAAAATTCTGGAATACAAGTTATTAAAACTCTGAAGATCATATGTGATTTTAAGAACATAACTGTACCAAAGACTATCACTGAAGTATTTTAAACTTGTAAGAACATTCTGTTGTGTGTGATGTGTATCTTTGAAGTGGAGCATACTATTAGCATAATCCTGCAGGGAGAAATATTCCAGTGAGTTTTTGAATGCCTGTTTACCCAACATATCATAGGGAAGAAAAAAGTCTTAGTAATAAAAATGTTCTATGGGAATTAAGAAAAAAAAGAAAAAGAAATTACATCTTGCTATATAGGTTAGAATAATCTAACAGCTATTTGCCACTTTAAAAGTGGCTGACTATTTGTGACCTGTGACTCGACTAGCTGTGGTAAAATAGTACATGGGAATCACACTGAATCATATTTATGGCACATTTAGTATAATCTGAAACTCTAGGTGAAGATAAAGGTCTTCTAGAATGCTTTAGGTACCTAAAATGAGATACGGAAAAAAAAAAAAAAACAATCACAGACACACATGCGTATTTCCTGAAAACAATCAGGGTCTTCACCAATAAAGACACTACCCTGTTTCATTGATATGAATTACAGTACAATTTAAAGATCAAAACTGGTAATTCATTCAGGGGGCACAGTATGGATGAAAAATCAGGAGAAATATGTAATCATACTAAAATAATTCAAACAATAGAAGAGCTAATATAATGTGTGAAGTGGGTTTTTGTGTGTGTTTTTAAACAAGCTTCATAATCACAGACATATTGAAAGAATTCCAGTCTTTTTCAGAGTGCATAGTAACAAATTCTTGCCAAAGTCTTTCCAGGTCTATTTACTAATGCAAGGCAAGATGTGGAACCAGTCTGTCTATGACAGGTTTATATAGGGTTGTTTGTTATTGGGTTGTTGTAGGGTGTTTTCCCCAGGGTAGATAAATACCTCAAAAAATATATAGTCATATTTATACATTTTCTAAGTTGCTCATGAATTTTAATTAAGATTACTGTGAATAAGATTTTATGTCTTAGGTTAGTATTACAGAAAGAAGACTTATCTGTATCATGTATTTCTTTTTAGGTGGTTAGGACTGTTGGGAGCTAATGTTGCAGTTCTTTTTGTAAACATAATAATTCAATAAAAGGAAAAATAACCGCCTTTTTCTAATTTTCAGATAATTGTAATTTTAGTTGTCTGCAATATCTAGAACTATTGCTACCTTCTAGTATCTTTCCTTGCCATTTTGCTGTTTTAGTGAATGGTAATGCACATGTCTGAGTAATAATGCCATGTGCTATATTGATTCAATGTACTATAACTGCCAAGATGATTGAAATGCAGTCTCCAATGGTCCTTGCCAGCTCATATATTGGGATTACGATTTGCATTTATTCCCATGGGATTTGATAATTGTCTGTATCTGTATGCCCTTTGAGAATGATGTACTTTAAATTTCTAAGTAGAAGAAATCTGTGTGGGTGATGAACCATTTTATTCATAGCCCTGTGGGAATCCATAAACATAATTTGTCCTCTCTTGTCAGTTCATTGGCTCCTAAGTACAACTTTCTATGGCTTCCTTCCAGGTCAAAACATATTTTGTGAGAAAATTAAAAAACAAAATGCAATGAAGTTTGAAACATCAGTTTAAAAATCACATTCTGAAGTCCTCTATAGCATGGTTGTACTAAAAGGAAGGAAAACTTTTGTCTTTTATTGTTCTGCAGCAGGGAGCTGGAAATGTTACAAGTGTTTGATGAGGCAGTAAATTCAGGTTCACATGGCATCAGAGTTCCCTATTTCATATTTTGAATTAATTTCTGTTTTGCTGAGTTTCTATCAATTAATACATAAATCTGGTTTCTGCTCCTTGTTGTCTATTAAACTAAGTTGATCAGTAAATATCCTGTACTGATGGAGATTTGTTCCTATCTTCAAAAACAAGTGTTTATGTATATATACACAGAATGACTGTCCTTCTGTGTGTATATATATGTAAATATGTATATATATATATATAAGCTTTCTTTTACGTAAATTTACCACCTATTTCCTTATTATATTTAGCAACTAATGAAACAAATGGAATTTAAAGCACAACTAGAACCATATTTTTACTGAAGAGAAGGAAAATTTTCTCAGTGGCCACTATAGGGAAAGGGTGTGATATCGTTGAGTATTCTCCATACAATTTTAGATCAAACTGTGTTCTTGTTGGTGATTTGTGATCTATTATAAGCACAGTCTGCCCAGAAATACTTGTGTAACTTTGATCTTGAAAAGATGCACTGGTATTCCTTCATGGATAAAATCCCTCATTTGCATGTTTCCTGATTTTTACTTTTTTTAACTGGTTATAGTGTAGCATAATCTCATAAGACCTATATCTCACAAAACTTATTCAAAATAGAGATAAAATTACATAAACCAAAACTAAGAAAAATCAGACACTGTGAATTACTTTACATGATGCTTCCATTTGTGTAAAAATGCAAATGTAAAAATTTGGATCTGTTTGAACATTTGAAGCCATATGGATCCCCATGATGCATTACACTTGCTGAAAAATGAACTTGTATATGGGAACTTTGCTTAGAGGGCAGATTTTGTTCTTATTGTCTAGCACAGAAAAATTTAACTGACTTCAGTACTATGTGCTTTAGTTGCATAGATTTGTACTGACTTCAGCATGAGCTGTGTCCTCCAGATCTGTGCACACAAGATCAAGTCTTGTGAATTTATGAGAAAAATGTGTTTGTTTTTTAGAGAAAAATATTTCAGGTTTAGCTATATGAGAAGGGGCAGAGACCTGTATCTATATGAATGATGTTTTTGCTGCTGGTCTTGAAACAATTGCTTTCAAACCCTGAACAATTTTCCACAGTATCAACCAAAAGTGTTCTACAGAGGTTATTTTTTTCCTTCTATTGTACCACATTGTTTGCATCTTCATTGCATATCACATTGTTCTTCAGAAATAATTGAATAGCCACACTTTGTAACATGGTTACATTTATCATATTTATAAAGGATCAATAATTGTGTTCTGTAGATAGGAAAATTACTTGATTGCAACGTCTGTTGCTGTATAATAAGATATTGCAAGTTGTTAATAATCTTAATAACTGTAAAAGTGAGATTGGATTTCATAGACTGTGACCAGGCATCACTGTCCTGTTCACATGGAAACTACTTCTGTGGGACTCCTTCAGAGTTATGGAGACATCAACAAATGATTGCAGAGGTTCATTGTAGAATATTTTTGTTCAAAGAAAATATTATTGGTTAGTCTCTTAAAACTTGGACAAAATTTGACAATTTTATCAGTGAATTCAAAATCCTCCATCAAAGAAGTCATGTGGAAACTTGTGGCATTGTTTTGTTTTGTTTTTCTTTTTTGTCTGCAAAAATCAGTTAGTCCCTTGTTCAGTACCCTCTCTAAGAAAAGTCTTTCAAGGTTTTGGCTTCCACAGGAAAATATTTATTTATTTTCAGTAACAAGAAGTTGAAACTGAACAATTTAGGGCAAAAATCAAGCATGTTCTTTTTTTTTTTTTTTCTTTTTTCCCCATTTCCTAAATGTAAGGGGGAAACAAGACTAGTCAAAATAAAATTCATCATTATTACTCTACCACTTTTTATCTGAACTCATTGAATCCTAAAACTAGGGCAAATTCATTTTATGGGTTCTTACATTTATATCCCAACTCCAGTTTATATTATGACAAGTATGATTTTGGCATTGAAGTGTGTGCCATGCAATACTGAGAATAATAAGAGAGCTTCAGGCTCCACAATTTTTTTTCCAAAGTATAGTTCAAAATTCAAGACAGAGAATTACTACTCATAGTGCCTGTTAGTACCAATTGCTTTTTCACTTTGGGGAAGATCTTGTATTAATATCTTTGGTTATCAGGGTCTTCTCATAAGAAGCATGTGGAAAAGTGCCTAAGAATTCCAGCTTGACTCCTGCTTCATGTCAATGATGTTGGTCGTAATATGAGTTGCTACACAGTTAATCAGAAGTGTCTATGAAAACTTAATATTGAAATGATTTTTTCAACCTTTACTCTGGCTGCAATGGGATAAAACTATCCTTAATTTTGTTAGAAAGATAAACACTACTGAAAATGACAGGTAATACTGAGCTAGGCAAAGCTTAGAGAACAAATTATATTAATAATAACCTTGGATCAATCTGGATTAAGTTGATCTCAGTTTAAATTAAATTAAATGGATGAACTAACAAACATAAGTCTAATTATCACACTGAATTTCAAAAGACAAAAAGCTACAAACCAGGATATAGAGACAGGAGAATGCATTAAGCTGCTTCTCAAAAATGTGAATGTGACTGAGGTTTTTATGTCTATAGAACTAGACCTATCAAAATGAAAAAAGGAGTTTTGTTCAGAAATTTGTAGTAACAGATTGAAGAGCAGTGCAAAGCTCTGTTTAGTATACTGCGGTCCCAGTTGGGAAATTTCATTCAGAAGACAGACATACTCATGCTGAAATATCTTTCTGGCTGATTAAATGAGTATTATGCAGCGGTAAAGAGATTTGCCATTCTCATTTGTTACATGTATGAGTTCAAAAAGGGAAATTTGCCTGATTTCTGATTTCACTTAATTCACATTGTTTGCAGCTTGTTGCTTACCTAAGATGTGGGATTGTGGGAATGGAGGGAAGCACTTTATTCCAGAGAAAATTAGAAGGACCAGGCAACTTTTTAAAATATTGTCTAATCCCAAATATCGAGGGGTTTTCTATAATTATAGGTATTACCTCACCTACAAGACAACTTTGGTTGGCATTATTATGTGCAGCTTCTGAACCCATCAACATGTATGGATTTTCATTCTCAAGTGACCCTGAAGCTAAGACTACAAAGAGAGTCAGGGGAGGAATCAATTTCTATCTGTAGCAATTAGTTTGCTCTAAAATACACCCCAGAGTAAGCTGAGGATCTCCAGAGACAAACCGTATTTTCAAAATATTTTTTCTTCTGACTCAATTTCCCAACATTTAAAAGGTAGGTATTCAATATGTTTTTGTTCTTGGCTTTCATCCTTGTCTGTTTGTTTCCTTTTGTGGCCTTTATGTTTACATAAAGGCAAAGTACTGAGAAATAATGCTTTCCTTCATGTTTTGTATGTGTAGCTGTGTTTTGTGTAGTGATTCTGTGTATTTTAAATCAAAGCAATGGTACTCTTCAGCCTCTTCTGTCTGTTGTGATGTTTGTTCTGAGGTAGTGGTGCTTCTTTCCTTGGAGTCTTCTTCTGGAGTTGTCTGCACTCCTGAGTGCAGGCAGGATTGCTTGCAGAAGGTTCCTTCATACACTGGGGGACAGTGTGCTCAGAGACAGCTGCCTCTTTTATGTATTTTATTTTCTGTTTGAGTTAACTTCTCCTTTAAGGAAACACATCAAACAGTGAGACACCTTCTCTACTGTTGCTTCTGACATTGTATGTAAGGCGCCTTTTACTTTCTGAGCAGAAAAGTGCTACTGTAGCTCTATGTGCAATTTTCCCTCAGGCCAGGTTCTAGTGTGAGACTATAGACTTCTTGCATCCCCTATAAGCATCTGTTCCTCTGTAGCTTTAAGCAGTACAAAGATTGTATGAAGGAATTAATTTTACTGAGAGACGGTTTGGAAGCCTGAATTTTTCAGCGAAGTATATTTTTCTCCCTTCCAGCTCCTGTGGAACGTTGATCTCAGTCAACAGCTAAGCACCCATCTAGTTGACTACTCACTCTCCCCACTGAAGAGCAAGGGAAAGAAAATACCAAAAGTTGCCCAGTGGTGAAGAAGAGGGATTGAGCAGCTTTGGTGGGTACCTGGCATCCAGTCAGGGTCAACCCATCACAGAGGGTCTCATTCACATCACTGATCATTATAGGGAATCCTCTAATAGATTAGTCAGCCTTGTTCCGCTCACTTTCAAAATGAAGTCAAGGTCAGGCATATTACAGTTATATTGCACAAATTATAGCAGCATCTTTGTCACTGAAACCTGAACACTGAATTTATGAGCCAGTATTTATTAATGGAACTGATTGGTACCACATTTTTCAGTGCTAAAGTTCAGAACTGTGAAAAGATGCCTTTTTTTTCAGGCAAACCTTCTCAGCAACATAAACAAATTTATTTTATTTTCCAAGCAGGTAGTATTGTTCATAAAATCCTAAGGCATCAATGGTACTAGAAAGATATCTGCAAACACAGAGGACTAACCTGAAAGTGCTCTAGTATATAAAGATGGACCTATGTTATCATTTTGAGATTTATTATGAGTCTGATTTAGAAGCAGATCTCTTGGTTGTGCCTACTAACATCTGATGTCATGGAGAAGCCCTGAGGCAGCTAAACTGAATTCCTTTCAGACAAAGCTGAAGCAGAAAATTTGCTCAAGGACAGGTCAACTCTGGGACTATAAGACCTGACTGGGTCTGCAGACCCAAACTGCCTATAATAGAGATGGTACAAACACTGAGGCCCCAGCAACAGCTGTCAGGCTCTAGTCTTTCTGTTTCACTCTACTTGCTAATTTCAGCATAAGATAGAATAAAATGCAAGAAAACATTATCTTCAGCAAAATGTACTGCTAAAATTACCTAAGACAGCATAGAAAACCAGGGGCACTTTCCCAGAATAGTCCAAACAGGGATATCAAATTGTATCTGGGAAAATGAATAGTTGCTTCAATGGGATGCAGAAAATTGGTAGTAATTCTCAATGCTACACAGATGCAGATTCAAACTGCTTCACATTCAAAAAGTAGCATGGTTTCAGCTTATGTGTTGCAGGATGATTCTGTGCTATGCATAAAAAACAGATCCTCAGTTTGCAAGTGGTACTGATGAAATCACATAAGAAAACTTTAGTCTGTTCTTCCCTGCCAGAACAGGACTTCCAGGAACCCTAGGTTTCTAAAGTAGCCATAGGTACAATTTTTGATGTTTCTCTTTGTACTTCTTATTAGCTACTAGCAAAACTCAGGCATCTAATACTTCCACAGATTCTAGATGGACAATAACAAGAGCTGAATTTAAAGTGAATTTAAAGGTTGATATTAAGGCATTAGCTCAAGGCCATCTAATAAGCTAGGAAAATTAACACAATCTTTCCTGGGCTTAATGAGTATGTCTTGTTTAAGCTGCACTCACGTTGGTTTGACCTGGTTCTGTCAGTTGCTTCTTGCTCTCCTCTCATCTACAATCTGTCCTCCTTGACGAACTTAAGGGAGTCTTTCCCTCTCAACAGCTGTCCTGCAAAGCATCGCATACAGCATTTTCCCACAAAAGATTCCTGTAGCCTTGAATTGCTCTGCTACCTTCATTTTGCCACCCCTTTCTGCCATCTCCAACATCTTTGTTAGCATCTTTTGTTTTCCAGCTCTTGGAAGGCTGCATGTGGCACTGAAAACAAAACACCACCTTTTAAAGCACAGGAGGTCCTTCAAGAGCTTCCTATATTCTCCATTTATGTGATGAGACATTTTTTGTTGTTGTTTGTTTTACTCCAGTCTAAATCAAGCTCCAACACTTTAGAGCTGGAAAACATTGCCTTAACTCAGCATGACATCCCTCTAGGCAGATTCATAGGCAGATTCAGTTGTTGTTGGTCTACACTTCTGTACACTATTGCAAATGTAGTGTTTCCTCAATTTGTTAAGTGAAAAGTCACTCAAACACAGTAAAACTGTGTGTGCAAAGCAAAACCAGTTCCAGACTAGAAACTGGCAATTTTATCTCCTGTTGTCATGTTCAGATACCATTCAATCACACCTGGTTTAGGCCCCTATCACCTCAGGAGTTATTGGAGGAAACTAGAAATTAGACATCTGCTTTGCACATGTTCACACAGCATAAAACAAAATTATCTATTTTCCCATGAGCAAAATTCAAATGCTTGATTTTAAAAACAAATTTTATTTTGTCCCCGTCTCAACTAAATGCTCCTAAACTATACTGGTATTATTAAGCATGAAATTCATTTCTGAAGGAAATACTGTAAGAAGGTGTCTTGGTTTGGGAAGATAGGTGTCTGCCAGGGAAAGGAGGAGTTTCTCTTGGAATGGAGAGTGTAAACCACCCCTCCCTTCCAAATTAATATAATTTTGCAAATAAGGGCTTTCAGGCAAAGATCTGGGAATAGGAATAACAGTTCTTTGCTAGAAATATCAAGAATATAGATGTAATAGTACAAAAAGCAAGCAAACAAAACAAAAATTCCTGGAAACCCTGACAGAGTCAGAAATACAACCTGACACTCTGTTGGTCAGGGTGTTGGAAGCAGTCCAAAGTAAGCCCTCCTGGAGTGGCAGATGTGATTCTGTTGGAGTAGAGGTGGTCCTGCAGAAAGGGCCCAGCAATGGCAAGATGGATTCGGTCTTCCTTCGGGAATCCAGTGGAAAACCAGATGCCTGATGTTCCTATGTCTCAGTTTTTATCTAGGTAGGAATGGTTTGGTTCCCCCCACTGGGTGGAGCATCTCACAATGGAGTGATGTAATGTGTCATGTCATCGGTGAGCCTTAATGGCCCATTAACAGAAGATACCCTCTGGAGGGAGGATAGGTCCTGTAAGAGATAAGGAACAATGTTTCACCTGATTTTAACAGCTGGCCTTTACCAGAAGGCACCTGCCCCCTCCCCCTGGAGTTACAACAGATAAAGAAAACACCTCCCCAACCTGTTTCAACAGATGGAATAGAATAAACATTTTTTGGTTACATAACCCAAGACAGAAAGGTATAATGATATAAAGACAAGAACCTCATTCTTCACCTCCTGCATATCACAGAAACAATCTCCTTGAAAATAATGAGAATGTGATGCAGCTCTAAGGTCAACAGAATGAAACATTTAATTCCAGAAAATGAGACAAAGATATCCATCAAATAAAACACCTACATTTCTTCTTTTGTCTGCATGGTAAAACTTTATAAACACAGGAACATATTAATATAAAATTCAATGCTTGAAATGATACCTTTGGAAAAAAGAGAATGAAGCACACAGGAATAAAGCATACCTGAGCTGAAGCTGAGGAGGCAGTGTGTCAGGTGCCCTTTATAAAAGTTAACTAAGAAACGAAAACTAAAGGAGGAGTAATGGGGAGAGCTGCAAATATTTCAACAGTTAAGTAGTACTTCCACTGCTAATCATTAACTTAGTTAAATTATGACCACTGCCTTACCAATGCCCTAATAAAATACCTATTAAAAAAGTGTATTCTTAAACTTGTTTATGAAGTATTGCATGACTTTGAGACTTCTTATGGTCTCAGTACATCTGCTCTTGAGTACATCTGCATCTGATGCAGTGCTCTGTTGGATTTCTTCATAGAACTGAACAGAATTAAGAGAATAAGCCCAGCATTCTTAGTTTGGATAAAATGTGCAAGGCTTTTTATCTCGGCTTCCTTTACAGGTGGTTTACTTTCTAGGATTTTGTTTTAACTGTAACATGCCTGCATTAATAGTGTACAAACTAATTTAAAAATTGTGTTAGGTGATGGAATGACACCACACTCCATTTACATCTTATGCACTTAAATAAAATCTGTCCTTCAAAAAAGCTTAGGCCAATGATGTGTTTAAATCTGCCAAAGTTAGGTGGTTTTGAAATCATCCTGGCATACTCTGATACTTTTATTGCAGTAGTCATAAATAGAATCTCTGTGATACCCTGGCTGTTCTTCTAAATGTGATGTTTCAGTGTTAATGGACCTTTCTAGGTGAGAAGAAATATTCTCATGGTCTTCAGAAGCCCTATTTGTCACAAATATTTCCATGCTGTTTCCATCTCACTCATCCTCCTTAACTCCTATGATTTCTACAGGTAAATTACCAGAAGTAATTTTCTTGAGGGAGGAATGAAAGAGGGCAGTACCGGGGCAAGAATTGATAAAGTTCATGGCAGAGCTGGATGGGCAGTAAGATATGAGATTTCCCTGTGAGAGATGACTCAGAAAATCTAGATTTCAATTGTTTCTATCTTTGCTCTGAAGACAACATTTACCAAAATTGCATTAGAAGATTTTTTTTCTGTGTGCAGTTTGTATAATGGACTTCAATTTTAAAATGTCTGAGCTAATTTACATTCATTTTGATTAAACTTTTGTGCTTATGGCAGCAAAGGACAATTGGAATTGGCATTACAGGTCAAACCACTGATCTGCTAATTCAATGTGCCATTTCTGTCAGCAGTCAATACCAGCTGCTTCAGGGAATGAGCACACATAATAAACCATTATGTAATAACCTGCCCAGAGGCAAATCATCTTCCTAATCTTATCTACTTGTGTGTATATCATTAGCTGTGAAACTTAAACTGTAGAGAAACTGAGAAAGATAGCTGAAAAAGCAGGGAACTGATAATTATTACAATAAAGGATCAGTAAAACTGGAGGCTTTGACATACATTGTAGAAGCATTTTGTAAGAGTTTTCATATTGATAATTGTAAACAAAGTGTTTACCTGATCTTACCTTTGCAAAATCTACCTGCATATAAAGACTGGTCCCTAAAATCAAAAGAATGATTGTATATCCTGCTTTTATTAACTTTGTATCCATTTGGGATATTCTGACTCTCAAGATCAGAATTTTGTTGGAGGGTAGAGGAAGATTCTTTCCCGCCCATTTGAATCACATAAGAAAACCCAATGCTTTTCAATTCATCTTATGTTGTTTGAATGAAAATGAGCATTCCAGGTTAGATTTTGTAATTGGGTTTTGGAAAAACATATTTTTCTCTGACTACACTCATTTTGAATAAATATATAGAACAAGATTTTGTCTATATATGGGCATACATTTTGTTCTGTACTAGCATTCTGCAGGGGTATCTTTAAACCCTCTGTATCTTAGTATTCTGTACTTGATGGGTTAGAGAGAGAGAGGAAGCTCTGATGCAAAAAAAGTTGCTACATTAAAGTAGTTTCTGCTTGAATAATCCCAATGATTGTAATGTCTCCAGATAGAGATCATCTGAATTTAATGAATCCTCCTTTTTAGAAACAATACAAAGTCTAAACTTTTGTTTCTTTGATATAATATGATAGAAACCAAGACGCCTGATTAATTTTAGGATGTCCTGCAGAGACAGCATATGGTTCATACTTGCAAGTGTCTTTGTGCATTGACAGCTCTTTGTTTTTGCTGCTAAGTTGTGACTTTCAAAGCTGCCTAGTAGATTTAATTGTAACAGGGACTGGAGCATCTGACTCTCTCAAGTGGCTTTGGAAAAAAAGCTTTAGTAAAAAAAATCTTTTTCTTGATACATCATAAAAAAATGCAAAGTCTGAAAAAGGTATTTTAATCATTGTGGTTTCCTTCCTAACACTAATATGAGATACCTTACTTTTTCATTTGTGGAATGTAATTAATGTTGCAATGCATCTTGTAAATTTGAAAGAGACCTGTTGGTCATACAGGACACCCTCAGTGCAAGTCTATTTTCCTGAGTGTTCAGAGAATTCCTGCAATTAAGACCTTAGTACACAATGAAGTTTTATCCATGGCTATCATTCTCATTAGCAACAAAGCGTTTCTCATATTCTGTCCTTGTTTTGCCATCTTAATTTACTCTACTTTTCCTGCTTGTCTTAATTGCTAACCATAATTGCTTTCTCTGTCACTAAGCTTTAATTTCATAGCAGCCATGCTGTGAATGTACAACTCTAGATAATACCATGAATATAGTATGTAGATACATAAACATAGCAAAGGATATTTTCTGTTACAAAGAATTCACGAAAGCACCATTATGAGCACACAATAGGATCTCATAAGGATTATGTACTTAGTCTAAATAAGACAGGAAATTGGTAAGAGCACTTGGAATTAAAATGAGGTCTTCTGAATGCCATCCTATTGTTTGCAACCGTTTCTGTCTGCTCCCTTATCCTTCTGTTAGTTAAGAAACATACAGTTGGCAGAGAAACAACAGGTGTAGCAGGGCTTCATAGAAATTACTGGCACTATAATGGTGTTGCAGATATTTCAGATTAGTCTCATTGCTTAAAGCTTTCATTCTTTCTGTGCAATTTAGTAATTTGAGCTCTCTGAACTGTGCTGTTTTCTTTGGAACTTGCAAAATGTCTGTCTTGGAGAGACAGTCTGATACTCGTAATGCAACAACGTATCTGCAGCAAAGTAAGGAGAGCCCTAGAGGAAGAATATCTCTGAGATACCTTTGTGTTTAGTTTCCACACTTGTGTTGTACTATTCCTAAAGAGCAGCAGTATTCAAAAAAATGTATAATATAATATTCATTACCAACTCTTCATCCACTTTTTATTTTTTATAAATTTAGACAGTGGATTAATATAAACAGTTAGGCAGGGATGGTCTATAATATGCAACTAAAAACTAGATAAACTGCTTAGCTCAATTTATTCCTTGTGAAAATCCATTGTAAAAAAGTATTTGTGTTTATTTCCATATGTGTGTAATTACATTGTATTTCCCTTCATTCAAGCTGAATATCATTTTGCCTTAATTTTCTACACTCTTTGAAGTCTGTAGTATTACATCTTTGTTCCAAGTGTTTTCTGCAGTTTCTTTGTCTACTTAGTTTTTTTTTTAAATATTTCCTTTAAGTCTAAATCATTGTGGTTTCCACTTTTCCTTTAGGTGACTGATTCTCCATTTTTATAATCTAATCTTGTCCAAGAGTCTTCATTATCCCATCCATTTTTCTTATTTGTACACTGGCAGTTATCTCCATGTAGAGGTGGGCTAGTATCATGACTTAGCATTCACAAAGAAGACTTATGTTTCAAAATGAGCAACTGCCTCTAGCAAAGTTCAGCTTTCAGGATACACTTCTCATCTGTGAAAGCACCAGAATATCTCTCTGGGGCTTGAAGTACGATGGGTATGTCCTGGTTCTTGCAGCAACAGTCTTGATAAAGAATGGCAGTCTCTCATCTAGATATCACTAAGGGACTTCAGAAAACCTTAATGAAAGTATGCATGAGCAGTCAGATCAGTGCAACAAAAGTGGACCTGCTGCACTAGTGATCACTATAGCTTTTCCCAGGAGAAAAAAGTGGTGGATAACCCCATATGAAAAAGGTATTTGGAGATTTCTGACAAAGACTGTTTTTTCATTGGCATAAACTATAATTGGGTCTAAAGCAAAAATAATAAAAAAAAAATCAACACATAACCTGAAGGAAGGACACTTTAGAAATATGTTGAAAAGTTCTGATATGCAAGTAATTAAATATTTGAAAACTCATATAAATTAAAACATCTCAACATATATGCAAGCTTTAAACATTAAAGGTTTTCTGACAACAGAAACAATTAATTAGAGGAGCTCCATATCTTCGGCTATATGTTGGATATCCAATTGCAATCCTTTTTAAATTGTTTCCTTAAGTGCATTCTATTGCCATGATTACACAGAAAAGGAGAAGATTTAAATTATTTTTTCTGGATTTTATTTTTTAATGGAATGGAAGGCCTATAATGTCAGACTTCTAATAGCTCACTTTAGCTTGTCAATACATACACTTCATTTATATCTTTCGATTCAAAATTGTGTCAGTTCTTTGATTTATCTTATCTGAAGAAAACAGAAACATATACAATTATTAGTGTTGAAAGGCCTTTAAGCTTAATGTTGAACAGCAGTAGAGCCAAAGACAATATTAGGCATTTTGTCAGAGAAAGCACTTCTATCTGGAAGACCTCTTAATATTTCCTTAGGTCTGAATTTTCTAAAAGACTGCAAAGGTTTTTGAAAAGATACAAATAAGAATTATGGACCACCAGGGGAAAAGAAAAGGTGAGTAACCATAGTTGAAGTCAAATGAATTATTTGTTCAGAGAGTGTGTTCTCAGTCTTTGAATGTGTTATCAGAGAAGATAATAAGCTTGAATGCAGACGTGTGGATAGATTTATAAAAGCAATGAATAAATTTATTATCTGTAGTAACACTGAATATTGTTCATGTAAGAAAGCGATAATGAAAGTTCATAGTTGAGAATTTAGGCTGGTCATCCCATCTGTCAGATTGGACTCTTTCCTACCATGGAAAATTTTCTAAGTCCTCCTCATCTTTCTTCTCACCTCATGTTTTGAAGCATCAGTTATCCATACTTTCAAATTCATTCTGAATATGAAATTTTTTCAGGGATGGAAAAGTCTGTATTTTCCTGATAGCAACATATATCAAAATCCTTGCAATTGGTCAGTAACAAGATTGAAATGGGGAAATTTACATATTTATATCAAAAGAGGCATAATGAAGTAGAGAGGACAATGCAAATCTGAAAATTATGGTAAATTTCCATGCCTTTGATTAGATAGACAACACACTAGGTTTGCTTACTGATGAGACTGGGAAATTATGAAAAAATAACAAGGGTGTTCTTCAGCTTTATAGTGACCCCTTGCACAACATGGGAGATATCTGGAGAGAGAAACACTAGCTAAGTCACATTTGAGTTTGTTGCCTTGTCAATTGATCTTTTTTTTTTTTTTTGATGTTAAAATATTTCCCAGACATTTGCCTCATATAAATTTACAAACAGAATGTTCCAAAAATCACTAATATCCTTGTCGTGAATGATTTCCTGAGATTTAACTTATATTTTCCTTACAATATGTTACTATATTTTGACTTTATATAATAATGCAAAAAAAAAAAAAAAAAAAAAGGAAAATAATTTATATCTTAAGACGTCACGCAAAAAGTACACTTCTAAACCAAAATAATCAAAAGGAATTTGGGCATAGTGCAATACTAGAGGATAATTCTCACTTATCAGCACTGTTAAAAAAAGTTCCAACATATCCAAATTCATGTTATGCTGTGGGGCACCCCTATTTTTAATCATTGAAATATAGGTATGAAGAAAGCTGAACAATTTTTAGTAAAAAAATCAGATTAGAAAAACATACTTTAAATGTTACATGAACTTAAACTTGGAAAGTTGTTATAAGCTGCACCAATTTCAAAACAGTTATATAGTCTAGTTCTTTGATAGATTTCTATGTAATTAATAAGCAGATTCATTACTAAGCCACAAGTACACTTAGCTTACTTTGAATGTTTTCCAGGTGCTCATTGAAATCAGCAGGTATCAAGGAAGGCTTTCACCGGTATTTGCTCATTTGGGGCTGTCCTTCAGGTACATTACTTATTCTTGTAGCATTGAAAACGTTTTAAACCTATTTCAAGCTGGTAAACTGCGTTGACTGTTAATTTACATCTGTCATAAATCAACACAAAGTTGGACCATATGTCATATGTTTGGTTTAAAGTAAAACATACAGAATCTTAGGTTTTCTTTCTAACAAAAATTAAAAGTTTGGACTAAGCCTGATGGTACCTGCATCCTTGTTTTGTTTCTCTCTGCAGCCCAGCATTTTTCTGGAATCCTCTAGCCAGGGAGGTAATGAAATAAATTTACTCTTTACATTTCACCTGTGGTATTTTTTGGGATGCCCTTGGCCACCTGCATGTATTGATTCACACACTAAGTCACCTCTTTGTCTCTAAGAGATTCTGGTTATAGATAAGCAACTGCTACTAAATTAATACCTATTTTAGCTAACACTGGATAACTTAAATACAGAATGTTAAAATAACAGAATGAAAGCTTGTGCTGAATCCAATACTTGGAATATATTTTCACACCTGCCATGAGCTCAATTCAAGGCATTCCTGATCACAATACAATAAAGAGAAGCCGTGCCACTCAAACAGGAGTCAACAGTTTCAGTTACAGGTAAATCAAATGCAGGAATGAGGCTTAATTCTTGCTGAATGTGTTATTTCACCTCACTGCCTTTATAAACTTATGTCCTTCTAGGTGGCTACCTCAAAGGGCATAAAAATTCCTTTGTTGTTACAATGGATTCCTACCTCCCCAGCAAGGTACATGTAATCAAACCATGTGTTTCACTGGTATTAGGATTTAATTTTACATTTTGGTATATTCAATTCTGCTTTATTGGGGAGAATTTCAGAACATACTTATTGTGGATATGACATATATTGCTAAGATTTATATCCAAGGTGTTAATTCTGTTTCAAGACCCAATTCACTTCTGGGACAGATCTGTTTCTTTGGTATCAGTTCAATGCACCTTCCCGGTAGAAGCTAAAGTTCTTGTAAATTCAAGGGAAACTCACATTTAAATGCATTGTCTTGAATTTTTTTTTCACACTTTACAGCCATTATTCAAATAGGCTCAGCATAGACACACATTCTCATACATCCCATTTCAGCTCTCAACAAGAAAATATGACCTGTGTCTGCCCCTGATTACATAACCAGGCACAGCTCCCTCTTGAGGCCCTCTGAATGGCACACCCTTTTCTTTTGGTGGGGAGCCCATCGGAAAGATATGCCTTCCATCACCCCCATATGATACCCGTAGCTCCAAAAAACACAATATACTGCCAGCATTCAGGCTGTTGAGAGAAAATGAGGTGAAGGACATTACTAAGTGAAAATCGGAGAGGAAGACTTGGTATATCCCTGGATTGTGACAGGTCTCTGAAGTATTTATGGGTATAAGTGTGATTCATTCATAAGGGGCATTTAGATGCCCCACAGTAAATATTGTTTTGATACTTCAGCCTTTTTTTCTTTTCCAAAATTTATTATCAAAGCCAAAAGCTACCTTAACTTTCCATCTTTAATACAGTAATTTTTTTGAGACTGAAGTGTGAAGAGCTGTCAAAAGATAATGTATTCTGTTCTAGTTAAGCTCTTTCTGCCCTCAGCAGTTTCCTGTAGTGACAGTAGGTCAAGTTTCCTGTCAGCTAATTTCTCTACAATTCTGCTGGTAAGTTCCCATGCACTCCAAGTATCATCAGGTAAAGTGAGTGGAACATGAATCAAAGACAATGTATGTGTCAGGCACAGGGAATCCCATGTTCCAGGTTGCAGAAAAGAAGAGTGATTGTAGATGCATCTGCAATGCAGTAGAAGTATGGCTAGACAGGACTGGATGAGGTAGAAGTTGATTGAGGTCCCTCTCCCAAGGGAGTGAAAATAAATTTTTAGTTTCTGGATATTTAACTAGGTCTGACCTATTTTTTTTCCAACCAAGAATAATATAAAATTCTTTCCACCTTAGTAGTCATAGAGACACAAATAAAAGAAAGCACTTTGTATTATTTGTTATTCAGGCCATCCTGAATAGATTACAGCTATCTTATGAGCTCCCTTTTCATGCCTTGGAATGAAGAAAGTTCTTTAAACTTTTAGACTATTAGATTGAACTTTTGCTTATTTGCCTTTGAAAATTCAGGACAAGTGTAGTAACCCACTGCCTCTCAGACCACAAAGAGACCTCTTTGTTATCTTTTCTCTGTTTGATATAAATAACTTGCCCTTGATCAGCAATAGTTAACAAAAAACTGGTGATGATATGTTGTCTTGATAATTTAGGTTTTTGTTAAGGCTAGGAAAAGGAAATTGAAGTGCCTGTAAGACATAAATTTAGGTGACAGAGAAATGTCAATATATAAAGTAGTGTTTATATATCAGAAACAAGGTTGGAAGGAAACAAAGCAAATCTCAATAAAAAAATTGGGATTTTATTATAAGTTGTGTGGTGTAATCTTTCTCATTCTGTAACAGATTTTCTTAGGTTATTCACAATTCGCATTCACAAGGCATTCATATGGCAGAAGATAAAGTTCAGGCTTGAAACATGAATGAAGTTAATGCTTTCAGTTCTGAAATACCTCGTTTATTCTGGTTCTTCTGCATAATTCTACATTCAGTTTTTTGCATATTAGCTCTGTCTCAGAATGTGCTATTTCCTCAGCTGCAAGGCATTCTCGGTAGTAAAAGTAAGATGTCGAGAAGTGGCAGATTGGGTTTCTTTAAAATTCTGCATTTATTCATTGAAAAATGACCGCAAATTATCAGTTTTCATTATTGATTGTGTTCTTGCTCATAGTGTAGCAAACAGTTGGCTAGAGTATTTCTGGTTAGTTGGAATACATCAGGACCTACAGAGAGGCTCACATCTCTCAGGGTGATAAAGCATGCCAAGTTTCTGTCTTGCTGCAACTGGGTTGTGATTTGTCAAGCTACAGTGCAATGGACAGGGTGACTGGGACCTGTACATGCTGTTTCTCAGATATTCTGCTGAAAGGTCAGCCAAAAATCAGTAGGTGATGTTTGGAGATAACAAGTGCAGCCTTGATGTCCACAGAGCCGTAGTCTAACAAGAAGTACATGCACTTCTGAAATCAGGTAATTTGTTTTACTCATCTTTGCCTGTGCAGCAAGGTAGCAGCCCAAGCTCAGGTTCCTGGGAACATCATAAATTGAGTATTATTTGTAATGTACTTTGTCAGTGTGTGGAGTCCTCTCACATGAACATGTTTTGCAGAAAGTAGCCGTATGTAAAGACAGTGGTCAAGAATAGTCCCTAATATACATGAATTAATAATTAAGAAAGAAAATTTAATATTAATATGGCTAAAGCCTTAAAGAGGAAAAGCAAAAGAATACTGACCTTATAAATGAATGTAACTCTCAATGCATTATTCATTAATATATTTCATAAAAACCCTAGAACCCTCACAAATGAATACCTCTTTAAAGAACAGTATGTTAAAAAAATAAAATCCATTGTTACATAAATATTGACTTGACAGGTTTTTGTAGATTTTGAGGCAAAACAAAGGCAATTCTGAAGAAGAACCCAAATGCTTATGAATTCCATTACCTTTAGTCAATTTATGCAAGCTTCTTAGACCTAAACCAAAGCACAATTATTAAAGCTCTGCTTTAAGATACACAAATATAATTTGAGATAATGCACATCTAATGGTATTCCTTTCATTAATTTACTTACACAGAGATCCACATTAAGCTCAGAAGCCCCTTAGAACAATTAATGGATAAATACATAAATATTGTGAAAGGCTCCTTGCCCCAAAGATTTGCAGTTCAAATAGAATAGCCAGGAAAACATGCTCTGGATTGATTCTGCACAGCAGAGCTGAGGATTCTCATCCCCAAACTTCTAGTCCAGTAACCTACATATTTGCAAGTGTGGTGTTTTCAAAGGTTGTAAAACATTGTCTCTTGCACAGTACTGAACTCCAGTCAAGGAAAGCTTTCAGATTTAAGATTAAAAGCAAGGGATTTAAAACCACCATGTTTCCAGCAACATGAGTATGAGGATAGCTCTTTTAGATCAGAACCAATAGGCTTTATCCTTGGCACAATATAAATCAATGCAATAGTGCAGTCTGCACAACATAGAGAAGCCTCCGAATTCTGATCAACTTAGGCCTCTTTTCTGTTAGATATTTCTCTCCGACTAGGTTAAATTTATTTCTGATTTTTTAAATTATTTTCTTAATTAAGATAAGGGTATTTTTAAGTGGGTTTTAATACTGATGTTCTCCATTGCCTGTTCCTTTGAGTGATACTTACATGATAGAAAAAGAGTGAAAACAATCAATGTTCTTTCTGGATAAACATGAACTCTTACACTACCCTGCTAATATTAATTCCCTTGTTATGTTGCCTGAAGACACACGTAACTGGCTCATAAAGCCAATGCTGCCAGAAAATACTTACTATGTCTCTTGCAAAAAAACCCCCCAGAAAACGACAACCCTGGTGATTTTCCTACATGGCTCATCTACTTTTCTCCCCCTTGACTGTTCTTTTATGAAAAAAAAAATGTAAAGCTAAAACATTCCCTTGTTTCTTGCATCCCATCCTACTATTTTTATACATCAGACTCGATAATGCTGATCTTATCTATTCCTTCTAAGTTATTAGCATACTTGTCATCTAAAGCCTATTACCAATTATTTAGTTTATGTAGTGAACAAAGACTTTTTTATTATTCCTGAACTGTGAAGAAAGGAGAATCAAGAAACGCATGGTAAAAATCCCACTGCAAGAAATAAGGTGGGATTACATGGAAGTTAAATGGGTGATGATCAATAACAAACTGAATTTTTGTGTAGTTATCTGTCATTCAGGAATTATTGGGGGTATTATATATAAAAAATATTATTTACTATGTATAGAAATATCCTAGCCTTATCCAGGACAGAGCTAATTTTTTTTTTTTTTTTTTTGCATTAAGTGAGGGATCATGGCTTTGGGTGGACCTAGGAGGTTATTTCATACCACCTTATGTCATTTCCAGAGGCAGGAGAAAGGGACTCTGCAGTTTTGATTCTAAGGATGATAAATCATTGTAACCATGAAGAGACAAAATTTTCCCAAGTGAACTCTCAATAAAAGGTCACCTTGTCCACAGTGACAAGCTACCACAGTTCAACAGTAAAGCCAAGATAAGGAAAATGGGAAAGGAATTTATTCAGTGGAAATACATGCTAAGAATTACTGCGGGACTGAGTCATCTTGCTATGAATCTGCAGAGACCAGTGATGTAATGAAATAGAGAGACTCATATCAAACACAGTTACGTGGCTGCATGTTTATGACCACGTAGTAATGTGTAAATGTTAGAAGCCTTGCAATAACTAGCAGCTTGCTGCAACGCTAGCCAGACCTGGAAAATGAATGGGCACAAAAGGGAAGGGCTTACTCTAAACTTCTTGCTGTTTAACACCTGACAGTGCTGATAGGAAAAGTGAGGAAAAACAGACCAATAAACGTCTTGTAGCTAACTCTTGGTTTAGTTAGTTGATATTTGGTGTGTGCAAACGAGGAAACATGTCCTGTCTATGGAAACTGGGAAATATGCTTTGGGTTTTTTTTAATTTCTTTTAGGGTCATCAGCATACCTGTACAAGTGCAACAGTTTTGTGTCTATTGTTGGCCCCATAAGATCCATCTATGAATTGATCCCTACTATTGCTACAGTTTTAATTGAGGCAGAGGGATGTACCAATTTGAGGAACTATGAACAGAATGGAAACATATCCAGTAAAGGCAAGTGTCAGCCTACTTGGAGTGTGGATGTGTTTCTGTTATATTTTTGGTGCCACCTTTGGCAATTGAAATGTGAGTTGACCCTGTCTGGATGCCTTACACCCCCCAAAGCCACTTTATCTCTCCCCTGTTCCACTGAACAGAGGAAAGAAAACATAACAAAAAGTTCCTTAGCTGAGATAAGGATGAAGAGAGATTAGTCATTAAAGACTGTCTTGAACAAAATAGAGTAAAATTAGATATATTAATTGAATTTATTGCTAATGAAATCAGAGCAAGATAAGCAGAAGCAAAGTAAGACCTTAAAAGCACTTTTCCCCCACCCCTTCTTCCTTCCCAGTTCTATCTCCTCCCCCCCAGAAATGTAGGGAGACAAGGAATGGGGCTTATGGTCAGTTCATTGCAGGTTCTCTTGCTGCTCAGGGAGAGGAGTCCTTCCCCTGCTCCAGCATGGAGTCACTACCATGGGAGATAGTTCTCCATTAACTTCTCCAATGACAGTTCATCCCACAAGTAACACAAACTGCTCCAGCCTGGAGCAGCAGTTCCACAGAGTGCAGTCCTTCCAGGACAGGCAGCTCTGGCATGGGCCACCCATGGGGTCACAATTCCTACCAGGAAACATGCTCCATCACAAAACGTATTTAAAGCCTTCTCTCAAGCATCCACCTGCTCTGGCATGGGCCTCTCTGCATCCTTGTAGTCCTCCATGGCTTCACCATGGGCATCACCATGGCTGCAGGGGAATTTCAGCTCTGACTCCCGAAGCACCTCCTCCTCCTCTTTCTTCATTGACCTCGGTGTCTGCAGAGTGGTTCCTCTCGCATATTCACACTCCACTCTTTTCTGGCATAATTAAATATGTGCAATAACTTTTTTTTTCTTTCTTTCTTTCTTCCTAAATATGTTATCACAGAGGACTTATCATCCTTTCTGATTGGCCCAGCCTTGGACAGTGGCACGTCCATGTTAGAGCCACCTGGGACTGGTTTCCAGCAGCTTCTCACAGAAACCACCACTGTAGATCCCTGCTATTAAAACCTGGCCACGCAAATCTAATATACCAAGGGAAGAAAAATGTTTTATAGACTCAAATACTTTTAATTAAGACATCATCTCTTATTTAAAATCTGCTCAAACTATTCAAAATTCATTACACAAACAGTCATGTCTGAAGCACAGATAGTTTCTCGGGGATTGATAACCACTGGGAGAAGCTGAAGGTATGAACTGCAGTTAAGCACCATTAAATCCAGATAGTCATTAAACTCCTTGAAATGCCCTATGCTTCTGTTTGTATTTGAGAAAAAGAGGAAAACAAGGTTCTGCTTTATTCTGGTATAAATTTTGGATCATTCTATTGACTTTGAATTTGCTCTGATTTATCAAGCAGTAAAAATTGATTTTTCTCATTCAGCTACTTAATTTATCTTGCCTTTTGTCTTACCTTGCAATGTACAATACTGCTACATGAAGAAGTAGTCATTGTGGTCTGTTGTTATTAAGATCATTGGAACAATATGAAATAAAACCATTCTTATAAGGTACCCATATAAATTACTAACATGATAAAATATTGTCAGTCTTCCTGCTTTCTCTGGAAGAGAAATTCAAGGTAATAAAAAAATACTTAATGCTTGATCTGAGAAGGCCATTGAACCATATTGAAAATGTACAACAAAACTTAAATGCTATATGCAATTTGTTTTTAATTAGTTGTTTTTTATGTGTGATCAGTCACTTGTAGTTTCATTGTTTAATGTATTTATGTGTTTAATGTCAGCTCTAATTTTCAATTTTATCTTATGGTTGGGCTCTTCATCCAGCAGGGTGCTTTGTTATTTTATTGTGACAGTAGGCCAGAATTTTTTGCTCATCAAAGCAACAATGAGAAATCTAATTGCAGATCTGTCTGTTGTTTCAAAAAGTGGTTAAATATCAGTAAATTAGAAAAGTTGTCTATGACTAGGAATGCCATGTATTACTCTTTACCTTTTCCCCCTTCCATACTCTAAAGGACAACTTGGTAGAATTGAGAAAAATATTACCTCAGATTTTTCTAAGATCCCAATGAAGTAATTTACAATATATTAATACAACAGAAATGGGTTTCTTATATTTTTAATTGATAAATAGGACAGTATTTAGGTGACAAGACAAGATCTGTATCTTGAGAAGGTTTCAAAAGTGTATAATTCTTGGATTATATGTAAACACTGGAAAAAAAAGAGAAATATGTGAGCCATTTCAATTATTTTGCCACAATTTTTGAAGAGGGCAAAATCAGCCAAGCCAGAAAATACAGAAAATTTGATACTCAGAGGAATAGAGAGAGAATAATATCACCACTACAATGATACACTAACCAAAAGGATTGAGGAGAACAGGAATAGATTTACCATATACAGTGGGAAAAAAAAGGAAGAAGAAAGAAGAAGACATTTCAGTTTATGGAGGATTTCATTATCTGAGTTTAGCAAATAAATTGAAACAGCCTTTTTTAAAATGTGGTAAAAGAAAATAAATCACAGACAATATAATCAATTAAATATAATGAGGAACCTGTAATTAAAAACTTTGAGTTGTAGAACTAAAAAAGAAGAAAGTTGAAAAGCTGAGAAAATACATGTTTGTAATAAATACAGCAGCTAGAACAGTTACAGATTAGGCTGTTAAAATGTAGCCGCATTTTTGCTAGAAAAGGGAATATATTTCCTTTTTAAGACACTCTATCTGAGGTTATATATGATGATTTTATACTAATTGATTCAATTCACATTAAAAAAATTTAAAGCTGTAAATGTTTTTGAGTGAACACAAATATCAGCAGATCATGCTGAATTCAGTTGTAGCTTATTTATCAGCAGCAATCAACAAAAGATCAGATTCTAAAATCTTTGTAGTGGTCAACTGCTGCAGCAGAAATAGACATTAATAAATTAATAGATTTTAACAGGACTAATAGATAGAAATAATAAAGTATCTTTCCATTAGCCAAAAAATGAGATCATAAATAATTTCTCATAGTTACATATGAAATGCCAAGAACTGGTGGAAGAAAACAAAGAGTTTAAAAATGAAGGACAGTTTGAGAGGCAAGCATGAACACACACAGAGCTTGTCTTAAGGTATCTGAACCTCTGGCTGCATCTCACAAGAGGAATTTTTCCAAGGTGGTATGCGGTGTTGCAGACTTTATGATGTTGCCATGACCTGCCACTGTGCCCCTTAGTGGTAGCAGAAAAATCAAATGTGCTAATTCTTAGCTCACACAACAGTGAAACAGCAGAAAATGCTGAGGAATGAGTTTAAGGCAACACATTTACTTCTGTTATAGTTCACTGTGCACAGCACTAGCTAAAACTGACAAAGAGCATGGCTCAGGTGAATGTATTTACTGCAAGAAGCAGCAGCTGAAAAGCCAACACAGTTTGAGTCCACCAACACCGCTGTGATAAATTTCCAATGTAGAGGAAGGGCAGACACCAAGAGTGACAATGTTATAAATCAATGAAGCAACACATGCCAGAACTTGTGAGAAAATATAAATGTCTAAACTTCTATCTGGATAGTTTGTGATGAAAAAGGGAATCCAGTCATCTTTGAAAACATTAGTTATCACTGCTGTAGACAGTTTCTAATGTGCAAAATTTGCACATTTTGCCAAAAAGTAGTGTTCCTTCAATTGACTCAAAAAATTTCAGGTTCTCTGTTCTTCTCCCACTCCCCTGCTCTCTGGAGAAAAAAGTCCTATGGACAGATACATGTCCATTTTGGTGGCAGCTCTATTGCAGTCAACCTGTTAGCTCTTAAATACTTTGGTCAGACCTCCTTTCAGTGGCCTTTATTATTCCTATTATTATATATTCTCCTTACCTTATTTTGGGAGTCAGCTTCTGCCTTTCAAACCATATGACATATTCATAGCAGATCAACCGTTGTCCTTTCCAGCAGTTTGCAAGACAAGTTCATGATACCTTTTCTGCTATTCTGTCACATTTTCTCCTTCAAGAGAACAGTGTTTTAAAAACATAGTGTTTCATTCATACTTAAATTCATTTAACTTTATGGCCATAGATGAGAACACTGCAGTGGAAAGAGTCACATTTACAGATAGGTTGCACTCAAGATTTCAGAATAAATTATAGTTTCAAAGAGATCAAATTTTCCAAAACATAACTAGTCTTTTTTATCTGTTTTTTTCTTGCCTAGGTTTAATGCTGTGGAGATAAGTCAATGTCATTACAGAAAGTAACTCTCAGCCTTTTAATAGAGATTCCTAGAGCCTTTCTATTAATTGGTCATAAAGTCACAGAGCCCAGGAGATATTTAAATTTTATTCTGAATTCTTTGCAGAAATTTATGAAATGGCAAATATAAAGCAGAATGACATAGATTAAGATGATTTTGCTAGTCCTCCATTAAGCTAATATAAAGACCAATATAAGATAAAGTAAATATCCTGGCTGTCCTTAGGCAGCTTATCTTGCTGGCATTTTGTGCCATTGCAATACTAACTGGGATCAAGTGTAAACATTTCCTCTGCTGTACAGTAAAAGCTTCCTGTTAATATTGCAATGCCTACTTGAGAATTAAAGTAGCAATATTAGGAAGACTGGTCTTCGAAAACCAATACTGATACATATTAATCCATAGAGAAAATACAAAAATAGAGGAAATATCACCTGCTACACACAGAGATCAGCTCAGAATAAGTTTCCATATATCCTGCACTATTAACTATTTGTTCTGGGGGACCAGTTGTGGAGAGCAAGAAGCCATATCTGTAGAAGGTGTTTTCATGTATGACAGGGGAATGATAATTTTTTTTGAGAAGGATGCACTTCTCTAAATAATACCAAGTACACTGAATGTGTACTGTACAAAGGTGTTTGTCAGGTGTCTGTTTTCTTGCTTTAGCAAGTTTAAAATGCTGAATGCTATTTGGATGCTGACCCAGCTAGTGCATTTATGGGCATATAGAGACCAGATTAGCATCACCTTCTACACATTACAGCACTAATATTTCAGTTCTTCTGATTTACCTCAGTGTGAGACATACTTTTGACTCCAAACAGTGGAAGCTAGTGAGGTTTTGGTGGGTACAATGTGACATGAAGAGTAACTGTGGCATCCAGTGAGAAAGCTGATAAATGAGCTGTTTCTAGCTATTTCTGTCATGTGAGCAAATGAATATTTTTTCCCCTCATTGCCTCACCTATAACAACAGCAAAGGACTGATAGAGTAAACACAGATGGTAAGAGCTCAGAAAAAAAATTAGCTGTGGGGAGCCCAACTTAAGAACTTAGTTAAGACCTTAGCAGCCATGTTGTGGTCTCCCTGGTTTGTACCCTGCCTAAATTCCATAAATTCAGCTTTTAGAAATGTAGGATGCTTCCACCCTGTGTTGCTCTCACTGTCTGGAAGTTGATCCTAACATTTCTCTGCTTTTCTTATGCAGGGAATGCATACCCAAAATGTGAACACATGCAAATACAGAGCAATTATGACTTTTGTCTTTACCTTTCATAAATCAATAAAACTAGTCTGTAACCACAGGCTGCTTGAGGAAGCTTAGCATTTGTCTACAATAGCAAATTTTTAAGAATGCCTGGGAAAGTCTGTGAGAGTGATAAGTGGTATGAACAGTAACTGTCTCTGAAAGCAGGCTTACAATAGAACAGTGGTGCAGTTGCAGACAGATAATTATCAGACATTTCTGAGCTTCTGATGCAGCACCAATTTGTTATATTGTGCTTTCCTTGTGAAAAATGCTTTCCTGGTAATTTCTTCTTACCAGGAGACTCTTCTCCATACTGGAACAATGCTGTTGGGAACTGGACACTTCTAGAGCATCTTAGAATCCATTTTTTTGAGTTTATACATTCTCTTTTTCACTCTAAAACAGTAACAGCTCACCAAATTCAAAATACCCAACATGTTTTGGCATGGATACAAACCTACACATAGGTTTAATAAGGACATGAAACAAAAGAATTAAAAATAGATTTTTGTTTATTAATGGTTCAGTTAGCTTTAAATATTTATTTTGTCATATAAGCGTTGAATTTAAATATATGAGATACTTCACGGTCTTTGTAAGAGAAGACTGGTTTTTTTGCATCCTTAGTCATCAGATTTTCTTCACACAACTGAGCTGAGGCTTGGAGGGGAGTTCATTTTTCATTACACTCTGTAATCCTCTTCAGATTGAGACAATGATTGGAAAGGAATAAGAACAGTTTTTCCAACTCCAAATGATTTTATTTTCTCTCCATCTCTCCTTCCATTTTGAAATGTTTAGCTTACATTTCAGGAAGAACGCTCTGTACATCCATGTATATATACACGAGGGTATAATTTCATAGCCACTCTTCACAAAGCATGTAAAAAAATTGAGTCAATAGGTACAACTTTTTACCCATGTTTTGATTAAGAGCACAAGAAAGAAGTAAATCATGCTGAGGTAATGATATGCTTGAGGTGTGCTTCTGACTTTATGGAATACTCTTTAGTATATTTACTTCTCTTAAATAAACAACTGCAGAGTGAAAGTATGAGATCTCAGGTTCTTCAAGAAAAGCCTCTTGGGGATGGGAGAGAGAGGGTGGTGGGGGAGCAGATGGTGGGGATGGAGATGATAGAAAGAAGCACAGGGTTTTCTGTAGGTTTTTACTCCCATTTTTCTTTTTCTCTGCAGTGACCTCTTACTCTTTCATGGCCAGGTCATTTCTTATTTCACTGCAGAAATCCTCCTCAGTACTTTTTTCTCAGTAAGACAGGAAAGTTGTCTGTGTTAAAGTGGCCATTTAGCATCTAGCTCGGTGAAAGGCACTGTCCATCTGCCTGAGAAGAATTTTCCTTCCATTTAAATTTTTGCTGACATGGCACTCTCTCAAATACCTGGGGAAATTGAAAGCCCAGACCTTGACATAGCATTCTGTGACTGCTTGCAAAGCATTTGACACTAGGAGGGATTTTAAAAATATTCCTTTCAGACAGCATGTGAAATATACTTTTCTTCTGGAATCTAAAAGCCTAGGTAAGTTTTTTAGATGACATGTCACTTCTGATCAGACATTTAGTGCATGGTGCATTAAATAAATTCTTATCAGAGTAATAACCCTGTGATTCTAAAAGAAACATAGCCTCCTGTCTCTCTTTTACATAGTGAGGGGTCTTCTAAATCAAGAGTTTTGGCAGTGTGGAGCAAGCATTACCCCACTCATCATTGTAAGTTTTCTCCTTCTTTCAGCACTGGCCAATACTGAATGATGTTGGCTTCTCTATGAAATAGAACCAGAATTTTTTAGTTTTGTATAAAGGTGAAGCTATGTTGCTCTTGACAAGCAATGCACAATAAAGTCAGCCTAATGATTCCAAATTCTGGTTTGATTTTTTGGAAAAAACATTTGTTATAGTATTTTTAGCCTCAAGGAACAAATAAAGCAATTAGTTGCTCTATTACATATGTTCAAATAACATGAATTTACCAATATACTATAGCAAGGAAATTAAATACTTCCCCCCTCCCCCCTTTTTTTTTTTTTTTTGTTTACAGGAGATTGTGCATATTAATTTATTAATTTTGATTTTAGCTTGTCTGATAATTTGGAATTGGTAACCTGGAATAACACAGGGATCTTATTTGAAACACCTACCTTTTTCATCATAGCCAAGGAGAAATTACCCATCAGCTTACGCTGGGATCTTCAAAGACCTCTAATAGGTGCAGTTTAGGGTAGTGAAGTTTCTTTCATGTGGTTTCTCTGGTGATTTTGCTTTTTTATACTTCTGACTGTCAGAGCAACACAGCTATGCTCACATGATGTGATCCAGCTGTTAAATTAATGGCAAGTCCTAATGATGAGATTTTTTGGTTGATCCCATCTGACTGGATTTTTAAAACAGACCAGAGGTAATGAGGTACTTAAGATCAGCAAGTCATTTTCTGATGGTCAGAAAGGATCAACACAAACTGACATTATTGGAATATAATCTAAACATAAAGTATTTTCCTGTCATCAAGCATTCAGTATGTATGCTGTGTACTCCAGAGCATAGCACTTAATTCAAAACTTCAAAGAACTCTATTTGCATAATTTATTCTATTTTGCATAACTTCCTGTAGGATTCATGCTCATATTATAGAAAAGATCCTTGCACATAAATGAAAATGCTATAGTGTTAGAGCAGTTTAGAATTGTATTCCAGTGTATTAGTAAATGGTTTCTGTAACCACTTAATACAATTGTTGTGTCTATGGACAAATATATATTTTTCTGCATAATATATGCATAAAAGAAAAGCAGAACTTGGCCAGGCTATGTGCCTAACTTCAGCTGGCCAAGAGGAGGAGGGTAAGCCTATTCATGTGTATTCTTAAGCAAACTGAAATCAATTTTGGAGGTTCCTGCCCCTCTCTTCTGACTCAAAGACAGCGTTTTGGACATCTCAGATTCTTAAAATTAAGTGTGAAGGATTTGGGCCTGTATCGTGGGCTTTGCAGTAATGATTTTTTTTACGGAATGAAAGGAGGATGATGAATTTTGAATGTCACATTCCCCAGCAGCCACACAGAGCATTTTTGTTATGTGAGCTGGTATGAACCTCATGTCCTGGAACTGTGTCTACTCAGGAAGACTCTACCTCGAAACCAGCAAGTAAACTGTATTCTGCACATTGGTAATCCCCTTCATTGGCTTCGAAATTCATGGATATCATCCTTGTGCAGTTAAGGCAAGAAAATTACTCTCTTGAAAAGTGCACTCACGCGAATCACAGTTTTAGTTACTTGTGAACCAATAGTGCGGATTTAAGCTTTTATCCACACATCTTAAAGCAGAGTGAAGAGAAAGCTGCTTTCATTCTCATTTTACAAAGCCAGAGGTACATACAACAGTGACTTTTCTTGGTGAGATACACAGAATTGGCAGAGCCAGAAGGACTCTGACCAGGTCACTCTTTCATGCTGTGCTTGGGATTTTCCTTCCTAAACCATGAGGCCTCTGGCCAGAAAAGGAGGATTATGAACTATGGTAACTGTTATCACCTATGCCAAAGAGAGTTGAATAGTGTGTCCTGCCGATCTGGTTGTGGAATAGATTATCTTAAGTGTGATCACGTGGCATATACAGGATAATGAGGGCATCAGGCTCAGCCATCATGAGTTTAGGAAAAACAGATCCTAGTTAAACAATCTGATCTCTTTTTTCACCTGGGAGGTGGCCCACCTAGTGGGTAAGACTGTAGATACTGTTTGCCTGGGCTTCAGTAAAGCCTTTGATATTGTCTCCAGGCTGGGGAAAGAATAACTGGAAATCTTCCCAGAGGAAAAGGACCTGGGGATGCTGGTTGACAGCAGTTGAACACGATCCAGCTGTGTCCAGGTGGCCAAGAAGGTCAATGATATCCTAGCCTGTATCAGCAATAGTGTGGCCAGCAGGACCAGGGCAGTGATTGCTCCTCTTGTACTTGGCATTGGTGAGGCCACATCTTGAGTCCTGTGTAAAGTTCTGTACCCCTCACTCTAAGAAAGACATTGAGGTAATGTATCCAGAGAAGGACAATGAAGGTGGTAAAGGGTCCAGAGTGTAAGTCCTATGAAGAGTAGTTGAGGGAACTGGAGTTGTTTCATCTGGAGAAATGAATGGGGGTCATATGTTGACCTTGTTGGTCTCTACAACTACCTAAAAGGAGGTTGCCATCAGGTGGGGATCAGCTTCTTCTCCCAGGCAACTACTGACAGGACAAGAGAAAAAGGCCCCAAGGTGTACCAGAAGAGGTTCAGGTTGGACATCAGGAAGAATTTCCTCATTGAAGGAGTGGTCAGGCATTGGAACATGCTGCCCAGGAAAGTGGTGGTGTCAACATCCCTTTAGGTGTTGAAGAAATGACTGGATGTGGCAATCATTGCTATGGTAACGATTGACATGCTGGTGTTGGGTCAAAGGCTGGACTCCATGGTCTTGGAGGTCTTTTCCAAGCTTAATAATTCTATGATTCTGTGATCTGCTACATCAGTGGGATCACAAAGCTGTAGGAAGGTCTGTGTCCTGGGCTACATGCTCAGAGAAATCTAGCAAGGAGATGTCTTTTCCTACAGTAGGGTTGAGCTACAACATTGCTTCTGCCATATGGCCAAAGCTCCCCCCTCTCATTGTGTGACATGCTGTGTACAGTATCACAGCTGGTAAAAACAAGCAAACAAACAAACAAACAAAAAAAAAACAGAAAAAAATCTTGTGCATGCTGGACAAAGAGAGATGAAAATAACTGAGAAATTTCAAGACATCTGTATTTGTTAAACGTTTAGATTAAAAATCCCCAAATCCCTTTGATTTCAGTATATATTTTAAAAATCCTCAGACTCTTACAAGCCATGAAATACCTTATCTTCAATGCAACAAGCTTTAATAACTATATATCCTATAAAACACCACGTGAAGAGGAAAAGATTGTGCTTTTTGACCAGAAAGTTAGTTATGCTCCAGTTATCGTATTTCCAAAAATTTTAGGACTGAGGATTCTTTTTTTCCTTGCTGCTTTTCTTATTTACTGATCTTGATTTTGTCCATCAGATCACAGTGTTAGGAAATATGAACTACTTGGCAATTTCACATGATTTGCTTAAAGTTCAATACAGTGCTGTTCAGTTCTTTCTTCAGTCCTTGTGAATACAAGGCAGACTACAGGGAAAAGAACCATTGTCCTTTGAAGTCTCTTGGCAGGAGGAGGTGGATACTTGTGGCAGCTTCAAAAGCCCTCTACTAATAACCTCCAGACCCTAACTGCCACTCAGCAATATTTTGTGACCTTTGGTACCTCAATTCATTTCATCTTTTCTTCTGTGATAAGGAATGAATGTCTTTCAGTCCACAAGCTACATCTCAGAGGATAGACAGGCTTATAAACTTAAACAACACATTCCAAATTCAATCTTCAAACATCAAATTCTTTTAAGAGATGAAGCTTTTTTTCTATTTTTTTTTTAATATAAAGTACATTCAGAATACTAGGGAAATAGAGTTTATAATTCCATTAGTTGACACACTGCAAGAATTCCCTGATAAAGAATATATTCTAAAATATTGTGGTCTTTTTTCTTTAAACTGGTGGCAAAGCAGTTGTGCCATTTCTGCTTATCACTATGTGGAAAGTGAGGTTGTGTCTTAAACAAGGGATTCTACTTACACAGAATGGTGCCATACCTGTTCCACTCCTTAATGTGAAAAGGGCAAGCATTCAGTGAGGTTGCAAACAATAAAATGACTGAACAGAAATGATCACAAAACATTGCATAGGTGGCAACAATCCTTCATTTCACAGAAAGTTCATACATTTTATGCTCTCGTGAGTCATCTGAGTTAGGAGGTGAACCAGAAATGTACAGAGCATAAAAATCAAGAATAGTAATTCAAATCAAAAAAGGCAAAGCATCAAGAAACTAGAACTAAACAATCCAACAAGCTTTCTTACAGCTTGATATGAAGGACTAAATACAAACAAGTTGAAACTATGGGATACCTAACCTCAGTTTGAGGTTTTTTTCCAGTTGTTTTCTCATTATTTGCCAGCCAAATTGTCCATGTTGCTTTAGTAGAACAAGAGTAACACATATTGCAAGCCTTTAAAACAAAGATCCCACTGTCTTTGTAATTAGGGTACAAAGGGAAGAGAAACCATAAGTTTGACCCACAGGATTCGAAGTAACACAAACGCACTCCCTCACTTTTGAAACTCCGTACTCAGTTAGTTACTGAAATTACTCAGATGGACAGCAGTATCGATGGTACCATCCCATTCAGGTTACAATTCAGGTGAGAAATGTTCCAAGGCTGTCAGGTGATTACTTTTTCACTTTCTTGATATGACCACCCTGCTGTGTGGTCAGTGCACTCCCACCTAAGCCATGCAAGGCTTCCTGGTGTGGCCAAAGGCCACTCACCAGTCAGTTCCTTACACAAGGCCATGGCCTGCTTAGAGTTACTGAGAGCCTACAGCAGCCCTGGGGACAAAGGCAGTGCAGGGGGATGTGCCACCACATGTGGTAGCCCCTAGCATCCACAGAAGACATTGCTCTCCCATGGAGAGTGTGCAGTATTTAGCCTGTTTCAGATTGTAATGGTCTCCCACTGGGAAGTCTCCTTTAGAGACTTCTCTTCAGCTCCTGGTGACCAAAAAGTGTGTCAAAACCATAAGCCTTTCCAATCTTATGTTTATTTGTTACTTCTTATTGGTTAGATCCCCAGTTGCTGGTTTTACCCCCGTTGATTGGTTATTTTTGGATCCTCTCCCTGACTGGTCCTTTTCCAAATTCCCTTCCCCACTGGCCAAGTAGTAAAACCCCACCCCCTGGCTACCCTATATAATCCCTGTCCCCTAAGCAATTCAGTTCTTCCCTTCTGGATGTCCTGGAATAAAGAAGACTCTTGAAGGATAAAAGACCTGTCTCACTGCCTCATTCCTGCCTTGCCCAAGGTGGCAGGTGTGGATCTGCTGCTCAGGCAGCCTCACAAAAGAGTGAATCACTCAAATCCTGAGAGTGCCTGTGCCTGTGTCACACAGGATGTCTTTCTAAAGACGCTTCTGACGACGGAAGGCCGCGGCACTTCCACCACGGGGCCAGACCAGACTGCGACAGGCATGCCTGGGGGAGATGTCAGCCTGGTGTGTTTATCACACAGCACCACTTCTGGTGGCAGCTGGTTTGATCCCTACACGTTGTTTCCATCCTTTGTGTAGAGGCCAGAAACATAAATAGTTTAGACCACAGAATGCAAATCTGCCCAGTGCTGATGCTCACCCATCATTTACTGTCCATGTAGCATCATGACCAAATTGTCGTTGTGAACACTGGTGAAGATGAAAAGTTTTAAAATAATGGCAGCTTTTTAATAAACATGTCAAGCTATCTGAATTATGAGCCACCTCTTACAACTCTTCAGTTTTGTTCAAATTGCCTTCTGTTCTCAACCCCGGTGTTATCCTCATGTCCTTTCATGGAACAGAGCTAAAAAGCCACAGTTTGAAAGGGAAAAATAATTTTTTTTACAGTCTCTTTCCACTATATTGCTTGTCAATTTTTTCCATTTCAATGCAAAGGTAACGCATATTCTAGTTAAATAATTTGTTATCCATCACAGGTTGTAAATACTAACCTTGCAAAGCAAAATATTTTTGCTATTGTGTTCTCATCTGTATCCAGTATTCCTGATACTAAGGAAGACTAAGCATATAGTGGGATAAATATTAAACAAAAGGCAAGACACAATAAATAGTAAAAGTCAAAAATTGGAGTTTTGCCTAGAAGTTCAAGTAATATTTGTAAAGTTAATGTGGTTTTGTACTGGAAAAAAGGGATACTAATCCGTGCTTTAATGGTTTGACTACAGTTTGGTGAATGTAAATGATCAGGACACCTTTAAAAATAATATTTTCAAAATTCATTTAATGAAGATTCTCACCAATAAAGAAATGCAAGAGTCAGAGGAAATAAGAGATATTTGAGACATGAGTAATGCCTGCCTTGTCTCTCCTTTCCCTCAACCTCCTCCAACACAAAAGGAGGAATGTAGCACCAAGACCTAGTTTTTAAGAAAGTGTTAAGGTGCAACAATCAGTGCAATAAAACTATTTTAGGATAAAGGAATAGGAAAGGGTAAACTAGCAATTGTACCCACATTTAAAAATAGTTGCAGTTTAAAAATATAGCAATCTTTCTGGAGAATTACAAGTACAGCTATCAAGATTGTGTATTAGACAGAAACAGGATCCAAGGACATAATGAAAATTAGAAGGCTGAAGTCTTGAAAATGCTGCATTGCATATTTTCAGGGTCAGGCCTAAGGTAAGTATCTGTCAGTACTAAAGAAGAGAGACAGATGCATTTATACATTTAAAAAATAGAAAATAAAATTTAAAAAAGGAACAAAACCAAACCAAATAAAAGCACAATCAAATACCAAAACAAAACAAAAACAAACAAAACAAAACAACAACAACAACAAAAAACACACACACAAAAAAAAAAAAAAAAAAAACAAACAAGCAAACAAAAAAAAAAACCCAAAACAAACCCAGGTGTTCCAGGAGGAAAATTGATTCTGGATTAGGTTACAGAAAGTGCCACATACCATCAAGCTCTGCATGGTAAATTTGTTTATTCTTGGTATAGTGCTAGACTGTGATGTCCTTATTTCTGTGATGACTAGAAATGGAATACTGTATGAATCAGCAGAACTATATCACTGAGTCTGAATAATAGTACATACATGTTTTAATTTTTTTTTTGAAATCTCCTTTTAGTGTTTGTTTTAAATAAGATGACTCAATAGATAAGTATTCAATAAGTATATCAATATTCTCCAATAGAAACCTGTTAATCATTATAAAGACACATTAATGGTTGACTAAATTAATAATTTGTTTCTAATGACTATTTCACATATGAACGGGTTGTATTGTGGAAGTACTCCAATTTCTAACTTATTTTAACACTTGTCTTGCAGTTCTCTTTGATTAAGATTAAACTGCTCTTGATTTTTTCTGTTGTATTACTTTTAAGATAACACATGACTGCTTCTCTTCAGTATTTTCATGATTTTGTATTACCAGGGTTGGCCTGAGATAAAAAGGAAGTCAGAGTATAGAGAGAACGCAGATCAAGCCAATATAGTTAACAGCTACGTTCTGCTTTATTCAGCTAAGATGGCTACTTATATACATTTCTATATAGTTTACAATCACAGCAGCTTTTCATCGGCATACAGCAGAGAGAAGTATGAAAACACACTTCATTTTACTTACTCTTAAGGTGGCTATCACGTGCTCACTAACAAGTCTATTCAGTGACCTTCACAACCTTATTATCTTTCCCTGACACCTTAACTACTATTTTCTAACTGCGCCACACTTGGCTAAGAATTTCTAGCTGCGTCACAGGCTTCAAGGCCTCACTCAGGCCCCTGTTAAGGCCTCAGCTCGGGTAGTTCAAGGCCTAGGTAGACATCATATCCACCTTCCCTGAGGAATTCTGCAACAATTTTGTACAATAAGATTTTCTTTTTAACAACAGAAATTAAATTCTAATTTTAAATAACTGAGTTTAAACCCAGTTTTCTGGACTAGCGCATGTAATTTCTAGAAGAAAAAACCAATTGCTTGAATATGTTTCATTTTATGGTCTCTCATTTATATTACATTCTGAAGTCAAAGTTTTCAGAAAACAAATGAAGGACAATTTGTAAAATCATACACTTGCTCTTTTCAGTTTTTGAAAATCTTTGAAAGTATTCATGCTAAAATTGTAGGCTTATTTTATTTCTTTTATTTCCTTTATTTTATCTGAATTATTCAATAGTTGTACAGCTGAGAGTAAGGCTGGTGTCTTCCCAGCCCTCAGCATTGCAGGGCTGCCCAGAGGTCAGAGCATCCCAGGTACCAATAGGTGCATCAACCTGCACCATGCAAAGACTGTATTTCACGTTTGTTTTGAATCATGGTATTCAATTTCTCTTTGCTCACATTCTGTTGTTAAAATATGATCCTTTATTTTGACAAAAGAGAAAGTCAAAAAATACTCTAAAATCTAGTTCAGAAGTACTATTCCTGATAAGGAAAATCTGGGTTTTTTCCAGTTTACTGTGAACTGTCCCTGAGATTCAAAACCATTTGTTTCAGTCCAAGAGGTTTTCTCTTTACTTCTGTTTGCTGTGCTTACCCTGGGTCCTGTGCAAAGGTGATTTCTACTCCCTCAGGTGTCACCAGGAGGAGGCACCTGGAGCCACTAGAACTGTCTGCATCCCGTGAGGGACAGGCCCTTGAAGTGTTGTAAAATCCACCCTGGCAGGACCCTCTGTGCTGTGGCTGCTGCTGCTGCTGTCACCAGCATCAGGACACCTGTATCTGGAAAAAAGTCATGGTATAAGTCCTTCAGCATGGCCTCTGATTCCAGCACTGGCAAAGTCCTCCCACGTCCTCCCAGTCCAATCACCTTACTGAGGTAAATCTCTAAGCTTTGTGAAGTAAGCTCAGGGTCCCAGGTTTCTATCATCCCAGAAGATGATAGGAAAGAAGTGGGTTGAAATCTTTTGCCCTGTTCCAAAGGGTGTCAGTAAATGATGAAACTTATGGTACAGCCCTCTGCTCGGTGAATGGCATCTGTATGTTTTTATGTGCTGCCTACAAGTTCTGCTCAGTATCAGGTCTTGCTGTTGAGCGTTTAGTGTTAATTCTTTACACCGACTACTTTTCATATCTGCTTCACTAGAACATCATGTGAGTCTCCATCCTTGAAGCTGACTTATGATATGACTGAAATACAGGTATTTTGCCTCATTGATTCACTTGGATTTTTGTTTTTTTAACTTGTCTTTGAAAATGTCTGCTAATGAATATGTTTTGCCTGTCAGGACTGACCTTCATTACCAAGACTTTCCCATTAGTACTTCAAGCTTTCTCCCCAGGAGTCACAAACTTTTACTCCTTTACTTCCTGGAGAGAGTCAAAATGGCTTTTAATCATCTCTGAAATGGTTTCCAAAGCCACTTCTCTCCATGGACCTGCTAGAAAACACATCAGGCAAAGCTGTCACATCCCTGGAGTTTCTTCTTGTGAATGTGCTCAGTAATGGTGCAGCACAGGGAAAAGCTGACATTGCCATTAGTTTTCTCTAACATATCAAGGACAAACAAGATTATCAAATAAATAAACATAAAGGAAAAAAACCAAAATAAACAAACAAAAAAACCCACCAACTTGAATTGCGCAGTTATTGTCTCTCTCAAACTTTGTCCCCCTTGTCACCTTGTTTTTTTTCATTCCTATTACAATGTTACAAACCAGGTTATCAGTACACTTTGTAACATTCAAAGGTTCCTGCTCTAAACCATGTTCTCACACCTTCAGAGTTCCCAAAAATCTGTGGGAACTTCAGCCCTGCAGAAGTCAGAATTCAAACTATTGGAAATGATGATTCTCTGGTGTTTTTGGCCTAATTTCCATCCACCTTTACAAAACTCTAGGTCTGTATGTCTTTAACACTTAAGCACAGACCTTAATTCTTGTATTCTGAAATCAAGTCTGGGCACAGTGGACTGAATGCAAAACTGATGAAAACAAACTGATTAATTTAAACTGCTCAGAAGATATGCAAACAGTCACATTGCTTTGACTTGACGTTCAAGCTCAGACCACAAAATAAATGCATTTTTGCTCATGTTGCTGTGATAAATGATAATGTAAAATTCTAGGAAAAAGCCATTAACCAACTGTAGTTCCAATGAAAATGGATCAAAATCAATTATCTTTTATTTTCCAGTATACACTTCTGAAATTTTGAAGGCGAACCCCATGCTGAATGTCACTACCAAAGCACATACTCTGTATCAAGGCAGCGTTGAGAAACTGTAGCCTCTGCTGTATATGCAAAAAGTATTTTCCTGATTTCAGTTTATTCAGTTAATTATAATAAATTGCCAAGTCATCCACAAATGAAAAAGTAAGAAAACCTTTCTTTTTTTGCTTTCAAGAGAAATATATAAGCGAGGTAAAATCTACCAGTCAGAAAATCTTATAGATACTTCTACCTAGGAGCAATCAATTTAATCCACTTACTAAAAGAACTACTTTGCTTAATATCAGCTTGAATTAAATTAAAAATATTTTATAATAAATATAAGATTATTATTTATTTGGAACACTTGAGGTAATTGTTTTTCATTTGTATATGTTAATGTCATCAGTTAGACATTAGACTGTGAGAATAGAAATTGCCCTCTCATAATTTTATTAATAGTCTGTGTTTCCCATAGTTCGATCTACAAACTAAAGCTATTTAAGTCAACACTTTCACTGCCCTCCTCTGGGGTTCTTAATGCTCATTTCTGCTTCAGCACTCTATAGGACTTTGTGCTGCCTGGGCAATAAACAAAGCTGAGGGATGACTAGTTCTAAAATTGACTTTTGAATATATGTACATTTATAAATCTATACACACAGAGAAGGATTATACATCAGTATTTTTTGATTTATCTAGATCAGCATAAATTCACCGATTGACCACAGAAATATAGTTATAGACTCCAGAAAAAGGGCTACAGCTACGTGAAGACATGGATTACTTCTTTTTGTCATGTCAGCTTTCCTGACATAAAAAGTGTGTTAAATTGTAACCCTAAATTTTCTCTTCACTGTAAACACATGTGCTGTTTTCCCAAAGGAAAAAAAAAATACAGATCTGCTATATAAAAAGTGGTAAATGTTTTTTGCTTCTGTGTAATTAGTAAATGCCAATAACATGCATTCTGACTTGGAGCTTACCTAGAGTTGATAATATAAGCAGAAGCTAGTGACTCTTTTCCACTAAAATCCTTACTTAGAAGAATGTACACTGAATAACTGATTAATTTTAATGAGATAATTCAACTGATTTTACTTACAGTAGAACTATCTGGTTTATTCTGTTTATTTCTGAGGATGTAGAAAGCTGACCTGGAATTTTCTAGCTATAGTTAAAAAAAAAAAAAATCAATCCACTTCCTATTGTTTTCTAGACAATATTACAAAATTGTCAATGTATCCTCTTCCTGTTTAAATAAGCTTCTTAATTTTAAATGTTTTCAAGACATTACTTTTTGTTGTCAAATGGAATAAGAATGTTTCTGAATAATTCACCTCCTCATAGTATGGGAATTTCTTTACATGCTTATAAAAGAGTGTGCATCATATTACTGAAGAAGCATTTATCAGACATTCACATAAAATATTGAAATACTGTGTCTTTTAGAGGTAATATGAAAGCAGAGTATTTGACTTTTATTGTCTCCATAGAAAATAGCACAATAATGTTCTGCACTGTGTATTTCAAAGCAATGGATATCTATGAGGTGGATAATGAAGTATGCACCCTATTGCACATACTAATGAATATGTAAACAGGGAGCTCAGCTGCCTATGACATTTTTTAGAGCATGACTCCATAGATTTGAGTTTTTTAGCAGCAAGCAGATTTGTGTAGCTACCACTGATTCTGCTTGTTTCCACATCCACTATTACATGGGTCCTTTAGAGCAGACACCACCACAAATTATTCTCTTGCATGATCTGTGAAATGTCTGAATTTAAAAGAGCACTACACAAACCTCACAATACATTCCAATTATTCCAGTTATCCAGTTATCCAGTTGTTCCAATACATGTTTTCTAATATCACTAAACATTTTCTTAAGTTCCCTACCATTTAATAAAAAGGCAGTTGGAAAACTAAATTCCATCGTGCACAGATACATTGACCCCCATCTTTTTCAACGTATTCCTATCAAGTTTTTTCCTGAGCTGCTCAAAGCAATTCAGAAAAAGGTGCATCAAGGGCCCAACAAATGCCTGTTCAGCTTAAGAGTATAATTGTTGGTAGTTGTGTGTTACTCGGTTCTATTGCTGTGGTTATATGCACCTGCACTCTCTCTGATTTTTGTGGCTACAGCTGACAGTTTATTTGCTGGTCATCCCACAGTGCTGATTCACTGTTTTGGTGGATATGGGACTGTGGCCATTTGTTACTTATTTTATTCACTGTGGTAAAGATAAAAATTAGATGCCTTGAAGTGTTACAAAATCATTATTTTGCTCTTCCAGCATTTATAAATAAGGGATATAATATTTCAGATGGCTACAGTCCATCTCTGTAGATTCTCTATGTTCGAAACAAACCAATCAGCCTAAGTTGTGGAAATAAAGAAGCAAAATTTCATGCAGGGAATTACATTATACAGTAGGCGAGCAGCTAAAACTTCTGTATAATGAACATTACACTAAGAGTTCGAAGCATTTAGATTGATTTCTTCTTACATTGAATTCCAATTATAAACGATACTTCAGAATATTTTTAGAAAGCTTTCTAGAAATCAGTTTTTGCACAACTCTAAGTTTATAGACATAAAATTACTGAAGCTATTCATTAAAATATTGTACTAAAGAAAAAGAGAACTTACAAGTTTGATTCCTTGAAGCACTGAGGTACACAGTTGACTTAACTGAAATGGGTGGAAATTTTATACTTATATAAGAACTGAAGTGTCTCAAGACAAAGACATGAACCGAATGTCAGTGTAGACATTCACATACTGCTTATGGAATAAGTTCAAGTTCTTTGATCAGGCGATATCTAGCAGAGTAGAATGTCTTGTAAGGAGGGCAGGATTTATAATTCTAATTCTCTATCAATGTTTTCAAAGCTAGGGACATCAGACAGAAATTTTACTTTGCATAAAATGTTTCATTGGAAATATCATTTCAGAATCAAAGAATTTTTTTCCTCACCTATTTATTTTACTAGATCTCACTACAGGACTTTTTTGAGACATAAAGTAAGAACTTGCGGAAATGAATCATCATCTTCTGTTTCTATAATTTTCAGAGTGTCAGTGGCCTTAAAACACACATGCTGACAGAATAAACCCCATTGGATTGCCCATGTTGGGTGTGACATTTTTTGAGACGGTCTTGTCATACTGCAGGAACAGTTAATGATATTTTGTTGGATGTTAATCTTTGTTATATAAGCAATAAAATTTTTCACGTTTTCTTTTGTGTACCAACTCAGTACAAGGGATAGCAAAATTAATTTCTAGTATCTAGCCCAATGGAAAATTAAGAGTTCTCCGTGGGTTTAGTTACATTTGTGTTATATCACTACATCAATATTCTATTGGATTTTCTTTTAAATGGTGGCTTTGAAATTGAGTTGTAGTTTATTGTGAGGTCCTCTTGTAAGATCCAAGAGAAACTTAGAAGTTAAAACCTGAATTAATTCATAGCTGAGAAAAAAACTAGAGATCTTACTGTGAAAAAAAAAAAAAAAAACCTAAGAAACCAAACCCTGAGTTTTAAATTTGTACCATTTCCTTTGGGGAAAAACACTTAAAAAGTTTAGTCAGTTTTTTGTTATTTACCTAATATATGTGTAGAAGTGTTTGCATGTATTACCTTATTTTAGCTGACAGCTCCAGTTTTGTAATGTTTACTTTAACACATACAGTGCTTTGCTAAATCTAAAGTAATATTGTTTTTCTTTTTCTGATATACTCTGCAGATTGTATGAAAATTAAATTGGTTGGAGGATTGTTCTTGAAGATAACTGCTTCAAATTGCAAGCTAAAGTAGTCATTTAAAATCACAATTGTATATCACAATACTTCTATATAAGAGTTGATACATTCTCAATCAATAAAGCAAAGATTAAAGACTTTTGCAGCGTAAATCAAAATTCATTTCAGCTTTACAGTTCTTCAGCACAATTCTCTCTACATTTTTAAAATTGTATGTATAAATTTCATATATTATTCTAACTTGATATTCTTCAGGCAAATTAAATATGAGCCTGGCAGGCAAAAAGGTCAACTGTGTCTTGAGGAGGTTGTGGCCCTGTGGAGAGAGGAGCTCAGGATGGAGCAGGTTCCCTGGGGGACTTGTGACCCTGTGCAGGACTCACACAGAAGCAGCCTGTTCCTGAAGGCTTTCACCTTGTGGAAGGGGCCCACTCTGGAAAACTTTGTGAAGAAATGTACCTGTGGGGGGGATCCATGCTGAAGATCCTGGAGGACTGCCTCATGTGGATGGATCCTAAGCTGGAGTAGGGGAAGAGTGTGGGGAGGAAGGAGCAGCACGGACAACATGTGATGGATCACAGAATATGCTGGTTTGGAAGGGACCAACAAGGTTCACTGAGTCCAACTCCCAGCCCTGCACAGCCTCATCCCCAAGAGTCACATGTGCAGCCTCCATTCCCTCTGCCCCAGAGTAGTGAGAGGAAGTAGAAACATTGGGGGTGAAATTGAGCCCAGGAAGACAGGAGGGGTGGGGACATGTGTTTTAAGATTTATTTTATTTCTCATTATCATACTCTGATTTGATTGGCAATAAATTCACATAGTTTTCCTAAATCAACTCTCTTTTGACCATTACAATATTTTCTGAATGATTTCTCCCTGTTCTCATCTCGATCCATGAGCCTTTGACTGTATTTTCTGTCCTCTCACCAACTGAGGAGGGGGAGTGATGGAGCAGCTTATTGGGCACCTGAAACCCATCCAGGATTAACCCACTACGAATAGTTTTCAGACATTTCGATTTTTCTGTTTCTGTTTCTAATCACATTTAACCATATGTATGATTACTTTCAATTCAGGACACCTGCAACCTCTAGAAATAAATGAAAGATACAAGTATGCAACAGTTCTGAAAACCTTGTTAGTTTTTCTTATGCGTTGAAATAGGCTGTCGTAGCTAACTTTAGGACAGCATCATAGGATAAGACTGCTTTTTAAAGAAAAATCACTGAATCTAATCTGTGAAGCCACAGCTGTGAGTTACGTGGACAGCTTCTTAAATGAGGAACCCTCAAGACACATTACTTCCCAAGAAAATTATATTAAGAGCCAAATAAAGTTGCTCTTTTTGGCAATGTATAAAAACACAAAGTTAACTGGTATTTGGAAGAACTTCATAGCAAAATAAAACCCATTATAAATACAGTCAGACATTTCAAATTCTGAATACAACAAAATATCTTAAAAAAATAATAAGAAGAAATGGGCTTATAGTTATTACTTAATCTTTTTTCATTTTCATTATTACATTTGCTTACTACTTCTATTTTTTTTTGTCAAAATCTGATACAGAACTTACTTTCCCAACCTATTTGCAATACTGTATACATAATACTCTTCTAACAGTATTTTTTTCTTTCTTGCATAGATTTTCTGTACAGTGTGTAAATAAACCCAGAAAAAAACAGATTCAGGAAAGATATTGCACTGTTATTACAGAAAGGCTGAGAAATACTTCAAATTTATACAGCAGACTCTGAAAACTAGACAGAATAGGACAGTGCAGCATGGTGTCCCTCTTGATAGCCCGTGTGGTGACTCATCAAGAGGATACAATTTAAGCCAGTGGTAAATTAGCAAGCTATTCAAACAGAATGTTTAAACAAAGCTCTTCCTGAATATGTCTCCCATAATAATAATAATACTGAAAAATATTTTCAATTAATTACTCAGTAATTAGTGTACTGCTTAAATAAACAACTGTAATAATCTGCTTATTTTCAGTAATGTCTTTCGTATAGTCAACGACCTTCACTAATTTCCCAGGTCATTATTTATTTAATTTTTATTTCAACTAACTCCCATGTATATCTATACATTTGACTTTTACCAAGAACAGAATAAAAAGTGTTGCCTCAGTGTTTTATGAACGAGTTGTTTTATATGAGTAGCAATAACAATTTGCTATTAATTTATATTACCTGATCCGTTTTGTCCATCTCAAGAGCTAAGGAAATACACACAAATCTAATATTAAAGCAAAGGAAATAACAGTTACCTTTAATATGTGCAGACTGTTGCACACATTCCATATATACCAATTACATTTTTTCTGTTCCCATCTCTGCAATTCCCAGGGCTGTCTTCTAATGGTTTAATACCAAAACACCTTTATGACAAAATGTGTAGCCAATATACAACTGACCTTTAGCCATAATGTAAATTTCAAGAGAATAGCTGAAAACATGATTTTGTAGCTAAGACCAAATTATCCTAAGGGACGTAGTAGAATCAAAGAGCTGGACTTGAGGTACTAAAGAAATCTGGGTAGTTGTGCTGGTGGCCAGTGACTTCCACAGCCAGTTCCTGGATCAATGCCACATGTTCTCATCCCAGCACAGCGCATATATTCTCTCAGGACTGAAATTCACCTTTATGACACCCTTTAACTTGTCCCTAGATTAATGACAGTGACAAAGGTGGAGGGGCTAGTCTGGGACAGCCCAGAAAATTAGAAAGTCTAAGCTTATGTTCTCCTTCTCTCTTTGCAGACACTGACATATTATTTATTTATTCTTTAACACTACATCAGGTATGGATGAATACACAAGTTAATTCCAATGATGGCCTAAATTAACATATATTTCTGTGCTGTGAGGGACTGATTTTTGTCCTTCTTAATCTATCAACAGCTCTTTACTATTCTTCTTTTACAACGTTAGTGATTGTTTTCACTTATATCACCTAAACCATCCTTCAGACAAAGTTCAAGCACTGACAGTGGAAATGACTGAATGGAACATTCTGCCAAGAAGATGACAGTGTGTTCTCCAACAAAATAATCAACAAGCCTGCAGGCAGCCAACCTTGTTTATCCAATCTTCTCATTTCCTGGGGCATTACAGGTGTGTTAGTATCATGAAAAGAAATAAGAAATAAAAATTATTATTTAAATATTGAGCAATCAAAAGACTACTCAAACTACCTAGTCAGCAACAGATGAAAAGGAAAGCAGTCTGAACTTATTTTGCAAATACCTACACTTCTGGTATTGCTGCTCACAGAAAATAATTCAGAAACTATTGCCACATTACATATGTCACTGCTAGCTGCTTTAACAGGATTAGCTGAAAAAAGGTTTAGGCCTGCACATTAACAACAGTGTGGATTCTCATTTGCTTTAATGCACTAAGCATTTTCTTTCAAGCTGTATATGTGATGGTGAATCCAGCGGCCTCAGTCAGGAGTGAGCTGTGTTACACACCATGCACAGGAGAGTTTCAGCCCTAGAAGGTTCAGGAATGTAACCTCTCACTCTTGCAGAGGCCTCTGCAGGTGCCTAGGTGAAGGACTGATGAGTAGTATTGCTATGAACAGGGAAAAGATAGGAAAGGCCGACTGAAACCTGGTAACCCATGGTTAGTTATACTGGCTAAATAATGTGCACATTACTGGTTTCAGGTTCATTTAAAAGGTTTAAGAAAAGAGTTTTGTCTTCCACTTTTTAATTTTTGTTTAGTGGTGACTCTGGCTTTACATCTACAAGTGATTTTATTTTATTTACTTTGCTTCTTTTTCCAAATCCTTGCTTCTGGTTCCCCCCCCACCCCCCAATTTACATCAATATGCATAAATTTCAACTATTGTCTAAAATGATGTACATAGTAAAATACAGTGATTGCCTACAGTACAATGATTTTTCCTGCCTGAGTCAAGTTTCTCATTTAAAACTTGGTAATATAAAAGGCCTGTAATGGAGATACAGGCTTCTATTACGTTTAGCAAAAAGACATTTCTGTTTAGAATAAAAGAGAATGAATCTAATTCATCTTTCAAGTTGACCATATGTGTCATAAAATGTTATTTAAAAATGGTGTAATGGTGATGATCCTTGAGTAGCGAATAACCTGGAGAGAGAAGTTGTAGGCACATTATTGTATTTCAGACAGCATCTAATTCTTTGGAACTACTGCCATTTCCCTTCCTTCTGAGACCATAAATTAATTTTATAGCTCTTAGGTCTATGGTGAAAAGGACTGAAAACACAATCTTTAACACAGATAGAAATCAAGAATTAGAATTAAAACCTCTTTCATGAGAAGAGACTCTTGCAACTCCATAATTCAGTTTGCATGGTAGGAAACTAAAATTATTTCAAACACTGAGGCACATAAATATATGTATTTTCTAGATTCAAAATAAAAATCACAGATGGTTATGAATGAAATGAATGTGATCATTTTGTGTTGCTACCTACAGAAGCAATGACTAAGAGTATTCTCTTTTTCTAGCTGTCAATGTAAATACTCTCGAGCATTAACAAAAGCACGCTTTTACACTCTTGATACCTGCCACCTTTATGGACTTGCTTGAAAGGATATGCTATCTGAAAGGTGCCACATGTGGCATTGACAGGCAGCAATTCAGAGTATGGCAGACAGCCAGTAAATCATTCAGTAGAGCTTTCTGTCCTTCCAGACAAATCTTACAGAATCCACAAGTTCAACCTTCGCAGTATACTTCAATGTCAGAGGTTATACTCTTTTTAAACTTTTATATGTGAAAGTGACAAAAAAGTTGCACATTCTCCTGCTAATTGATTTTTTTCTCCTTTTAGAGCTCAAGTGCACAAATCCCAGCATGTGCTAACAAGTCTCTCACAGTCTTTCCAAATAGTCTGAGTGAAAGGAGTGGTTTTCTTTTTTCTTCTCCAGGGGTGGAAAAGTAAAAAAATATTAAGAGGTTTTTGGGTCATTCATACTATTAGCAATTTGTTAAAAATCTGTGAAAAAATTCATATCTGAAATTAAATTTTCATTTCTTGTCTGATTATAAACTGATATGAAAAAAATATGTAACTCTTTTCTATTTCTTGTACATTCATTTTTTCTGCTGTTTGAATGTTTCCAGCAATGAACCAACTCTTCTAAGAAAAACTGCTAAAAAGACTACATTAAATACCCTAATAAAGCCTCTGTGTGTGCTAAAATTGTAATGAATCACAACTAGTCCTACCTGTTCTGCCAAAGGGTCAACCTAGCCTAGAGATTTCTTCCATCAATGGATTCACACAAACATCCAAGAAAGAGTAACAAAAGCATGAGCACATGTGATACTTACTCTATGAATGTGTATATTATTACCACATAAATTAATCTCATTAAACACTGTTGCCACAAGTTAACACTGATCATGATTTCATGTGCTGTGGCAAAATCTGTTTTCAAAAAATGCAGTTCTCTAGCCCTCTGAAATTACAATTGTATGTGGGATGGCTCAGATTTACTAGATACATCCCCCAGTTTTAGAGGACTTGAATCTTTATCACCCAACTTTATATTTAGATCTTAGGAATGCAAATCTAGTATTAAAAAAAATATTAATGTACCTTAAAGAGAAATCTTTAATTTAAGTGTAGTGCATAACGTGTGGAAAAAATTGGGCTGCAGCTGTATAAGAGACTGGGAAGACTGCCTTGAGACATTTAGGGTGAGAGTTTGAAGAAGGGGAGGGACAGGTCAGGCAATACCCTACTCTACATCTCCCACCACTGAAGTCTGTACTCAACCATGCAGTGGCTGTCAATCCCTGCTACATCGGAGGCAATCCTCTACACCTGCCTCTGGGGCCCCTAACCCATCTCCTGAGTAGCTAAATGACTGGAATTCCCACCTGGGAGAAGTACTCAAGAAGGCCAAGGGGTATTGAAGGCCAAACATACAGTGAGCCTATGTCTTGACCCTCCCTCCTCTTGGAATTTCTATCAGCTTGAAGCTTCTGCAGTAGGAATGGTAGCTATATTTGCTCTTTTCTAAATCTTTTCTGTCTCTCTTTCTTCTAATTCCCTCTTCTTGGAATTTTTGTGTAAAATAAAATCAGACTGGTTTAGATTTTGTGAAGTTGAATGAGCCAAATTAAAGCTTTGGGAAGTGTTTTATATTGGCTGGATGTTAATTAATACATTTTGCCAAATTTCTGTGATTTTATAAAGTTGCCAATTATGTTCTTCTTGTGGTTTTGACCTCTTGAGAATATCAGTTTTTCTCCTATGTGTATATCTCAGAGTACACTAACAACTTTTAAGTCTTCTGAGCTAGCTTTTTGGGGCCTTACAGGCTCTTACAGATCTTCTGTGTATTCTGTAACTGCTTAAGTAATTCTGATCTGGCCATAAAACACAGGGTAACACGGTATTTGTTCTTCCTTCATTTTAAATAATGATAATTTATAAGCAGCTTTTATTTTGCACAGTTGTTTCCAATGTGTGTTCTGAACTCAAAAGGGATCTGTTTTTTCCCCCTTGTCTCAGGTATAAATACATTTAGTCAATATTTCTCTTAACACAAACTCAAAATTGTCACAATGATTTACTAATCCTCTTGCTTTCTTTGCTACTTCAGGCACACAAAACATATTTTCTGCCTGGTCAGGGCCAAGGGTATGTGGAGATCCTAAGGCATCTTACTCAAGGATCCTGCACAGGGCCAGCCAGCAGACATAAGAAATGCACACACCCCATGAGTCCTGGCCCCTAAACTAGTTTTTAACCTGGTGGGATTGTTTTTTGCCTTCACTGTAAGAAAGGCATCAGCCATAGGGTGATGGGAAGTGTTGTGGGTGTGCTCCTGCCTGACAGCCACTGCCTGGGTGGTGTTAGGGGAATTGATGCCTTGGGAAGGCTGACCTGGAACAGAGATTGGACAGAGTTAAGTAGGTATTTATTGAAGGGCCCTTAAGGGTACCCCTTGGGCAGCACAAGAGCCTGGCCAGGGCTGCACCCAAGGTGGACTCAAAATGGCTGCCCAGTAACGAGGCCTCACACATTTATAAGTTTTGGTCCACTTGCATATTGGAGTTTAATTGTCCAATTACAGCTTCAGGTTGTGAAGTCTCATCCTTCTTATTTTATCCCTTCAGTCCATGGTTGTTTATGCTTTTGGGCCTGAAAGGTGTCCTTGGTGCTCAGCAGAAAAACGATTTGTTTTGTCTACCTACTCTGTGAAGAGAGCTTACTAGCACCTAATATGAAGCTCAGAACTACACCCCTAGGCAGCACAGAATCTGAAAAACATGAAAGATAAAACTTAAGGCATCAGAATCATGGCTCAGAGCCCCAGGTAGTGGGGTGTGCTGGGACCCTGACAGTTGAGATCCCTTTTTCTTTTGATAAAATTCATTTAGTTAAAGGCCAGAGTTGATAATCCATTTGTTTCCAGAGGTGGCTATGGAGTTTTAACAGCTCCTGAATACATGTACATGAAGTGGACCACTCCCATGAATTTTTATGTATAAACACTACAGGTGGAGGACTGAAAGTCCTTGTAATATTAAAGAAACTAATTGTCTTAATAACCTTGCCAATTTCAGTGTAGATCAAACTAAGCCAAATTTTAATACGTCTTCCACGTCTTGTGAGCAGATAAAGTCTCATGTGTTGGGTCCTTTTTACTCTGTGGAAGCACTAAAACATTTTCAGGGAAGATGAAAAATCAAAATCCATGACAGCTTTTACCACTCATAACAGACCTTCAAGGAAAAAAAAAAAAAAAAGAGATAAAAGAATTAAAACTGCAGAAAAAAGCCCCCACTCAGACCCATTATCACCTAAGTTACATTCAAGTTCTACCACTTGAAATAGTATGGACTCTTTAGCAGTCCCATTCTCTTCCTGGTTTAATCATTGATGTGTTGCAGTATGGCAGCAGGTTTCAACAGCTTTTACCTGTAACTGTGACCTGGGAAGTCTGAAGGTATTGAATTAGTAATTAATTGCCAAGCATGTTGCCTGGAAGCAGTTAAAAAGTCCTCGTGAGCCTTTTCCAGAGATGAAATTGTCTCCAGCAATTTCTTCTTCTGAGACTTCAGACATAAAATGTTAAACCAAACATCCACAACAAAATAAATATCTCTCTCTCTGGCACGAATAATGGAAATAGTCCCAAGGTGATATGCAACAACCCTCAATAACAGTAAAGTGAGTTACAGCTTCCTTTTTTCAGTTTTATCTTCAACTGTGATTTAATTCTGTTTTGTCATTTTCAGCACTCTTCAGTGCTGGGATTCTGAGGCTAATGGATTTAGGTAAAATGTGGACTGAATGAAGGAAAGATTTTTAATGGTGTATTTTTAGAACTAAGCTGTAGAGAAGGGAGTATTCTGCTAGGGGCGGGGAATGATTTCTCCAGGGTTTCCCAGCAAGCCACTTGCAAGGACAAGAAGTAGAATCTTGCTCTCCTGGGGCTGTGCCTGCTGTTCTGTCCAGCAGCCTCTACAACTGATTTTTATAAGTAACAGTCACAAAAAGCAGTCACAAAAATGCCTTCATCATAAACCAAGAAGCAAGATGTATTCAAATGCTTCCAGCAATTGTCGAGCTGTTGATTCAGTCATCCCTCAAAACATGAAGCATGAAGCACAATAGCTCTTTTCACTCCTGAAGTGCCTATCTGCACGGCACAGGTATTAGGCAGAGAAGGAGCTGCCTAATTAGGAGGGCCTTTCCTGGCTTTAATACAGCTTAAGAACAGCTGCTTTAAGTTGCATTATTGGCCTACGGATTCCACTAAAGATGATTTGTCTTCTTCAAAATGGATCTGTTCTGTGGCCTTTAGCAAATCAATAAATCTCCTTAAATTGAATGGAAATACTCTGATTTGGTGTCTTGTGTAGGGTATGCCATCAAGTTATCTGCTGCCCACTGTTAACTTCAAATCCAAAAGGAGTCATCACCATTACAAATGACATATTGCACTATTTGTAGCATTTTCTAAAAGGCTGCTTAGCCAGGTGCAACTTTGATCCCACGGGGGAAGGAGCCACAGCTGCAAATGGATGGAAATACAGAATTTTGTAGTGGTAGTGAGAGAGGATCGCCAGATGGGAAATTTAGCAGGAAATTTCAGTGCCATTATGAATCTCACCCTCTGCATTTCCAAGTGAAAACGAATGCTTGAATGCTGAAAATTATGACAAATCGTTATTGTGAATTGCAGTTAGCTGGCTCAGATATACCTGAGGTTCTGGAATTACAGATGGCAAATTTAACCAAGCATTGTGATGTGCTTTTGCTGCAGATATTAGGGAAGCAGGAAAAAGTGCACACAATGTCTGACAGTGGCTTCCAACAGTATGAGAAACCCAAACAAAGGCAAATAAGCAATTAATATACAGAAGTTCGTAGATATGCTCTGTTCAGAATAATACAATCTATGCTTCTGCTGTCACCTGTTTAATAAAAAAATGCATCTAGTAAATACTGAAGGTCTTGTCCTTATAGCAAAAGGTTTGCACACAAAGACAGAGATGTGGTATTAGATTAGATAGATAACTAAGGTTTTTTGGGATCACTTTTGCGTATGTGAGACATACTGTCCTGTGAGCAACTCAGGAAAGGGGGGGTAGGGGTGGATAAATCTCTTGTATATTAACTGTATTTACAGTGGGAATAATTTGGATTTTGAGGAATGATGAATAATTTTTCACAAAATGACATCTTTCTAAAACTTAGTGATGAGAGTAGGTGAATTTGATCATCACAAAAAAATTATGTCTGATATGTATTGACAGATGATAAAATCTATCATGCTTCACTGCCAAACAATTGACATAAAAGGAAATGTAACAGGACTAAAAAGAATAACTCTATCTATTTCCATGTACTTCTTAATCTATTCTCAAATATCTAGAGCTTCATTTTATTCTAAGAGCAAAGAATCCAGCAATTTTTTTGAACACTGAATATTCTTGATGGCTTTATTAATATCAAATTACATTAGAAGTCTTGCCAAGTTTTATAGTCAACTTTGCAAATAAATTACTCAGGAGTTAATGCATCAGTTAAGAGATATCCCAAGTCTAGTTTCTCTGAACTGTTTTACTTAACAACCTCTTCATTTTTGTAACATGCCCCATGTCAGAGTTTTAACTTCTTTAGGTAGGACATTCTCAAACCACTTTTTCACATGGCTCATTGCATTGCTTATATAACCTATTATTTCACTTCCTCCAAGGCATGTAACTTCCCTTTGAGAAGTGATAAACAAAGTTATTCAGGTTCATTTAGAAAAAAAAAAGCAAATTGCTTTTATAAACATTCTCCCTTTACCAAAATAATTTTATTTGCATTTTATTATATGTATCAATATATAGAAGAGTAAAAAGAGAGTACAAATAGGCAAAAAGGAAAGGGCAACCCATTTATTTGATTCTTGTTCATGAGGAGTAAAAAACAAGTTGTACTTTTGATTGAGACATATCAGTAGCACATAGAGCAAACTCATGTAGTTAAAGTCTTATTTTGTCAAAAGGCAAGACAGGTAATGGCATTATACAATGTTTTGAACATCATCTAGTTTTGGGAACTAAGGAACATAGAAAAGCTAGAAAAGAGCTGGTTCAAATGTGAGAAGCTGCAGGGACTCTCTTCAGTCATTCAGGAGCTCAGACCTTTTGGATCCAAACGTTTACAAATGGAGGAGTCAGACAAATTGTCCTGCATATCCAAGCACAGTCAAGGCAGCTGCCGTAAAAGCAAGCAGGTAAAACAGAAAAGGAGTGGTCTTTAATTGTTTTTATAGCATTCTGAGATATTACAAGAGCACCTAACTTACTATCCTGGCTTTAGAACTTTCATTGTTGCACAACAAAGACCATATTAAGGTACCATAAAACTGGGTAGAATACTTGAAGGATGTGCTCTAACCCTAATGGTAATTGTTTGTTCAATATCTGTGTCCTAGCCAAAGACTGCAGAAGGTTATTCTGTCCTCTAAAATTGCTTAATTTGCCTATTACGGGTACCTAAAAGAATAGTCTGCGGTCTCTAGCAAAGATAAATAGGGATCAGCACTTCAGCTTCCAAACATTAAAGTCATGGACCTTTATTACCACTATTTGTCTTATTTATTATCTGATCAATTTTATTTAATACCAAGACTGAATGAGACAGTATCACTTCAGAATGGCCTTTTCTCAGAAAATACACTTCTAAAAAAGGTTAGGTGAACTGAATCACAAATAATTTCGATTTCTTCACTATATGACTTAGATGAAAAATAATTATAAATGGCAACTGTAGATTGTTAGGAAATGGTTTCATTCTGGACTCATTTCAAGTGCATGGGAAACCAGCAAAAACTGATAAATCATAGATCTTTTTGTCTCTGTTTTGTTTTATCCTTGTGTTAATACTATTTTTTTCACAGAATTCTGAAACCTAAGAGGACTGTTGTCACCATTTCATCCAGTAAGCTGTGGAATTTCCTTAACCAATTTCTGCACCAGACCTGTAATTCCTGCCTGACTAAGACTAGGTGCCATTCAGCAGACCCTTAACACTGGTTCAAACATTTCAAATGATGGAATATCACTCACAGTCATGGTAAATTACTCCAACTGCTAGTGATTCACACTTATTTCTCATTTGAAACTGTCTAAAGTGATTTCCTGTATTTTATTGTTATTTTCCCTGTTAACGCTTCCAATATTTTATCCTAAATTTATAGGTTCTCATAGATGATGGGAAAGCAAATCTTAAACACTTGTTGGATAAAATAGATTGGTTTTGTGTGAGGTCAATTTTCTAGGAAGTCAACTTCTTCCTCTTGGGACTTTTTGCTGCAGTATTCTAGAAAACAGATGCATTTTAATAGGATTAAAGTTGTTGTAAATAAATCCTGAGATGTGGCTGGATATTTTTTCAAGATTTGATCATAACTGTCTCAAAGAATTACTTATTTTACTTCTGTATACTCAATTCTATTAAAAAGAATAAATATTACTCTTTTTTTTTTCTTGGTAGCTGCCACACTAATATTTCAAGATATTTCAAGTGTAAAGAAGAATCTCATACTTTTCTTCTGTAATGCTGAAAATTTCACTAAGAATTTCTTTATTTCAGAACTGTCTTAAGCAGTAGCAAAGAAAGTAATTTTTTAATAAACAGGATCTACTTAGCAATATCAAAAGATACAGATATTTATCTACTACAAAGAAGCCTAAGTCCATGAAATTCTGTCAAACTGCACTGATTTACTCCAGATAACGGTATGACCAAGAGTTTTTGATCTCAGGGACAAAGTAGATATGTTCAAAATCACTTTTTTCAGTTATTGGATCTTCCTGCTTTTAATGAAGAACAGATTTTTTAGCATTTTAAATAGAATTTTAGTTTGAAATAAGAACCTATTTGTTTATAGATCTCAAAACTATTAATTGCTTTTTCTATCTGCAGTTTTGAGATTAAAATAACTCTCTAGATCATGGATAATTAAGTGCATAAGATTTGATAATACATATATGAAATCCATCTTAAAAGGCCACAAATTAATTATAAACAAAAGCAACCCATAAAAATCTTAACAAATTTAATCAGGAGAAGTCTTGTATGTAGAATTTATTAAAAAAAAAATGTGCTCTTGTACATAATTTATTATGAAATTTCAAATTACAAAATTACAGCTGTGTTCCAAAATTACAAAGAACCAATCCTTGTCTTTGGCTAGCTGATGGTGTGAGATCCTTCCCTTTTTTATGTCCTTCTAAAGGCTTTTCTTAGTGCAAATAAACACTTAAGAAATATTTTAATGTTTTAAATAGGGTATGCATGTGTACATGTAGCATGCATACACATATTTTATGTACATATACGTATGTACATAATCTTTNCTTCTTTTTTTTTTTTTTTTTTTTTTTTTTTTTTTTTTTTTTTTTTTAAGTTTGGACTGCAAAAAGTGCTAGCTCATGTATTTTCTGTATGCCTGGAAAAGAAAAGCAAACTTCATCTGGGTCAATATAAATTTTATGAACAGTGGAGAATGACCTGAAAGGTAAGAGTGACTGTTAACATGCATTACCTCCGATAATTTACTGCCACCACCTCATCTTTCAGCTCCATGGAACAATGGTGTCTCCTAGTGGACAAGAGGCTGCAAACGGCAGGCAACAACTCAGAAAATATTCAACTCCATTTCAGCTGGTATTTGCAAAGGTATTATCCTAATAAAGCTAAGATTTGTGTAAATTGTTTCTGTTGGAAGTGGTTTTATTGAAAATTCATTCAGATACTTCATATATCTGGATTTACATACTTTGGAAATAAATAGCTTCTTTTGGAAAAAATCATTAATAACAGCAAATTTTGTGCCTTGTGTTCTTACCTTTTTTTGATTATGATTTAAATTATCTTCCCTTCCCTGGTAAATGATGTGTTGACTGGATTCATTCAAAACAAACAAACAAACAAACAAAAAAAAAAAAGAAAAAGAAAAAAAGAGAAGAAATTTAGTAGTGCCTAGTCTTTAAACATTTTTATGTGCCTTGCTTGCAGTTAATGGGAAATCTTAGCCCCTTGTGCCAAACGGTGCTTTATAAATCATTCTAATTCCTTCCATTGTATTTCCTCTTCTACACACAAAAAGGGAAGAGAGTAAAAGTCTCCGTATCTTCAAATTCAATTTGAGACATTTTGCTTGATGAAATGTATATTTGCATAAACATTTCTCACTGGGGATGGCATCTAAATTTGCACCGTGGAACTTGACAGCAGTGCTTATAATCTTAAATTCTATTCAGTGATCTAGAGGTCCTGTGTACTAAGTAATTTCCTATTCATATTTAGCTTAAATCTTAAACAAAAAAAGGTCCTAAGCTTTGTATACAAAGATACATTTTGTATGAAAATACTAAGGACTAGATGTTGTTACTTGTCAATATGTCTGACAAGCAGAGTTTAATTAATTTAGACATTTCTTTCATAGCAAGGTTGCAGAGTGAAATGAGGTTTTATTTAGGAACAAATTATTTTGCTATGTTAGAAGAATATAATAAAATACTCGAATGCATGTATAAAAGTTGAGTAAAATATTAAGTTGGTGAGATTCTGGTCACTGGGAAAAATCTCATACCAAACAGGTAGAAAAAGAGATGCTCCTTCAGAAATACAGATAAACACATGGATGGCCCTCAATATTGGTTGACATCAATAGTTAGGAAAGAAATATTTAAAAGTCTGAACTAATTTTCCAGGAGTCTCAAAATTAATGTTCCCGTTTCTTTTTTTTTTTTTTTTTTTTTTTTTTTTTTTTTTTTTGGTGACTGAATACACCTATAAAGTTGTGGGACCCAGTTCTTCCACTGCAAGCAGATAGAGACATGCTTATACAGAAGCTTTAAAGTGGACAGAGAATGACATGAAACCAAGTATTACTCAGCTTAAATCAGGTTTGTTGAGTTGACATACTAGAAAGTATTGCCAAGGAACAGGGCTAAAATACACTTCAGACTTGCTGAATATAATGAGAGGTGGCAGTTGTATTTGTTCTAAGAAATGTTATGCACTTCAAGACTTTTACTCTTGACAGGAAAAATGCATATTTTAATTAAACTTAAATGGAATTGATACATGGACATTTAAAGCCATCTTTTTTTCCTCACTAAAGCTGCTGTTCCTCCTACATCTGAGTTCACTGTGAGTTCCCATATATGACACTTAGTAGAAATTCATAAAAGGTTGAACATACTGAGCTAATCACGAAGATTTGCATAGGCTATGTATTATATGAATGGCATATTCTCTTAGTTTTATTTAAATTTCAGACCCTCTATTTTTTCAGTAGTTTGAAATATTTCTGTACTAAAACTTTGTACATTTTGCACAGGAGGTCCACCCAGGAAATTCAGATGCTGTAAAGCACAAATTTGGAGATGCTCAGAGCATGAAGTTTACTATTAGTTCCACTTCTACCAGGGTTGTGATTATAGAAACACTTTGTTCTTGTTATTAAAGGCCTTGTATGATGTTTTACATCTTTCAATAGTAAGATGTTTTCCAAGGAAGGAGGTATCAATATCTTCAGATTTCAGTTCTAACAAATTCTACTCTAATATATAAGCCTTTTAGTGTCTTTGGCTACACAGCATCTGTAAATCTGCTTTAATCCTTGCTTGTGTGAGAGGTTATTCTCATAGGTGGAATAAAGATCCTGTAAGGTGAAAAGATGCAGAGTAACTGTGTCCAAGTTAACCTGTTGATAGAGCAGACATGACTCAGTGTCTCCAATGCAATTTTTACAAACAGAATGAGTTACTGCAGTAAGACCCATTTAGCTGCTTTAACACAATAAAGTGGAATTGTCGAGTCATTCTTATCTCTGTGTTTCAGCCGTTAAAGAAATCTCAGATGTGGCTCTTGCTTTTCTATTTCTTCTCAGCAGAAGCTTTTACCATGAAGGGAATACTGAGAACAATTGACTGGGTTTTCCTAACTACATCACTGCCTTTAGAATTATTCAAGACATTCAAAAAACGTTATTAATTTACAGATAGTGTAAGCTAGATTGTCAGAAAAATTGCAACAGAACACAGCTTTCACTTACACATAAGACTGGCCCATTTCTAATTTCACTGTTAAGAAAACACTTGATAGTAGTGAAAAAAAGCTGCCACACATACAGATATTCAATGTCATTTCATTTTTGCAATTTATGTTGCAAACAGGCAAAGTGTTTATCAGTAAAACTCATAAGGTTTAAGAGTCTGCATTTTGGGCATTTAAGTTACTAAACAGAACTCTTGCTTATAATTTAGGATAGCCTTGTATAAAATGTTACTGACTTGCAAAAATACTCAAAACCAACAAAACTCAGGTGGATGCATTTACCAGATATTTACTTATAAGCATGCACATAAAAACTGGACTGTTTACTTCAATTTGAGAAAGCTAACAAAGGTTTCTTATTGATTGCCTTCTATCTTTAGCTGCATGCAGGACTGTTGAGCAAAACAAGTGACACTTCCACTTAAAATTATCTGCAATGCAGAATGTTGAGTGTGAATAAATACAAATCAACAAACAATAGATACCTGTAGTTCCCAAAAGAGAAGTGATAAAAGGAGAAAAAGGAAGATGTTTGAAATTATGATGATTATCTTAGGAGATACAAATAAGCTATATGAATTGTATCACTATTTCTAGCATTTGGCCAGAAAAAACTTCTTAATCAAAGTCCTAGAAACAAATGCACTCACAGAACAAAAGTTATTATGGAATGAATTATAGTAATTGCTCAGATAGTGAACAGCTGCCATTTTAAGCATTTAATTTTCTCTTCAGTATATATGAAGTCCAACTTTCTAGTCCAGATAAAGAGACGATGGTAAGTTACTTGTAGATGGCCTTAGAGAAAACACAGTGACAATTTGTCATTTGATTGTTTTTTGCTGTGACATTGTGAACCTGAACTGTGCTATCTATTACAGCTAATGCACAGGCCAGATTTTCAATAAAAAGTGCAATACTTTAGATGGTCTCTGTTCCTGAGACACCAATGTAAGTGGCCAGTTTTCTTTGAAAAATATCTCACAATGAGCATTTTACAGAGAGGCTGCCGCATGTTCATGCCTGACAGTAAGCTGTTCTTTTGAAATAACTAGACTTATTGAATTCACCAACTTGATTCTTTTACCATAGGTTTGGAGCTTACAGATGCAAGCTGTCAGACTGGAAAGGGATAGATTATGTGTGTGGTTCTACCAGATAAGATACCTGATATGAGAAACAGAGAATAATATAATAGTATCCAGGTTTGTGAATTACAGCCTCTGCTCAAGTCAAGGGAAAATGAGAAGGGAAAACTGTTTCAACCCTGGGTTAGGGTACAACCCCCTCTTGCAGCTTGACCTGCACTGATCCACCACTGATCTGTATTAACAGACATGTTGTCTTTATAGTGGATCTGTGCAAGTTGATTTCATCTGGAAAGACTGATACGAAACTTTCTTAAGAAAAGGTGATTTGCAATTTTTCAACAGGTTAATTGAATCCAAAATTCAATTTGTTCATGCTATCTGCAACCTTTAAACAATCAATGGCTATACAATATCAGCAATGACTCTTTAAAATTAGAATTATTGAAAAGGCTTACAAGTAGTGATAAGCAGAGTGAGGTGGTATTGATTGGCCAGTGGAAGACATTGATTTGAACTGTAAACAGGTATTATACTAGAAGAATTGCATTACAGCATGTCTTCTCGGCACTCTTATTCTGAGTCATCAGTGAACACATTCATGCCATTTATTCAGTTATGGTTTTCATATGCTTTTAATTGCTTGAGGAGATTTATGGTTGAGAAAACAGGGAAGTCTGAAAAACATCATGTGAAATGGTTTGAAAGCACAAGTTTCACAGTCTTTTCTTATTTAATAGATTGTGAGTGTTTGTGATTTACTGAACAAATATGCTTACCATATAAATGCATTTATACTGTGCTTGCAAATTAGTTTTCTCAGTAAAAAAGAAGAGTTGTGCACATTCTTTTCCATCTAGATATGTTCCATCCTTACTTTAGTCAAAAAAGAAATTTTTGTACTAACATTTGTGAAATGTATAAGGTATGTATGCCTATTCACATGCCTTGTGTGTATAATATTTCAGAAGAATAAACTTGAAAATTACTAGAAATCTTCAATTTTCCATCAGAAAAATTGATTAATATTTTATTTAAGCTACAAATAAATATATTGTTAATATATAAAATGACACATCAACATGAATAACTAAGGGATCAGAACTAGAATAATAATAATTAAATAATAATTAAAGTCAAAATATGGTACTCTACTCATGAATGGGCTTTTAATCCAAATGTGAAGACACAGAATGACTAATCTAGCAGCAAAAAATTGATTGATATATTCTCATTCTAACTTTAATTGGTAGGTAAACAACTAAATGGGGAAAAACTGGGTAACCTACAGCAAGATTACACATAAGAGTTAAAACCATGTGGTGAATGAAAAGAGAATTAAAAGAGATAAAAGACGAACAAACAGCACGTCTGCACAGGTTAGAGAAAATTCAGTGAAATTTAAGTTTTGTGAAAAGAAGATCAAAAGTTCCTGGCAGACTTAGGATCTTACCCTTCATATCTGCCACAGGAGCCTTGGCTTTGGCTGTTGTTGTTCATCTCTCCTTTCATCAGCAGGGATCCATGTTGCTAATTCCATACTTGCACTGTGTGCAAGTCTCTTATCTACGTCAGTGGAAATGTCAAGCATGAAATGTGTTTAGTGTATGAAACAGATTTGTACCAAGAGGAAAATTTTGCCTCAGTTTTGTCTTCAGGCTTAACTCAGATCTGACCTTAGAAAAGCATACACAAATCTGAGCACCTGGAACAAAGTTTGAGTCACATCTTTTAAGGAGCTGATCGCCACCTCTTACTGACTGTATATCCACCAGTTCTGGTGAATTCAGTGTAATGACACCCACTGGACACATTTCTGAGAGGTAGTTTAAGCCCTCACAGTCTGTCACTATGTGTCACTTTCATAGATATAGGCTCTAAAACAGTTAAAAGGAATCATAGTTCTATTTTTGACTGGCCTCGGTAGGAGCTGAAAACTGCAAAATCCAGAAATGGGATGTAAATATCTAAATGACAGCTGGTGGTTTTGAGAAAGGGGGTTACTTATTCAACTTACATAAAATCTAATGATGAAAAATCTATTTAAATATAAGCCCGAAGTTTATAAACTATATTTATAACCCCTGGCAGCTCTATATTTTTCTTTCTTTATACATCCATTTTTAAAAGATCCTAGGGTTTTTTACTTTTATTCCCATTTTGCTGTTGCTGTACACCACTGTAATGCAGTATAACTTCATGATTTATCTGCAATTTTCCACGTGTCCACTGTAAGAAATTCTCTTCTATTACATTTGAAAAACAGAATGATTTGTCTTTCATAAGTTTTCTTCACCTGTGTTTATGGAAAGTGTAGTGAAGAATTTGTCTTTTGCTGAAGTCATTAAGGAACATAACAGATGCCAAGTTTTAAAGCTTGTAATCACCACAACATGATATGGAAGGGACTGAAGTGTCAAAAGAAAATGTTTTTAATTTGGTGTGCAGACATGACTTGCTTTATAAGGCTTTAAAGCTTCATGTCACCTTCATACCAAACTATTTCAAGTGAGACCTAAAAACACGTGTGTAAACTTTGTTGATTTTCTGTTCCTATTGCCCAGTCACATACATTCCATACAAACATACAAAAGGGTGAGGACAATTGGTAGTCTGAAGGTCGTGATTATTATTTTTTCTACAGATATGTTTCTGTACTTCTAATTTGAGACCATCCTTACACAAAAGAAGGGTGTACTCCTTCAAAATCCAAGATGTGAGAGCATGCATGCTGAACAATAACACTGCGTGCTCTGGTGGGTACTGGGAATGGTTGTACAAACTGATATAAGCTGAGGTGAGATATAAGATTCCTTTCTTTTGTAAACACAAAGAACTCATTCTAGAAACACCGGGAACTACAAAAACTTGAGGACAGAAACTAAAAAGTACCAGGTACCTCAAAAAAGAGACAAGATATATCTTGGATGAGTGATTGCGGTTCACAAGCTGCAAAAAAAACCTTGCTGAGAAGAGCTGAAAGGCATGGACCCGGCTGGCCTGCAGGCAGCTGCTGGGCTATGGCACATGGTGCATGCTGGCCCCTTAATATTTACTGCCAAAATGTATCTGAGTCTCAAAATTTGCCTGAATAATGCAAAAAATAATTATTCATCTGAACACTTACTTTGTAAATGCTTTCATTAGTATTCAGAACATGTACTTTAACAGTGTCCTGCTTCAAAAGCTCAAGTCATTCAGTCAAGGTGTAGAAGCTACACTTGATGGTCTGGGTAATCAATAATATAGGACTCTTAAGCCAAAACAGACTTACAGCTCAAATTAAAATCAAATTTTAATCCTGTACATATTATGCACAGAGAAGTTTGAATTTCAGAGACAAAATCTACCATTGCCTTCATTTATGTTTGTTGAAATGCTACCCGACATTAGGGTTTGATATATTTTGTAGTGGGAATCCTGCTGTTCCTTTTTGTTGTGTTTGTTTGTTTGTTTGTTTGTTTGTTTGTTTGTTTGTTTGTTTTGCCAGAATCTACTCTTTATTTAAATCAAAAAGTTGATATTTATTTCATTTGGGTGCCTACATGCCTAGAGATTTCATCTGTATTAGTAGTCCTTTTTCTCTTAAGCAATACAGATGCAAACAGCAAGAGCTGCACTCTTGTTGCCAGAACATCCAAATGCCAACTGCATAGGAACAGATGTAGTGCTCTATTCTGCAAATCGTTCAAAATAAATGGCTCTGGAAGGTGTAATGTGACCCTTTATAGCAATGGTATATTAAGTGTGAAATGGAAAGATGTAATCAAGAAAACCATAAAAAATTGATTACTGCTTATGCAATTCAGATCATAAAGCCAAGGTACTAACTCAGACTGTAGATACTGTCATGTTACTGAATGCAGACAAATTTACCTGCTGTCCAAATGCAAAAAAACTCCAGCTTAAAGATAGTCAGGAGGGCAGATTAACAGTTTCTATACAATTTTTAACACACTGAGATGCATGGAAAACATCAAGTAAATTGAAATTAATGCCATTTAGTAACATAAGAAATGAATTTATTTAAATTTGTGGTCATTAAATAAATCCTTTAGAGATTTGCAAAGCATGTTATAGAATGCCAGGTTTTATTAAATTTCCTTCAATGAATTTTCCTTAGATTCAGAAAGTACTCAGTAGAGCAAATCACAATATGAAGGAAGTTGCCTTCTTCATCCCTCTCTCTACATCTAAATTATACAGTGGGGTGAAACAAACTCCTGAGTTACACTCTATAGATTGTGACACATAGCCTCCATTCCAGGGCACTGGTCCCATAATTAGGAATAGGCTGTGGGAGTAATTCAGCTCTGAAGCTTGGTCTATGTGGATTAAAGAGTTCACGCAGGTCCACCTGAACTTGTGTGGGTGGAAGGGTCACATGGCACAAAACGTCCTTGTCTGCAGTGCGAATTCAGAGTGGTCAAGGACAAGACTGAAAGGATTATTTTCAGCCCAAGTGAGGTCTAAGCCACATCTTGGCTCAGACTGAAACACCTGAGGTTTTATGTTAATTGATTGAAACTGTGACTGGATTTGGAAAGAAGAATTCATCTCCCTTCAGCTCTAAAAAAATGTCTTTATTACTGGGGAGTGCTTTCTATTTTTGTGAAGATCACAGATTTAAACAGGAACAACAAAACTCAAGCTTATCTTCTTCATTTCTTTATGAAGAAATATGTAACAATGCTAATGTAGTACCCCAGTTGTTGCCTTTCATCTTCTTGGTTGATTTTCCTAGCCACTTTGGTGTTGTTGCCAGCGCCCTGAGGACACTAACTGGTCATAATAACCGGTCCCAGCCTCACTTGGGACCACCACCCACACCCTCTACCAGTGAGCCCAGGAGCCTTCAGAGCAGCCCTGGGCCTCCAGCTCTTCCCTGGGCTGAACTGCAGGTGTGCCTGTCTCCTGTCTGGTCTATAGCTCTACTTCTTGGCATGGCCTTGGATCTGTACTGTTAGCAGCCTGACTCCAGCCCTGTTTTCTGGCTGGATCTCACAGACCTGTGTAGTCCTGACTTTTGGCCCCATCTTATCTTGCTCCTGACTGGCCCCCCTAAATTGACCCCAGCCCTGTTTTTTTGCTTGCTGTGCTCGATGCCCTCCAGTACTTGTACCTGACTGCCTTACATCCTTACATGATTAGGGACATCATTCATTGGTGAGGGGTGATGTCTTTGTCTGGTCATCTTTATCTCCTGTCTCATCCTCCATCTGGGACAGTCCAACCCTTTCTGCTCTCTGCATACTGCAGGAAATGGGGACACAGCTACTCTGTTTTTGTCAGGAGTGACTGAGGTATGTGGTGTGCACCAGAAAGGGCTGGAAAAAGTAGGCAGAAAAGTTTTATCAGGCTGAGGAATGGAGTGCTGAGTGCTCAGACTCACCAATGTGGTGGCAGTTTTGTTCTGTGTGCTGACAAACATGCCCCTTCAAGGAGATAACAAATGGATTTCTCACAGGAAGGCTCTCTTTAGAGATCACACTTGGCATGCTCTTAATTCTCCCAAGTCCCCTCAGGTATCTGTGTTTCCACAGGGGTCACAGCAGCAGCAATTATGCAGTGTGGAGTCTATTTCTTGCCATGTTTCTGTTATGACATCAGTTATTTCACTAGAGCGCCTATATCAGTGTTTAGTGATTTTTCTGTATTTTTGCCACTTCTTTATAAGCTGTAGTTTTGGTGTAGCCATGAATGCTACCCAACACTTTGTCTCTGACTACGAACCATCTGCATATTCTTCCTTGCAGGCAGCCTTACCAATTTGCCTGGCAACAAACAGCAGCAGACAAGAGTACCAACATCTCCCCTACACATGGGATGGTCTGGCAGGACTTGAGACTGCTGGCAGGTCAGAAAGACAAATTGCTGTTGTGGGCAGACTCAGACCATTCTTTTTGACATTCCCAGGAAATAAATACCTTTGACTTAATTTTAACATAAGTAACAAACACAAAAAACTCCTTGCACTTCTTTTGCAGTCTTGCCACCATGCTACCTTAATCACTAAAACCAAATATGAGGTAACTTAACCCCAAGTCACTGGAAAAAAATAATTTTCCTCCTACAATAATTTCAAAATAATTTTTATGCTCAGTTTCATGGATGAGATATTTCACTGTGATGATTTCCATCTTAATGGCTTAATCAAACTATTTTTAAGGTTTATGTCATTTCTTATTTGTTTGAACCATTTACTGAGTATAAAATATCTGTGCAATTCATTATTCCCTTTATATTCCTGGAAAAGATGGGTGTCTGGTATGATTGGTTTTTTTTTTAGGACAGTTCTTTGCTGGAACATGAACCGTGTTTTTGAATTCTAGATATAGTATTTAAACTTCAAAGTCTTTTTTTGTTCTTTTATTGCTTTGTCCTCCAATAACAGACTGTTTTGTATGTGTGTATCTCTCTCTCTATATATATATATATCTGTACAGAAACAACCTTCAAAGATCACAAGAAATTATTTTAGCAATATCTCAGAAGGTGGCCTCAAACAGCAATTTTTATTACTGCAAGGGATGCTATAAAATAGATTTTTGCTTGTGTCTGTTCCCACACTGAATTCAGACCCTTCTCTGTCAGGGACAATGATATTATTACTTCTTTATCCTCTAAGCTACTCCTCACTGGTTCTCTCCTATTTCATAAGTCTACATAAAACTTTGAGGGAGAATCTTCTAACAAAATTTAATGGCAAATCTGCCATTTTTTAATGAGATTAAGTTGACTCTATTATAAAGAATATAAAAGGTAAATCATTATTTTTTGTTCTGAAAGACATGTGCAACGCAAATAAGCTCTGGATTAATTGTGCTAAATTATTTACCTATCCTAACAGAGATTTTTCACAGAAGTAAAACTGGACATATAGATAACAAGTCTGTTGAGACCTGGTGGAGGGAGAAAAAGAGTAGTGTTGTCTTCATTTGGGAAACTGCAGGTTAAAAATCTTGATCCAGTAAAGTATTTTAGTACTTTAGGCTTATCTTTAAGCATTTTGCTTCATTGTACATGTTATTGTTAAGAAAAATTTCATGGCTAAGTCTGGGAATACATTTCCAAATCTATGAAATAAATGGCTTTATCACAGTCTCACAGGAAGCCTGTTGCAGCCTTAGGAAATGGATTACTGCCTCCTTATTATGAATTCAATGCCATGACCTTAAATTAATTTCTTTCATAGCTGTTTGGGTTGGAAAATGTTGGCCTCTGTACATGCATTATGGCTTCTTAGCTCTACTCTGATGGCAGGATTATAGATTCCACCAGACAGCTCTATTTTTCTTTTTGTCTGTACTGTCCTTCAGCATTTGTACCAGAGTCAGTTTATTTTCTGTTTCTGACTGAGGGCAAATCATTGTACTAATCAGATAAAATAGATCTCAAGTAAACATAATGGATATAGGTTCTTTCAAGCTTATTGAGACAGAACAGAAGAACCTAGGAGTAATAAGAAAATCATCTTTGTTAAAAAATAGTCTGATGTGCTAGTGAATAGGGAGGAAACTCATCTTAAATTGTGTCTGAGGTTGATCTGGGTGTACAAAGATATCTTAATGATGCCATTGAATCATCACTGCAGTTTGCTAAATAAAACTGTGGGAGACTGGGGGTTGTGTTTGAGGATTTTCCAACTTGAAAATGAAAGGTGGGAGATGAATTAAAAAAAAAAATCATCTGTGTTAAGAAAGAAACAGTGTTACTTCTAGTAGGCATAATCTGGGTGAGTGTCCTGGTTTAGGGCAAATTTGGGAGGAAATCTCCGAATGGGGTTCCTCTGAAAAGCAAATCCGAACAGCCCCTCCCCCCAGCAGGTCCGGGGAAAGAATTCCCTCAAAGAAGAGTGGAAAAAAACCCTATTTATTTAACAAACAAAATGCCCACAAGCATAAAGAATTATTATTATTATTATTATTATTAATAATAATAATAATAATAGTATGAAACAATAAAACCTCTCGCTGCTCCAAAGAGAGATGGCAAAACTGAGAGTCCGTGCCAGGAGTCTGTTTATCAGTCCCAGTCCCTTCAGTGCTGGAAGATGCTGAGTCCCGGCCCGGTGGGCCACGGGTGCAAGATCCCGGTGCTCCTCTGGGTTTTTTCAGTCCAGAGCAGATTTAAACAGTCCCAAAGAAAAATAAAATAATAAAAAAAAACAGTCCAGGAAAGCTTCTTTGCCTCAGCTAGCTAGACTAACAAAGGGGAAAAAAAACTCTCTCTGGCTGCCCTCCATGCATCCGACGAAGGAAAAAAAAAAGAAACCACACAGTCCCAAGGACGAGAGCAGATTCAGAGGAGTGAGTTTGTTTCTCAAAACAAACTGCGCGCTTCTTCTTTCCCTGCTCACTCTCAGAACCAGTCTTAAAGGTACAGAATATAGAACAGACGATGTGGGGATACAGGCATCATAGTCACCCTAGGACAGTGAGTTATATTATATTTTACTTCATGCTACTGGTGGCATAAATTCGTGGGTTAGTGCAAGTTAAACAAGCACTTCACTGGGAGAAATTAATTTCTTCCTCCAGAATGGCTATATCACTTATTCTAGAAATGTAAAGACCCCACCTGAACAACACACTTTCAAAAAACAAAAGGGTACTTTTTAATATTACCACAAGGTATCCTACTCCTATTTTAATTTTGCTGCAGTTTTTAAACTGATTCATTTTGGAGGTAAGGGGGGTAACATACCACGTTGCTGTTTAGAGTGAGGTTTACAGTGTAAAAAATACAATTTGAAATATACTGGAAATTATGAATACAGGTTCAGTTTCATACTTAAAATCACTCTTTCAAAATGTTTATATTGCGCAGTCTTTTAAGACGCTTTCACCTTGTCTTTAACACTGGTCAGTAGACTTTTGTAGTATAACATAATTTTTAATCTAAAAAGGATCAAAACCAACAGTATTTAAAAATGGTGGAAATTCTGTAATATTGGAAAAAATAAATTCTGTAATAGTGGAAATTCTGACGGAGTCACCAAGGGTTTAGAAATGATGCCTTAAGTTTTAGCTTTCATGTTTTTCAGATTCTGTGCTGCCTCGGGGTGCAGTTCTGAGCCTCATATTAAGTGCTAGCAAGTTCTCTTCACAGAGTAGACAAAACAAATCCTTTTCCTGCTGAAGACCAAGGACAACTTTCAGACCCAACAGCATAAACAATGGTGGACTGAAGCGAGGAACAAGAAGGACTGGACCTACAACCTGAAGCTGTAATTGGACAATTAAACTCCAATATGCAAAGGAACCAAAACTTATGTAAGACCTCATGACTGGTCATCCATTTTGTGACCATTCTTGATCTACCTTGAGTGTAGCCCTGGTCAGGCTCTTGTCCTTCCCAAGGTGTAAAGGTCTAAAGGCCTTTCAATAAATATCTACTTTATTTTCTAGCTCCATCCAGTCTCTGTTTCAAGTCAGCCTTCCTAAGGCATCCCCTTCACAATTAAAAAGAATAATTCTTTTTGTTTCACAGGTGATTACTGAAACAAGAAACTTTTCACTGTTTTGTGTCTATAAAGGTACTGATTACAAATGAATAAAAAATACTTGTTAAAGGAGATATATTTTATATTTTATCAAACCATTCAAATACCTTGGTTATTAAGCTCTAATAAAGCATTTGCTTTGCAAATACAATGCAAAAATAACGAGTCTTACTTGAAATCATAGCAGCTTAACTCAAAATCTCTGATGTTTTAACCTCAGTTGTATTCCTATCTTATTCGGACAATCCTGGGGACAAGGCATGTCCTTCAGAACGCCCATGGGAACTCACCCCATGCCTGTAGCTCCTCTGGCTGCAAGCTATTTCTGAATCACTTTCTCACTGTCCTTGCTGACCACTAAAACTCTATCTCCAGGGGTGTGGGAACTGCTAACTCATGTCTCCTGTTGAGGAGAGAGGTGGTTTCCTAACACGGCCCTGGCTGTAGCGTCCGAGCAGTCATCAGTGGGCTGGCAGTGGTGATCCCTCATCCGCAGCCATGGCATCACCTTCTCCAGGTGATGAGCTGGTGGTGAGCTCTTCCTCACTCCGTTGAGGCTCAGCAGGAGCCACCTCTGGGGAATCCATGAGTTTCTGGGTTTGAGAGTCGCACGATGTTGTCCCTGCATGAAGGAACCTCCCCAGACATTCCCCAAGGCCCACCAGGGACCGTGCTGTGGTGCTGCTGGTATGGGCTGCTGCCCTGCCAGGTGTCTCCCCTGGCACTTGTGATGCTGATGCCACTTAGCCCTGTCTTTGGCATGCTTACTTCCAGCCCCCCAGCTACCTGAAAAAGGAACACAGGACCCTGGTATAGCAATTTATCTTCAGGATAATCCAACTGGGTAACAGATTCCTTATTTCTAGTTCAGCATCTGATTGGTTGTGAATTTTCACTAGCAGAGGGATCTCTGTTTAGAAAATAGTAGAAATTATTTTCCTCAAATGGAGATTTTCATACATTTGGAAGGAAGTTATCACTTCAGATAGGCCTGACAGACAAAATGTAGTAAATAAATAGCATAAATGAGGCCTGAAACATTATTAAAGGAACGTAGAGATTATCTTAATGGTGTTGGTGCAATAACTTACATTGAAATATATTTTCTAAGGCTAGTTGAACTATGATTCAGAATGCAATTTAAGAGAATATTTTGAAACAGGGAATGAAAGTTAACTTATCATTTTAATTAACACAGTTAATTAAAATAGAAATAGTTTGATAGATCTTTCAAAAATTTAAAAACTCTTATCTTTCCCCTTAAAATATTTTTTTTTAAACTTAGTGTTTTGGTTTTTTGTTCTTTTTATTAAAGGCTGCTAATTTTTTTTGTGTTTGTACTCTGACTGGCTAAATGAAGCAAATACATTTTTTTATGTGTGTGTTTTCTGGCAAACATAATTAAAACACTTCTTATTTTTCAAGGTTTTCAAATTTCACATGTTTAATATCAAAGATCTTCCATTCAAAAAGAAATCCCTCATTCTGAAATCATCTACACAGTCATGTTTTTTCAGAAAACTTTCAACAGCACAGGAGACTAATATTAAGGCCATACATTTAAGAAAAACAGAGAAATATTGCTTGGTTATTTTAAATATAAGATTAAAATCCAAACCTTAATTAATTAAGTTTAAAGAAGACAGGTTTCTTAAGCATAAACTGAGAGTTCCCTTTGTAGTATTTTCATATATATTTGTGCTAGGAGTAATGATTCAAAATAATATTAAAATGTAAAAAAAATAAACTTGTTGATTCGAATGATGGCTCATTACTTTATACATTTTAAAGTATTTTTATTTGGAATGACTTTATTAACTCTCAGTTGAAAATAACCACTTAAAATATGGAAAAGAGTTTAAACCAGGTAAAAATGAGAAGCCAGGAACAATGTTAACGTTTTTTGTCAGAGTCAGTATGAACAGCGCTATAAGACAGGAGACAATACAGAACATTTCCTATATAAAAGTACTTAAAAAAAATTAACTAGAAAATACTGAATATAAAGAACATTAAATAGAAAATGTATACGTAAGTAAATAACTTTTCATAATCAACAATTTCATTATATAAGCTACATGTATACAAAATGTCATATGTATCTTTAACATAATTTAAAGGACATTAGAAATATTTTAGGTAACAAAGTTTTTAAACTTTATTCACAATTACCCTCAGACTATTATTAGGTAATATTAAGTATATTAAGCAAAATTCCATTAGATATTCACATCATTTTGACCACATAAATATAAAATCCCATAAAGTCCATGTATCTAAAAACAGCTTAACATTTTCTAGAGCCAAGAGGAGATATCTTTGGAGCTTTTGGAGCAATCAGGTAGAAGAAGCATGGTGTTAACTATATCTCAGTTTGAAGAAGTTTCACTGGGGAGGAAAGCTCAGTTTGATGCACGAATGTCAAGTTACATGAACCACATCTTAGTGATAAGCCAGCAAATATTCTGCTTGAGAAGGTTTTTTGCAACTTGTAAAAACAGAGTGCTCAAGAAGTCTTGTATGAAATGATTACTTGTCTTTATGCGTAAGTCAGTAGTTCTATTGATTTGATAAAGTCTGAATTATCATTAATTTTACTCTCTATCCACAGAATGATGTCAGAAGGGAACTTGAGAGTAAGTGTGAATGTATATTGAATTTCAAACCTGCTTGCTCATGCTCTCTTAATTTCCATTGTTGGACACTTACCAATACACATTTTGAGGTGCAAATGCGAAGTGGGAAAATCTAATATGACATGTACAAAGGATTGCATTTGAAGGAACAGATGTTTAATCTAAGCACCTCTTTATGAATGTGGCATTCTGAAGCACACAGACAAGGATTACTGATATTAAGCAAACTCAAGTCTGAATGTTGGTTCATTAATATGAGCCATACTGCATTAGTGATTGCATTGATTGGTAGTTCTTATTGAAGTTAATTTTGTTGTCTGATAATGATTGGGTAATTACCTTAGGGTCAATAAATTCACATTAATCAAATGCTGACTGTGGAAATGACCATGGAAAATGTGGAAAGGTGACCTGGCTGACTACTACTGGTAATTATTAATATTTCTAGTTATTAAACTTTCTCAAAGGCAAGCCTATAAATTTACTCTAGTCTAGTAATTTGTCTGCTCAGTGTCTTCAGCATTGTACTTAGGAAATCAAATCAAATGGTCTTAATACAAAAAATATTGAAGTGATTTGACCTAGTTCTTACAGATAGGATTTTATCATTTGGGAGTGACAGAGAACATTGTTCAGACTGTGACACTGGTACCTTAGGAATTTTTTTTTCCTTAAAGAAAATTTCTAGAAGACCTTTTCAGTTTCCAGTTGAGAAAGAATGTGAGAATAGAGGAAAATAAGATAAAACTTAGGTGAAACAACACCATCTCTATAAAAATAAAAGCCTAAATCATAGTATCTTTTGGGAGCTCATTTTGGGCCTTCTGAAAGTTTTTTGTTTGTCCTACCAATTAGTCACTATCAATCTTGTCCAACCACCCTCCTCAAGCAGTGCCAACTAGAAGAGTTTGTCCCAGACAAGATCTAGTCAAGTATTGAATATTTCCAAGGGCTGGAACTGCACAACCTAGCCGAGCAACCTGTTTCAATATTTGACCACTCTCTCAGTAAAAATAAGATTTTTTTTTTAACATATAATTTCCTATATTTGTCTTTGTGGCCATTTGTACTGGTTTTTGTTTGAGTACAGTTAATTTTCCCTACGTTTATTTTTTATTGCAACTACTTTATGAAAGAAAAAGGTGACCATGATAAACAGGTTTGTTACTGTGCCCGTTTCTCAAGCCAGCTAACCTCAGCACAGGTAACACTCCAGTGGGCTCTTTTTTGCTCAGCTGTGCCCGCTTGGGAATGGCTGGAGGATGAAAAAGGGGGGACTCTGGGACAGCTGGGTCACAACGAGTTTATTGGAACCCTGGCTTGGAGTCCTCACCTCGAGTGTCAGCGTGTCTGAAGACCTCGACTGACCCTCGGGTGAGAACTTATAACTGGGGGTGTAACACAGAGTGGGAACCAATAAGGTTTAACAGGGGGGTGGCTAGTCTCATAAACAAACATATAAAACAACCATACAGTGAACATCAGAAGATGACAATCAGGATTCTGCCCAATCACTCGATGCTTCTCTCAGAATCTTCCAGAAGTGGGGAGTGACCCCAAAAATAATAGACAGCAACAGGAGGCTGTCTATGAAATGATGGACAGCTAACTGTCTTTGGGGGGGAAAACTTAGGGAGAATACAGAACCAGTTACAGAACTGTCACTGGGGAAAAAACAGGGATAAACCAAAAAGTGGGTAACAAAAGGGGTACGGGGAACAAACCATTTTACAAAAGAACATTAACTTATGAATTAAACTTAATATTAAAAAATGCACTCCCACACAGGTTGCTTGATGTATACACAAGTCAGCATCATAATTTATGTCTTTAACATATGAGTTAAAGTATGAGAATTCCCACTCACTGATTTTATATGTGTGCATGCTTCCATGCTTTTTTTTCCCCCTCATTCTAAATTACCCTGATTTTCTAACCATACTAGTGTAGTAGTATTTGTCCTGACAGTTTCATGTTGGAATGTCAATACATATGAAAGACTACCTCTTTATAAATAATTTTTGTAAATTGAAATTATATTTTTCAGGATAGACTGCGGATACTTATCTGTATGTATCTATATCTATGTCCTATATCTATCCATTTATGTCTATATCTATACCATCTATATCTACATGTAAATATATTGCACGTAAAAAATATTTTCCTTAAGCATGGAGAATTCTCAATGGGTACCATTGCTACCCTCACTCCACCAGACCAGTGCACATAGCTGATTTGGCACCTTGACTTTTTGTGCAGCTCTGGCTGTCACACCCACGGGCAAAGCTGCCCATGTGCAGATCCTTGACATGTTCAAAGCTCTCCTGAGGTGAAAGCAAAGGCAGCACTACACCCCACACTTCCACAGCAAAGTAGTCATGAGTAGACACCACGCAGTGACACTGGATGAGTTCTGAAATAAACTCCCAGCAAAAAAAGATCCCAACTGCAAGAAGATAATTGGAGCAAATTGGTGACTTGAATTTTGTGGTTAAGGGAAGCTCAGGCCCAACAGTATTTAGCATTTTATGAATTCAATTTGCCTAATGAGGTGCAGCAGAGGTGACAGCATCCCTAGTGCAAAGTGTGTATTTAATTTTGACAAGTTATGCATGGCCAGAAACAACAGCAATTTCCTTTTGACAAGAACTACGACTTATAAATCACACTAGTGGCACAGCAGCATTAATGCAAAAGGATGAGCAGATTAAGCAAAAGCTAACTGATCCTATTCCCAGCTCCCATCCCTCAGGTACTACAGACAGCCCTGTAGTTTTGGTCCTGTGGCAGACAGCACCCATTTAATTCTTGTCTTAGGGGAATCTGTATCTTTCTCTTTACTGCTGTAACAGGTCTGGCCAGGCTGTGTGAGGGCCCACGGCACCAAAGGAGGCTCAGGGAGCCCAGAGCCATTAAGCTCAGAGGTCTTTGCTGTATTCAGTATTTGAGGAGGTTTTGCCCGTGCTCTTGAGAAAGCAGGACTGTGGGAAAGAGAAAGCAGGACCGTGGCAGTGCCCAAGGAGCAACTCCCAGACAACACCAGTAACAATGTACAGATCAGAGACTGCAAGTGCACAGGGCACAACTCTGCCCTCAGTGATGAAGTGACTAGGTAGCCTTTTGGGTATCACAGCATGGCAAAAAAAGGTCTTACAACTTGTGAAACATTCACAATGGGAGGTTTAAAACAGAATCTTAAGGTTACATCTTTTCCTAAAGGTGGATACTTTGTATGAATATTAGAAGCTAAAGCACCCACCAATTCGAAACACCTCGTTTCACAAAAGCCAGTTGTATGTAAAACAACCTTTAAGTTGTTGCTACAAATTTGTTTTCATGCTGTGGGTGCCTTGTAAAAGTTGTACAAACTTGAATGTCACTTAACATGATTCTTTTTGCAAGTAAAATTGTGTTGTTGAGAGGTTCAAAAGGGAAAAAAATCACAAAAAGAAACTGTACTGTCTAGTAAAGACCTGTGTAAATACTGCAGCAATACTTCCTGACATCACTTCAGGATAAAGTAATAACTGTGTATTTTTAAGTTGTTGTGTATTTTTATAACAAAAATGAAATTCTGAAATCGTAGAATCTTGGAGCAGAAACAATTCTTTCCTTTTTTGGCTGAGAAATGTGAAAGAGGAATTTTTTATCCCTTCATGTGATTTAGCAAAGAAATAGGAAAAGGAAATAGGAATTTAGTCATAAGACTCATAATAAAAATAGCAATAAGAACAGCTCATTCATGGAATTGAAGTACTCCAAACACCTGTGTTAATAAGTGTGAGTAGATGAAACAATCAATAGATCAAAAGCAGTTGATAGAATTAACATATCAAGTTATCCTGTCTTGTGGAAAAAAGAAAAAGATAAACTGAAAATTTCTCTCTGGCCTTGGTAACTTTTGTTTTCATGGTTAGCTAGCAGAAAACCCATTGAAATAAAATTCTACCAAGTTTACTGGTTATTTTCTATAGTTTCACCTTGATGCTTCGTGCTTTTAGGTTCAATTTCATCATGTATAGCAAAGCTAAGTTTAAAGAAACGTTTAAGTCAGAAAAAATGTAATATGAGAAACGATATTTTCATGAAACTGATGAAAACAAAAAATGCAACCACAGCTGTGACAAAGTAGTTAATGGCCTGCCATACACTGCAAACATTATTTTCAGAATACAAAACCAGAAAATAGAAATTAATTTCACACGCTTCTGGCTTTGGGAAATATAATTCTTCATTTAAACTGATGCCTTGGAGAGGCTACCTAGAACAGAGGCTAGGCTGAGTTAGAAAATAAGGTAGGTATTTAATAAAGGCCTTTAACAGACACACTTTGGGCAATACAGGAGCCTTGCAGAGGCTACACCCAAGATGGACAATGGTCATGAGTTTTTCATACAGATATCAGTTTTGTCTATTTGCATATCAGGGGTTAATTGTCCAATTACAGCTTCAGGTAATGAACTCACATTCCCCCAGTTTCCCCCCACCCAAATTCACTTTTGTTTATAATTTTCAGGCCTTAGGCTGAGATGGCCTTGGTTCCTATCTGAGAAAGGATTGCTTTGTCTGAACAAATTGTGAAGAGAACTTATTAACACTCCATATGAAGTTCAGAGTTATACACTAATGCAGTACAGGATCTGCAAAATATAAAAGCTAAATCTTTAGACATCAATATTTGTAGATAGAAGTTTCAATAAAAATTATTTATTCATTCAGATACCATGTTGGTCCTTCAATTTTATACAGTAAAACATTCCAAGAATTCTTATATTATGTAGAAAAAATACCTTTTTTTTTTTTTTTTAATAGCCACAAAAATTAATCTGGTATGCACTTAAATTCCCTTTTTAAAACTTTTTTCCCAGAAATTATGTGTAAATGCAACACATGCAACTACCATTTATTTAAGTCACCAGACACTAAAGATATTACTTCAAGGAGCACTTGAGATGCTGTTGCTGGAAGAATTTGTTTGATAAATAATATTCAAACACCATGTCTAAGCAGAGGTTGTTGATACTCACAAAGCATACCTTATACCTTTAATTTGCCATGCTTCAGCAATATTTTCAAAACCTTGAAAATTCTTATAGGCATATTTTACTTTTTTTCTAAAATTGGATTCTATAAAAAAAATTCCTTTTATTAGATTGTCACACTTAACAACAACCTACTGTTTTTCTTTTGCTGCATAAGTCTAGCTCAATAGGGGTCATTTCATGTTGCAAAATATGTTTTTTATTTAAGTTTAGGAAATACAGATCCAAAGGAAAGATATTAATGATCACATAGTCCTCTCCTTCCTTCTGTCTCTCTCAATTTATTATAAATTGAGTAGTGTTTTAATAATAATAATGATTGTATTTATTCTAAATCAAACTGGCAGAAATGAAGAAATACCCTTTTGGCTGAGCAACAAATTCACCATGTATAGTAAAAGTTCTTTATAGTCATGTCAAATTGAAATAAATTTCTACTTCCTACAGGATTTTCTGATATCTGGATGTTATTGGAAGAGTGGTTTCCAGCTTTTTTCATGAAAGTGTGATTCCTGAATTATTCTGGGTTGGCTACAGTGGGTGCACTGCTGCACATGGCCCTGAATCTTCTCTGTGTACACAATATGAATATGTAAGTATTTGCTGTTTCTTCTCATAGCCAGAGGAATTCTGTTGTGCAACAGTTATTCAGATTATGGCACTGTGTTCATGTGTTATGATTCTGTCAATATAACTGTTTCTTAGGGTACAATTTTGGTATATGAACTCTTTAAATGTAACTTGAGAATACTGACATAGTAGACTGATTCACAATTAGTCCTTTAATTACTTACAACTTATTAGATCAGGTCAGTAATAAACTGGTCCTGTCAGGCTAACATCCAGGGAAAAATCTTTGAGAAATAAATCTGCTTTAAAAAGGGAGTAATAATATGGTTTGTTCAACTACATTTACGTGAGAACATAAGGTGGATTTTTGTAGATTTAAAAAGTCATTTTTTCACCATTCTCTTGGTACAGGAAGCTATCAGGTTGAAAACCATATTTTGAAATACACTATGGCCCAGATATATCGTTTTACATGTCAGTAGGTTGCATAGGAGGTAGCCCTAATGTCATTCAGTGCAATGATGCTAACTTAGCCTCTTGTAAGCAGTTTCCAGGAGACTGCAGTGAGTAGACAGCTCCTGAGGCTAATGTTAATCTTCCATTGGTTCTGTTACTGTGCCTGTTCTTTCAAGCCGGCTAGCCTCGGCACAGGTAACAGTTTTCCTTTCAGTGGGTTCTTTTTCGCTCAAGCTGCTCCTGCGTGGCGATGGCTGGAGGATGAAGAGGGGGGACTCCGGAGACGCTGGGTCACACGAGTTTATTGGAACCCCGGCGTGGGGTCCTCACCTCGAGAGTCAGCGTGCCAAAGACCCCGGTTAACTCTCGGGTGAGACCTTATAACTGGGGGTGTTACACAGAAAGGGAACCAATAAGGTTTTACAAGTGGTGGCTAGTCTCATAAACAAGCATACAAAACAACCATGCAATGAACATTAGAAGGTGACAATCAGGATTCTGCCCAATCACTCGATGCTTCTCTCAGAATCTTCCAGAAGTGGGGAGCGACCCCAAAAATGACAGACAGCAACAGGAGGCTGTCTATGAAGTGATGGGCAGTTAACTGTCTCTGGGGGGGAAAACTGAGGGAGAATACAGAACCAATCACAGAACTGTCACTGGGGAAAAAACAGGGATAAATCAAATGTGGGTAACAAAAAGGGCACAGAGAACAAACCATTTTACAAAAGAACATTAACTTATGAATTAAACTTAATATTAAAAAATGCACTCCCACACAGGTTCCTGGCATCAGGGACGACTTTACACACTACAGTACACTGGTTATAGTTTATAGCTACTAAGAAACTGTCCTGAAATTGAAATTATTTATCCTGAAATTACAAATAGTCCTCACCTGCTCTAATCTCTTGTGATGGCTGTATCTGTAAGGAGGCATATGGATCAGCTAGGAGTGTTGATCCACATGTTGATCACATGGTAGCTGGTTAAAGTCAGAAGTCTGGAACTTCTACTTTACATCACAGTTTTGTGTAGACTTCCTAAGGAATAGAGAAACTACAAAAACACCTTCAGGCACAGTCTTCTGCTTTATGATTTAAAGAACTTTTTAATGTTGGGTTATAGGTAGCTTTAGCAAACTGGCAAGCATACAGGAAAATATTAAATACAGTTTTAGTACTCATTTTCAGGTAAATAGCTTAAATAGGTAGTTTAGGATTAAGCACAGATAAACCAAACATTTGTAGTAAAACTACAAAGGCCAGCAAATGTACACACAGAATACTATATTTAAAGACATTGGCGATAAGTGAAGTGTTTATAAAATATATGGTCACAATAAATAATCGTATGGTGCAATGTGAAATAAAGCATTATACTAGTTTGAACTTGGCTGAATGAGACACAAAATAATGTATAAATAAAATATTTTTAAGAGATCTAGCTGGGAAAAAAAGACTAATTTTGAAGGCCTCACTGAAACAGAATGATTAGAAAAATATTTTAAACTGTAGCTATTGATACATACCACACTCTAAGAGCTACTAAAAGATTTTATAGTTTTGCAAAAAGAAAAAATACATTTAAAAAGGAACACAGCTCTGTAAATCTGGGATACATTAAAGCTACTGAAGTGTGTAAGAGCATAAAGTATTAAATTCAGGAAATTTTATGGCTAAATATACCGTTTATAAACACACTGTAGGTACTTTAAGGAAGAATAATTGTCTAAAAGAGAAGAGAGAGCATAATATTAGACACTCATACAGACTGGTGTTTTGGGAGTTGTTAAAGCTGCAGTAAATCTAAACTGACTATTTGCATATGTACATGTATATGTATATCTCAAAACTTTGTTTTACAAACTTTACAAATAATCTGTTTTCTGAATTACACAGAACAAGTTGAGGTGGAAGAGTGAGAATATTTTACATTATCATCTTTATTTTTACCCCTCAGAGTTTATATATTTCAAAAGTTAAATTGAGTGCTCTGTATCTACTATGTTGGCTACCATGTGAAAAAAGGTAGTGTTCTGAAGATCAGTCACTGATCCACAGTAGACCTCACCAATCTCAATGTTTATGAGAGTGGGCATTTCTTTGTGATCTCATATGTTTTTTTCTAAAAATCGATTGAAGTTTATGTAAATAATACCATGGTGTGGTTTAGAAATCAGATTGGGTTGCAGTTGGTACACTTGTTTCTGCTCATATTTCTGATGATGCTCTTCGATGTTTTTGCTTTAAGTAACACAAATCTAGTCTGCAATTTTCTGAGACACTCAAGATATTTAAGTATCATATTTTCCACCACCACATTAGATTTACAGGTATTTATGTCACTCTAAAATGAAACCAAACACTAGGATTAAATTTACTGTGATTTCCAGCTGAATGTCAGAGGCTAGTGACTCTGAAGTAGTTGTCTTAGCACCTCCTGTCTTTCAAGGTAGCTTTATTAGCCTGCTGTCCCTACATGAATCCTTCTAGCCATCCTCTCTCTGGTGCACTTCCTTACACTGTTTTTGTCTTCAGACTTGTGGAAAGAGTTTAACTTCATTGTGGTGTTGTCATTCACTGAGACTTCCCAACCAATAGTCAAGTAGCTACTCTCCCTTGTAAAACCAAGGTAGATTTGCCTGTGATATATTCCCTTTAATGTGCTTCTTGGATATTTTCTTGCCTGGAAGAAAAGGAAATGTGAAAGTCAGGTGAATCAGGATTATAAAATCCCTAACTTGTCTCTTTTCCTCTCTTACCACGGACCTGAAATACAAACATAAAGTAATGACGTGTCTGGGCATTGTTCTTTATTCTCTGCTCTGGATCTGGTCCATTACTAGGCATGAACACCGTTCACTATGTTTGAGCCATTTTGTAGTGCTGTAACTGACTTAGAGAAACAGCACAGAGAAGGGTCTTATATCCCATGTCACAGTTTATTAGAAAATACAACCTGATAAAGATTCAGAGGCAGGTTCTTTCTTTATTCCGTACTTCATCAATTCAGCAGGCATGGCACATATTTTGACAGTTCTATAGCTTACTCTTTCTCTTTTCACAGTGAATTAAATGATCAATGTGTTGTGTGAGAACTGCTAAGCATAATAATCTCATTAATAATAATTCCCTTCATATATTAGGTGCAAAGACATTGCTTTACACTGAGTGAAACAATTTGTTGGCTTAGAGAACCTTGCAGCAGGAACTTGATGGATTAAAGAAAGATGAGTTGTGTGTGAGCTGTTCTGAGGTATCCTCTCGGTTCTATTTTGGCAGCAAAAATGTTTCTTCCAGAGGGGAAGGGTATAGTAGTATACATAGATGCCTTGCTGACAATCTCAACCCAGAGACCAACCATGTCATTATTTTCAGTGAATAACCTGAACCAGGACCGTACCTGAGAATTACACCACGAACCTGAGAGCATTGTCCAAACCTCTCTTGAACTCTGTCAGGCTTGGGACTGTGATCACTACCCTGGGGAGTATGTTCCAATACCCAGCCACCTTTGGATGGCAAACCCTTTTTTAATATACAACCTAAACCTCCCGACTCAGGCCATTTCCTCAGGTCCTGTCACTGGCCACCACAGAGAAGAGATCAGTGCCTGCCCCTCCTCTTCACCTCATGAGGAAGTTGTAGACTCCAATGTGGCCTCCCCTCAGTCTCCTCTTCTCGAGCCTGAACAAACCAAGTGTCCTCAGCTGCACCTCATACAGCTTTCCTTCAAGGCCCTTCAGCATCGTCATAGTCCTCCTTCAGATGCTCTCCAACAGCTTTATATATCTTTTGTATTGTGGCACCCAGAACTTCATACAGGCATAGGAGGTGAGGCTGCCCCAGCTCAGCAGAGCAGGACAATCTCCTCCTTTGCCTAGCTGACCATGCTGTGCCTGATGCCCCTACAACATGCTCGACGCTCCTGGCTGCCAGGGCACACTGCTAATTGCAGACTAATGAAGATTCTTTGTGCAGTTTGCAATGAAATCTGAACAGATTAAAAAAAAAACCAAAAAAAACAAACAAAAAAACCACACTTCCTAAACATTTTTTTTCCTTTTTTTTCCCCCACATCAAAATACAGGTCTTGTTGGAGCACAGATGACATGAAGACTTGACTGCTTGTATTTATAATTAACAAGAAAATACTGCTTCTAAATACTTTTTTTTCTGGTTTGTAGAAGCCTTTGGTGTAAAGGTATCTTAATAAAAGGTTTAATTTTTAAGTGTATCTTGCTCTTGAATAACTTTGTTCTAAGGCTAGTTCATTTAATTATGTGATAGAAATACAATGTAGTGTAATCCCAATGCTCCTTTCTGTGCATTAGGAATTACTTTTACATTTTACCAATTTTGAAACAGAAATGGTACTTTTCCTTTTTCAGTATGACAAAAAAATATAGTGTCATTTCTATTCCTTTTTGCACTGAGGTTTGCATCCTAATGAAAACAAATTTCATTGCTCAAGATTTGCAATATTATGAGCATATATGGTTTAGGTTATCAAATAACAAGCATTTATTTCTTCAAAACTTTGGGAAGTGTATATTACTTGAGGAATATAAAGAGTCAAAATTGCTTTGTGGATAAATTTATTATACCTGTGTAATAGTTTTGTCTGTTTGGAAAGTGGTTTTTTTCTTCTTTTCTTTTCAATGCATTATTCCCTCATCTCATCTCATCTCTGCTTTTGCTGTTTAATAGTATATGGTTTCTCAAGAATCCTGTTCAGCTTAGCTCTGAGTGTCGTACAGACAGGAAGGTGAATCAGATACTTTCTTCTTGGGCACATGCAAAACAGACAGCTGGATGATTTATTCTCATTATACCAAAGAATGCCAATATTTTAGAGAAGGATGAGAGATTCCTATTTCGCCCCAAGTGGCTTGTTTTTGCTGCTGGACTTTGCTTCTAGAGCTTTCCAGAATAAAAGTAATAAGGTCTGTGTGTGTTAAGGTCATTGACAACTGCAAATGAGGAGTTGCAGTATATATTCCTACTGGAGAAGTTTACATTAGTGGGGCCGCTTTGATGCCTGTACAGCCCAAGGCACAGTTTTCTCCATTAGGAAACTGAAATAGTCCTTGAACTGAGCAGGACATAGCCTTGGCATAGCCGATTGAAACAGGAAGCTTAAAATTACATATAAAAGTTCCCAGACTTCTTCCATAGTTTTCTGGTTTGGTTTGGGGTTTTGTTGTTGTTAGTTGGTTGGGTTTCTTGGTGTGTTTTTTTTTGTTTGTTTGTTTGTGGTTTTTTTGTGTTTGTTTTTTTTTGTGTGTGTGTGTTGTTGTTTTGTTTTTATTTTTTGTTTGTTTGGTTTTGTTTTGTTGTTTTCTTTTCAAATTTAAAAGAGACTGTTGAATTTCATGGACTTTTAACTGCCAAATTCTGTGTAAGTAGATTTTTGTATGTGACAATCACAGCACTCCTGATCTCAGTTAATCATCAGCAAAGCCGATTGAGATTTATCCAACATAAATTAATAAAATTAGCACCATCTACACAATGACAAAAGTGATCTGAAAAGGATGCAAATTCTAAATTATCAGGAAATATTAGGGTTGTACAAACCAAGAGAAACCATATGAAAATTCTGCTAAGAAATTAATTCTTCAGCTTAGATTTTTAGTCTTTGGATAATAGTTGAAAGGCATCTTTGTAGAAGTCCTCAATGAGATTGTTTGTTACCTCTAAATTTGCAAGTACTGGTGTTAAAAAGTTAGGGACCTTAGGAAAGAATTATTCCAGATAATAAAACAGTGATATTAATCAATCCAGTAGGAGCAGAAACACACTGAATTTAGAAATGTTCTAAAATTCAGAAGGTTTTATATACAGGAAGGGAACCAAAAAGCTGTTAATAGGTCCATTATTCAAGTGATTTTTTTCTAGGTGGCAGTCTTTAGTACAGTTCTTAAATTCTGGGAGTGAATAGTCTTTCTTTCACTTGGAAAAAGTCATCCTTGTTTCTACTAAGTATTGTATTCTGATGGGACTGTCCAGAAGACCCAGTCAAAACCTTAACTGATTTAGAAAGAAGTAGACCAGTAGGAGATGGGAATTACTGGTAGAGGCAGGGAGGAAGTATTATTTAGTATTTTCCAATGCTGGAGTGTGAATAACTTTTGTTTTTACATGAATCTACATTTGCAAAGGAATGTCTTGTTAACAATATTGAATGCTTTACTAGAATCTGTGTCATTTATTGTTTCTTTTATCATATAGAATGAGAAAAATATTTAATCTACCTAGAAATAGTGTATATTTAGAGTGTTTCTGTACAGGTCTAAAGATCAAACTTCTCAACTTTTAAGTCTGGCTAAGAGCTGTAACAGAAATGGCACAAGAACACAAAGGCAAAAATTGAGGTTATAACCCATCAGGTGGTAAAGGGTGAGGTTTCCTGTCAGGTCCAGGAAGCTGAAAACACTTCTGCTGTAAGGATTTAGATTCTTAGTTTTACTCTTCTCCAGTGTTTAAACACACGCACAGTATCAACTTAAATACCAGCTTTAATACCATATAGTGTTATTGCTTTATTTTTCCCTCTAAATCTGTGTAAAACTACACAGATTTTATTTAACACACTTCCTGCTGGTTTAAGTTCCTTTGGATGTTGACAATATCCTCAGGATTTCCTGCTCTCTTTAGTCAAATTATAATTGTGATTTCTGACTTCATTTGGTGGGAAATATTCTCATATGTTCAGTAGACATGTACTTGGAGAAGGTTTAAAAAAAGGTATTTCACTGGCTTTTCACAACTAAATCTGTATTTAACCTTAGACTCTACCACATTTTTGTTTTGTTTTTACTTCTGTATTCTTAAATAGCTGATGAATTCTTCCAGACATAACCACATTCAAAACATTGAAATCATCTGAGAGGTTGATATGTAAGATACATATGTAAGATACTCTCCTATTATTGTGTCCAGAAGCAGCTGATGGAACTAATGAAGTACAGATGTAATCAAAGTGTGCAACATGTCCCTGGCCTAAAGCTGGGTCACTGGTACCTCCACAATAGAAATCCTTTGTTGTCTCAGTGGAGGGCAGTGAGCACGTTTTGCAAAATATTCCCCCTTTGGGAATTCGAATACCTATTACACTGAGAACAGAGTTTGTATTTGCATTACAGCATTTTATAAGGTTAGAACAGCCTTTGTTCTCTTTCTTTTTTTGTAATAATAACTGGATATTGCTAAGAGAAGTTTACTGTCTTATCTCTGCCAATATGGCAGTTCAGTATTTATTGTTCTCATTTTTGAGAATAAGAAAGAGAACAAGTATTAAACTGCTATGAAAACCCTGCTTGCTTATCTAATAGCCACAAGTTTATCATTGCTCTAAGCAGTGTACCTAACCTTTACATAGACTAATTAGTTTGAATTCCTTCATCTTTTTCTCTCCCACCTATCCTTTTGCAGAGCAGAAATTTTGTATTGTTGTAGCTTGAGATCATTCTGGTTTTACACAAAGTAGCTGCAGTGAATTAGTTTTCCCTTCAGCTTTGATTATATTGCTGCACAGAAAGTCAGTGGGAGGCTAATGACTTTAAGGGAGCAATTGCTGTGTACATGTTATTTTGCATAAGTAAATATATAAGAGTTTTTATATGAGGAGTATTGGATAAGGTAAGGTAAGGATACATGTTTTATTTAGTTGAATTAATCTTACTTAAATGTTGGGAAATGTTATTTACTTTAATGTGGTTCCATTTTTGAAGCAGACTCTTACAGATGAGAGAAGATTACTTAAAATGATAACGATAGTTTCTAGAAGTAGTGCTTCCTTCTGCAGGGTGTTTTCTCTATGTTAGAACCTTGAACAACTTTCTTATCATTAAGATTGCCAGTCCTTCCTTTAATAATTTTATAAATTAGAACATTCAGGAAAATTAAATCAATGTGAATTTAACTAGAAGAAATTACTTAAACTGCATTAAATCTACATATTGTCACTACTATTCAAAATATACTGAATTCACTTTAGTCAGAAACATAAATCCAAATGGGGTATTTTTTTACTTGAACCCCTACACAAGTATTTACCTGAATTTAACTATTTGGAGTTAATATTTTACAAGAAGTACATAATGTCTCTATGTCCATAAGGTACAACTGAGATTGCAATCAAGTGTAGATGATCAGCTAGTGCCTCCTTTTTAAGAAATCACCTTCCTATACTTAGGTCCTTTATAACAATTTTCTGCAGAGAATGTTTTCACAGTGGTAACAAAATGAATATTAAATTCGGTTTTTTAATAAAACCTTTTTTAATTGCTTCCATCAAACGTTATATTTCACTAACTAGAATAAGTTTGAACTTAACATTGTTCATGCTCATTATGCAGACTTCAACATGCACGTTAGCAGCCTGATAGATGTACTAATATAATAAAAGCATCTAATATTTTCTGGTGATCTTTTAAAGAATGAAGATTGACTTGTACAATGGTTTGCCTCTGGAGAAAGTATAATGGGAGATGTAATCTATCCCCATGAATCACCCCCATTGTACCCTTTTTAAGACAACAGCACAATTCTTTCAGTCCCTGCATTGCAGGATTTTTTGAGGGACAAGATGGTTTGAACTGCAGCAATACTGATAATAACGATGATTTTCATTGACCTAAATATGATATTTTAGTTTGTTTTTCTAGTGACTAGCAGAGATGAGAAAAAAACGGAAAACTAGTCAGCTGAGGAAGAGCACAGAAAAGGTAATAGTGACACTTGGTGTAACCTAGGGCAGAGGGTAGGAAGACTCATCAGAGGGATCTGGACAGGCTGGATAAATGGATCAAGGCCAATGGTGCGAGGTTCAACAAGGCCACGTGCTGAGTCCTGCACTTGGCTGCAACAACCCCACATAGCACTGTAGGCTGGGAGGAGAAGGTTGGAAAGGTGCCTGTCTTCACTGACAGGGTTATCAAGCTTTGAAGTAGGCTGCCCAGGGAAGTGGTTGAGACACCATCCATAGTGATATTTAAAAGATGGAACAGGCTTTAGTGGGGGACTTCATAGCACTAGGCTGATGGTTGAACTCAAGGACCTTAAAGGTTTTTTCTGGCCTAAATTACTCTATGATTCCACGGATAAAAAAAGATGCTTTAATTTTTGTAATGACTTTTAAGTTTGTCAACTAGTTTGGGATTAAAGATTAATTTGAATTGTGAAATTGTTTGTCCTCAGGGAGAGGTGGTGTATGGGTTTTACCCACACTTCTGAGGGCCAGCCTGGCAGAAAAGTGGCTATAATTAATTTGAGTGAGACTGGTCCCTGAAGGTGTTTTGTAAATCAAAAGGTTTAATAAGTAAAAAATAACAAAATAACAAACACTACAGAAAACAAATAATAAGCTGCGCACAGGTCCCTGAGAAAACCTCTTGGACCTTGCTAAGACACCTCCAAAAAGACTTTACTTCCTTTTGTGCTTTTTCTTAGATAGTGAATGTTTTAGGAGGGATAAGCTGGCTTGCAGCAAATAAGTTCACCAAAGGGATTTTAGTTACCCTCTCAGAGCCCAATCCATGTCCCTGTGCTGGCATTGAGCCAATCCTTGTCAGGAGGGTATGGAAGTTTCTGGGTAAACTTCCTAATATGTCTAAAGGTAAGCTGAACCTCTTTCCCTGTTTGGAAGCACCTGCTGGGGGTATGGGGTGCATCACTACAGTGGTGACCAGGAATTTTTTTATTATATATATTCTTTCATAAACCACAGACTTTCAATATTTGTGTATTTTTGTTCTCTCTGCTGTGTGACTTACAAAAAATTCAGTCTCACCATTGCCTGTCACACTGAGAAATGTTGTGGCTCAGGACCTGATCTTCCTGAAAAAAATTTATTTCAAACATACACTTGACAGTAGTGGAATTCTTGGTAGTTCTCTGAATGGCTCTTATTCTTAAGAAAAAAATTCTGATCTTGAATCTATGAAAAGTATCTAAATATTTAGCAAAAGAACATTCTTGAAAAATGTCACCATGCCCGAAAAAAAAGAGCTTCATTTGTTTTAAACAACTGCACAACCCTTGGTTCCTCCCTGGGAGGGGTGAGATGTAGGTGACCAGAGCTATACAGGGAAGAATTTTTATGCACAAGTGATCATATTCATGTGCTATTTTTTTCGTCCAGAAGTAGTTTTCATTTCCTGCTAATTTCTTTTGTTTCTTATTGTTATTTACATATTCATTTAAAAAAAAATCAGATTGAACCAGAAATTATGCCTTCTGCTTGTTAAACTCTTTGACATTTTCAAATTGTATAAATCTTCTAATATCCATATGTCAGGAGATAAAAAGTGATGATCTAGTTCTTATTATAAAGAAACAAAAAGAAAACCTGAAATCAATTCAGGTCAGTATGTGTGATGCCTTTTTACTCTTATAAAGAATCAATCTGTCAAACTGCATTTTGTTAGTTTTCTGGAAAATGAGTTTTGATGATCTACAGCTTGAGGCTCTTAATTTTAAATGGAAGAACAGATAGCATCATATACTGTATCAATTTTCTGAGTACACTAAAGTGCAAAGTTAACTTTTCCAGTGTTGCATAGTTTTACTCTTTCAGCATGACTTTTAAATGCTTTGGATTTTATTTTTTAGTTCTTCAACACAGGCTCTGCTATGCAGACACTTCCTGTTCTAGATCAAAAATGGAGGAAACATATGGATCACTCAGAATATTAAGAAGACTCACAGACTGACTGTTTATATATTTTGCAAATCTTAAAAATCAATAGTTAGAAGAAAAGTATTAGAATAGTTAAACACCATTATGGACTAGCTGCTTTCCATAGCCTTGTTCCTAGGTTTCTCTAAGGTAATGAGTCAGGAAAATCATAGGCATATTTGCTCACTCCTGTGTCAATCAGTAACACAGAATTTCTTTTCTTAATTCTCCCCACCTTTTCTTTCTACATAAGAAATCTTATAAAGATGTTTGGGTGTTCTGCGTAGCTCAGATTACATTAATAAAAGTCAGTACTTAATATCCTTTTTTATATATTCTTTTCTAAGGGTAGACAATTTTAATCTGTGGAGAGAATAGAAATTCCTGTATCCCACTTAGACAACAGCTTTTCAATTATGGAACATGTCATTATAGAATTATAATTTTGATGAAAAAAATTGATAGAACTGTCTAGTACAGAGTTTGGCAGACAAATTATGAAAATCCTATATAAGATTTTTGAAGTCATGCTATCACCATTCGCTTATTTCAAGAAAAGCTTCCATTCAGGACTACTCAGGAAATACCTTCTTACTCAGCATTTTTGTGGCCTCCAGGGATGCATTTGAACTGTGACCCTCTCAGACTAAAAATAGCATGATTTTTACTAGGTTCTTTACTGCTGCTAAGTGCTGACCAGCAACAAACTGATAAAACAAAGGTCAGTTTTGGGCAGCATCTGTCTGATCTTACAAGGAACATATGTTTCTGCTTCTGTAGGGATCATGAAAATTTTTGTCTTTGGCCTCACGGGCATGGAGTGCTTTTAAAATTTTGACCTATCTGAAAATGTAAGTCTTTCCACTGGCTGCTGATAAGAGCTAGTTCTTGTTTCAGCTTGGTGCATTAGGAGCTTGACAATGGTTTCACAAAAATCTAACTCTTGTTTTCTTTCTAGGATGTATTTTGGAAGCCTTGGTAGACCAATTACTTATACTGTATGAGTGGTGACTGTAATTACAGGAATGCACTAATATGACCAAGTACAATCAATATTAATTCCATTGGAATTAATGCGGATTTATAACTTCCTTCACAGAATAAAAACGTGAATTGCAACTTTGGCAACCACAGTTAGTCAAAAAGGAGTAGTTTCCTATTAAGACACTTATTATGCTAAATTATACTTTTTAATTAAAAATCCTCAATATATTTAAAAATACTTGGGGGAATTTTGTAAATATAAAAAAAAAAAGTGTGCTGTTTATTAGTCTCATTTGTGAGGCATGCGATTTTCTTTTAGAATATTTTTTACTAATTTGTGCAGTCCTGAACATAATTTTTAGCAAGAATAAACATGCACCAGTATAGAAATGCCCTGTCTATTGTGTGATGATAAATTATCACTTGCTGATCACTGTAAGAAGAACAAATGTTTAATGACCAGGAGAGATGAACTGAACTCTCAATAAGTAATCATTCTCACTGAGTAGGAAATATAAGTGTGAAATGAATGGTGAAAAACACATAGATAAAGTGGTAACTTTTAAAAAAAAAAAAATTGTTTAGTCCTCTATCATGGGCCAGATTAGGAATGACTTTTAGAACCAACACAAATGAGTAAAAATCTAATGGAAACAACTAAACAGTCCCTTAGTAATGTGAGATTTTGGTCTCCATCTCTCTAATAATGTGTCAAGTATTTCAATATTCATATAAAATATTAACTTTCCCTTGAAATTACTAAAACCTTCTAGAGTTATGCACTAATACAGACAGTCTAGCAGTATTTTACTGAGGGTTAGGTATCACATTTTACTGAACCCCTAAAATTTTATTGGAACATATTCTTCAAGAGCTATTAAGACCATAATTTATCATTACATTTTATTGCCAATCCTATACTTAAATGTCTTAGAGGGGTTACTACAACTTACCTTTGTGTAATAATCTATTTAATGGTCTCACTCTTTCAGTATGCATATTTGGAAGCAGTAATATGTCTAAAAGGCAATTTGATACAAATTAACTTTGCCAGTGGATCAAAATAGGTGGTTACCCTGCTTGTCACAATATCAGCTCTGTGCAGTCAACCCATAATTCACCAGTGGTTTTCCCTTAGTTAGCAGCAACGGAAACAAAAAGGCTAAAACTGCTGAGATAAAGGAAAAGTTAGAGTTACACAAACCATAAAATCTGAAATTCTTTCCAAGTCCTTCAGGAAGGATGAAGGATTTGGAAAATTTGTGCTTTCTGCAGTGAAGTTCATTCCAAGGCTTGATAAATCCACTATATTGTCAAGGGCTAAGATCTCAAATTTTCACTAAGTCAATGGACTTGTACTATCTGTTCATCAATCTACATAGTATATATTAGATCTTTTCATCAGGCAGATGATGTACCTCTTATTTGTAATTAAGTAGCCTTAGATGAAACTATGGGGATTACAAACAAAGCAAAACAAACCAAACCCACAAGAGGCTTGGGCAGGTATTTTGTAGTTGGCTCCCAGCTAGACAGGCACTTGCCCAGATCTTGCACAAGTGCCTCATGTGCCTTGCCAAATTTTTTACATTTCCTGTTGACCTGCTCCTCCAGGTTGATTACTGTATGAACAGTACCCCTTCATTCTGGAGTTATGACCAGCTTCCCTGAATTTGGTGACATCCATAATCTTGGAGAGTGAGCTCTGACACTTTCTCCAAGGGACTGACAAAAATGTTAAATGCGCGTGGTCCTGCAATATTGCCCTCAAGGTTCATAAAAAAAATTAGCTGAAGAAAACATACTCTGAGAACTGCATGTGAGGTCTCAATTCCATCACATCTATCCTAGCCCGTTCCTTCTGCTGGTGTCATGATCTGGGTTGCACCAACAGGCCTTCCTTGCCTTGACCAACCTCATTGGGGTATCTACCCCAGATGTCCTCTGCCAGGTCCAAGAGTCCTGTTTGGGCTCAGGTTTGTCAGGCTGGGACACCTTGTGTGGTTGTTGCTGTGTTCAGTCTTAAGTTCTGCTTTTTCTGAACAAACTCTCTGGGTGGCCCCCAGCCCTGACTCATCCCCTCACCTTGCCTGGATTTCCATCCCCAGTCCAGCCCTGCTTGGGTCCTGCCAGGCTGTACCCTGTTAGGGAGAGCATGTGTTGTGCTGTCAGCATCTGCTGCTCCTGGTCCAGCAGCCCTTCTGGAGCAGCCTCACTGCTGCTGTTTGGTGTATGGTTTGTTTAATCATTTCACAGCACAAACGTACGTGTCCAAATCAGGCATCTGTTAGAGAATACACAGGATCTCTGTTCACTAAGGCTTCCATAGTTCCAACCAAATTTTCCTCCAGCCTCTGAAGTAGGTCAGTGTAGAAGAGGGATAGGTACATGGAGAATTCTAGCCTTTATATGGTAGAATAGGATAACAGTAAATAAAAATAAAAGGAAACTTCAGCCTAACCATCATAAAAATTACTTTCTCTTGGATTAAAAAAAAAAAAAGGTATTATAGTATTATCTATTATACTATTATTATAATAATAGTATTATCATTTTCAGTTTATTTAAATCATATTAGTGTTTCTACTGCTACATCTATTACTAACACTACCAAAAGAAAAACCAAAATAAACCCCTCAGACTGATAGATTATTACAAATTCAGAAGTTTAACTTTATAATTTTCATTTTCTGTCCTGAGGTGCATTTCATGCTTTTTATTCTTTTGATCTAAACTGTAAGAAGGAAAGAAAACTGTTGCAGTGCATGTTTTAGGTTTTTGAATTTGTATTTGTATTTTGTTATTTGTCTGTACTTGGTGTGTTCCTTTACCCCCCATTCCCTGCACACACCTGGTTTCCCCCTGCCGAACCCCCCCCCCCCTTCCCTTTCCCGATTGGCCCAGAGTGTTCCCTGACCAGGGGGCGAGCTGGGACAAGGGGGCACAGAGGCCAAGCAGGAGCTCTGGCTTCCAGCTCTGGCTCCCGAGCACATGCTTTCCTCTGCACATGGAGCCATGTGGGTTTGCAAGATTTCCATGTTTTAGAAAAGGTTTTGTTATAAGTTAGTATAGCTCTAGTTACCCCATAAGGGCCCCTTGTCTTGAAGTTTTCTCTTATCATAAGTTGATAAGAGTTTCTGTGCCTCTCTGGTCTTTGCCCAGAGACTGTTTCCTATTGGTCCTTTCCCCATGATGATCCCTGCCCATCCTCTCCCTTTTCCCCTGTCCATCATTGAGTCCCTATCTCCAAGGTCCAGGACTTTCGAAGAGATTTGGACAGCAGTTGGCAGATTCCCCCGAGACCCCTCCCCAAATTACCTTGATTTGTTAGTAGTTAGGTAATTCAGTTGGCAAGTGTTACTTTGCTTTGTTTTATTGGTTTGTAGTTTGTATCCACCCCTTGAACCTGTCCTGAACAAAACCCCCCTGTAGCCTTTGTCTGAGGTCTTTCCTGAGGCATCGGGCAGGAGGTAAGGGGTTCCCCTGTGACCCCCCAATAAACCTCTGTCCCCCCTGACCCTCCGAGAGTCCCCTCTTTCATTTACACCACGGCTGTGACAGCGAAAGTCCAGGGGCTGCTGAGCCAAGACGCACAGATTGATCCTGTCGTGGCGTGTCGGAGCTGCTGGGAGGTCTAGCCGAACACCAGGCTGACCAAAGAGACATGCACGCCAACAGAGCCAAAGAAATAAACACCCTTCCTACCCAAGCCAGGACCCTCTTCTTCGTTTCCAAGCCTCATCCACACTTCCAGCAAGCAGAATTGGAGGACCCACAAACTGCTATAAATTGGCCTGGGGAACTGCTAGCCGGCAAAAGGACCCCCACGGAGGAGCCACTTTATAGAAAACCAAACCTATTTTTTTTCCCAACTTTTCTGTGCCGTCAACTCACTATGTTCTGAAAAAAAAAATCATAAATGGAAGTATAGGAAAATCTTATTGTAAATGGAATCATTACATTCACTTTTTCCAATAGTTTTGATAGTTCTGTCACTTATAAATGTTTATTTTCCATTTTGTTCAGACCATTCTATATAAACAATGCCAGAAAGACCTGGGAGATCACTTCATTGTTTCAAGAAAGTAGTGAAAAGTGCATGAGTCAAAAGCACTAAGTCCTCTTCTTGATGTTTGCACCTCAGTTTAGTAAACAAAGCACTTCCAAGATTTTGCACTATGATTATACCAATTTTCTTTCATCTATAGGACAGAAATTATTTTATTGGATGGTTTTGTCTCCTGAAGCAAAGTAATTTTCTGCATGACCAGCAGTAATGTAATGTGGGAGATTTTAATAAGGGACAATTATTTTTAAAATTAAACTTTAAACAGAGTGCAGATTGTAATAATATAGCAGGGAAGTGCTGAAGATTATCAAGCTCCTTTTAAAATTGTTAACATTGAAATTCACTCTTTGATGCTTCAGAGCAGCACAGAACTTCCAGAACAAAAAAGATTTTTCCACTTTTTTTTTGTTTCCTTATTTCTCACATCATCAAAACATTCCTAAACCTTAAATATAAAAAGAACAAATTACAACATTCGAAGACAGAAATCTAAATATTGTTGGATTTTGTTTGTTTGTTTGTTTGTGTTTGTTTTTGCTTTGGGGTGTTTCAGTAAAAAAAATATAGTGTTAGCAATAGTGCAAGTATCAGAGAACAAAATGTTCAAGTTAGGTAGGAGCTACCGCATTCCACTCAGTTTTTTATTTAAGTACATTGATGACAATCTTCGAATACATGATCAAAGCTTCATTTTACACCCAGTAGCCAGAGGATGTAGACAACATATTCAGACAATCTGCTGAGATGTTAGTCTGGCCATACACAGCTTCCCAAATGTAGGAAAAAAGTGAGAATTTTTTAGTATGTGAGAAAGACACAAATGCGCTACAGTTGGTATTCGGACTCTGTGATGATCTTTTTACATCTGTGGGTCTTTAACCAGTGCTATCAAAGTTTCTGTTATTTTGTATAGTCAGTAATGTCAAAAATACATTCAAAATATGCCCTGTGACTTCTATTAGAAGTGGGAAAGCCATAAAAATATAATATTGTCTGATTTAGTAAGCTTGCTCCAAAGCATGAGTCTGCTGCAGTGCAACCTTCTCTCTTTCAGTTATTTTAAATTTGGTAACATTTAATCTATGAAGGAAATTCTGTAAAGAAGATACATGCAGCTGAAGAGGACAAGCAGTTACATATTGGTTACTCATAGAGCAGATAGTCCTACAGCTTTGCCTGGTTAATGTGCCCATTAATATGCCCATGATGAGCCTTTGCTGGCTAGTCAGTCTCAGATTACGAAATATTGGCCTGTGTTGCTCCCTGGAATGGATCAGTATTCAATGTCAATCAATGCTCAGCATTGTAGTTTCACTGCTTCACAGTTTCCTTTTGTTTGTTTTACTTACCACTGTCTGCTTTTTCATACTTGCAGTTTTCCTCCTGAATCCCTAAGCTGTTATTCATGTCTGTTTTAATTTTCTTATCTGGCATGACTCTAGGTTGTGCAGCTTCTTATGTGCTCTTTTTCAAAGTCTGAGAGTTTTAGCAGTAAACCTGACCCAAGGTCATCCAGCTGGATAGGTCAAATGTAGACATTGGATTGAAAATAGCTGAAATGCTGAGCTAATGGATAGAGATTCAGGGAGAAAAAAAAACAGTAAAATAACATGTGCAGCAATTTTTTTGTTGTTGTTGTTCTTTTTTCAAAAAATGGCTAAGATAGACAGGCTGCAAAAATTCAGTATATGGCAAGAAACTTGATGTAGAATGTTAAGCGTTAATTTCTAGAAACCTGGTGTGTAATTAACACTCCTGTCAGGCGGACCTAATCAATGGTGCTAGAAATAATTAAGGTCTACTTTGGGATTCACCTTGTGATGCATGTTTTCATTTGATTCAGGTTTGTTTGACAGCTGCCAGATTGGTCAGTACATTAACAATTTGGCTGGGAGCATTGACATGTAAGAGGTCCTACTGCTTCAGTGGAAGCTCCAGAGTTCGGGCCAGTAACAAGATTTTTTGGGTACAGATTTCATACTGGGAAGAAAGCTACAAATCCACTCCTATAAGCTCTGATTAACGTGAGAAAAAAGTATTTTACTGATTCCATGTTACCTTGAATCTGTAAATGTGGACTGGCTGCCACTTTTTATGAGGGTGCTGATTATCCATTCTAATATTCAGAATAACTGAAAATAAAATGGAACTTAACTTTGGATCTGTCAACAGTGATTTTGGAAAAAAAAATCTTTTACAGAGCATAGAGAATCAGATCCTGAAAAATTCTCTTAGAATGCAAGGCTACTGCCATGATGAAGTTCAATGAAAATTTCGGAGATATGTTTTTAAGATAAAAGTTGATTGGCCAGATTTTAGAATAGTAAAGTAATACTTTTTTAAGGCTCTATTAGATTCTTAGAGGTAACTAGTTCTGTCTTACTAACTTTCCATTATATTCTTTTACTTTCAGTGGGTGAAACATGAATTATAGGAAAAAATAGAATATTTGAACCGTATTTCAAATTCCAAAACATACTTGACAAATGAGAATGTATTCAACAGGATTCATTGTAGACAAAGCAAAGCAGAACTTCTAAGTGATTTTGCCAAGACTGATGTTAATTTGAGGTAGAGAAATTAGTCAGTGTTTATTATGTTTTTACGTGAGACTCTTTGCAAAAACTAATAGGGTGAGTTACCCAACCAGCAGAGGAGCATGTCCAGATCTTCAGACTGATGCCACTTGATATTACATAAATCTTGTACCTGTTAGCCTGGCAGTGTTTTGCAGAAAACTAATTTGTATGAAATGAACACTTCTCTAAACCCCAAGTAAAGTTTTTCATTTCTTCTCTTTTATCTTTTTTTAAAGTGATTGGATCATTAAATATCAGGCAAGCTCTTTCAAAAAAAAAAAAAAAGAAAAGAAAAAGAAAAAGGAAATCTATTATTTCAGAGATTTCTCAGTAATCCAGCTATTGACAAGAATGGACATATCACCTTGCATAATTATTTCTAAATCAGGCTTTATACCATGGAGAATACTGTCAATTAATTATCTCCTGAAGTGTTGCAAACAGTTAAGAAAATAACCAAATACTCCTCCCGCCCCCGATGAACACATCTTTTAATGAAGTTGTCAGCTTCAATTAGCTTTGTGAGAGACTCAAATATAGAAATGCTGAAAAAATGGGAGAATATATGTACTAATCTCTCAATTATTTTTTTTTCAAAATATCAATTAGTCTTTTACATCTGACAATAGATTATGCAGAGCATGAAACCTGAACTGGATTTTATGCTTAGAATTAAAATACATTTGAAATATTAATCATAAATTTAAATAGAACTTTTATTTCCTCTTCTAGATTGAATGATGGCAATATGGATAAAAACAAGCGTGTTTTTCTGACAAATTCTATGCAAGCCTGTAAAAGGAAAATTTAAAAAATATTTCCCCTGCAAAAGGAAAATTTAAAAAATATTGCCAGATCATGTTAAATAAAGTGAAAGAATTTCAGATTAGCAACTTTTTCTGCCATAGAACATCTCGAATTTTCTGAGGAGAACTGCCAAGGAAATTTCAGAAAAGAGGGAAAAATTGGAAGAGTGGAGAAGGGTTTGTTAGGAAAGAATTGAAATGAAATTTCAAGAGTGGAGGTTAGATTTGCTAAGATTAAAGTTTGATGTAATTCAAAGAGTGCAGAGTAAAAGGATCGGAAGAATAACAGCTGTGACGTGGGTAAGAAATTCAAGTTAGTATATCAGGAAAGAAATTAAAGAGATTAAAATTTAGAATAATTGAATTCAGGAAAAAAATGATATTTAATTTGCCAATAAAAATACGTGACTGTCAAATATTTCTGGAAAAAGGTAATAAAAGCTATAAGGAGATTAAACCATAGTAATTCGGGTACACATAAATGTCTTCTATGAAAGCAGAGTGTGGCATTTGCAGAGAGAATAGCACATGATTGTGTGTGTTTTCTCTTTTTGGTGAGTCTAAAAAGTAGGAATGATAGAGTATTTTATATTGCCGAGGAAATATATTGATATTCAAAGTATTACAGCAGCATTCCATTACTATTTTACAATAAATTGATAGCTGTATTAGTAATAATAATAATAATAATAATAATAATAATAATAATAATAATAATAATTGGTAGCTAAACATAGAGTTGTTGAAAATCTTACACTTTATTGGAAAGAGTGAGTCATTCTTCCATGGGGTGCAGTCCTTCTTGTACAGGCAGCTGTGGTCAGGGCTTCTCTTTCCATGGGCTTCCCACAGGGTCACAGCCTCCTTGCAGGCATCCATCTGCTCTGGTATGGGTGTGTCTCCTCCAAGGGCTGCAGGTGAATATTTGCATCCCCCGTGAACCTCTGTGGGCTGCAGGGGCACAGCTGCTTCAGCATGGTCTGTACCATGGGCTGCAGGGGAATCCCAGATGTTGCACCTGGAGCACCTCCTGTCCCTCCTTCTCACTGACCTTGGTGTCTTCAGAGTTGTCCTTCTCACATGTTCTCATCCTGCTGTTCTCTGGCTGGAATTGCAACTGTTCAACAATTCTGCTTTTTGTTTTTTGGTTTGTTTTTTTTTTTTGTTCTTCTTAAATATCTTATCACAAAGGTGTTACCAACTTTTCTAATCAGCCCAGCCTTGGCCAGCAGCATGTCCATCCTTGGAGCTGCCAGGGTCTGGCTTTGCTGGACATGGAGGAAGCTTCCAGGAGCTCCTCACAGAAGCCATCCCTGTAGTCCCCCCTCTGCCTCCAAAGCTTGCCCATACAAATCCAATAGACAGTCACATGACATGTTATTTTAACATATACTCATCAGAGATTAAATAATAAAAACATGCAGTGCAAAGTCTAATAACCTTTTAAATGGTTTTGTCACCAATGTTTCTTATAAATTTTGTTATTATTCAGATAATTTTTTGCAAATACAGATTATTTTTACTTTTTTTAGCAGTCTCATGATCACACTGTTTGGGAGAAGAATGTTGGAGAAGTTCTTCTTCCAGAACTTAAAACACCAGCATAAAATAAGGGACGACACTTTTATGCAGCCATTCTGAACAAAGAAACAGATAATTTATTTCATTTCCACAAGTTCTATACAGAGAGAAAGCCCATTTGAAAATTTAATGGAAGTGTTAGTACCTAGGCGATAACTTGCAGGAGAAATACATAGAGAGGAAATGGGGAAATCACTTAGTAAGTGTCAGAACTATAATTTGCTCCTTCCTCTTGATACACTGCCCATAGTTTATCTACTCCACTGCTCTCATGCAGTATAAAGAACAGAAGTTCAGGGCGTAACAGATTAATGACATGTTTGTAGCAATATGAACAAGAAGGTTAGGAAATTTACATTAGTGAGGTACAAGATGGATTAATGTAATTTCTGTTTACAGCCTCACATTTAATTCATCAGTTTTTCCAGGGGAAAATGCATTACTGGTATCATGCTTCAAGAGAGTTTTGGAGTACGGTTATATTAGTAGTGTATAACTGGGGACATTTGTTATAAATACAGACCTTAATTCCATAAAATGTTGAACAGTTTCCTAATAGAATATAGCTTTTCTTTGATAACAGGGTGAAATAATGTCAGTTCTGTGTCTAGGTCTTGGAATATAAATGAAACAAAAGTATGAAAGTGAAGGTGATAAAAATTGCAGAGCTCTAAAATTCCATTTTATTTTCTTCATCATATTAATATCACTACCTTTATTTTTTTTCTGAAACTTTGATTTTAATTTTCTCTTTCTTAATCTTCTTAAAATATAAAATAAAATTAAATTAAAAACAGACAAAAATTGGAAATATTTTTTTCTTGCAGCGTACAACAAGATAGTCATGACATGTTTTTGATACTTAGCTATATTATAATACCCAATTTAGAAGAGGATTTAGGAAGAAATTTAAATAATATGTTGAATAGGAATGGATTTCATGTATGTATGTCACTGTATTTTTCTTTTTTGATCTTTTAGTATATTAGACCTGAAACCATTTCTTCAAGGATTTTTTTTACAATCTGTTGGTGAAAAACACCTGGAATGAGGAAAAGCTGTAGATCTGTACTGTAAAAAATAATTTTTTTTTAACATTTAAATCCAGTTTAAAATGTAGAAGTGTTTTTGTTTGGAGGAATTTGCATTTGTGTAAAAGATAGGGAACAAAGTAACCTACCTGTGGTGAGAACTGGGCCCATTCTTGGCTGCTTGCTTTCCATTTGTCTCTGTCTGCCAAATCACAGCTCTGTGGCAGGCCCTGCTGTAGTAGCTGGCTTTTTAAACCAGCTCTGCCAGTTTAAGACATTTTTATATAAATATGTCATCTGCAGTCAGAGTGATTTGATAATTTTTGTGCTGTTAAGAATTGAATGGTTAGACAATACAAAACATAAAATATGACAGACAAGGTAAAAAGTTCAAAGATATTTCACCAGAAATTAATTAATAATTTGGTCTCTGGAGCTTTTCTCTTTTGTTCATAGGGGCATTTAAGACAACAGAAGAAGCAGGAGTTTGTGATGGGGTAGGGAAAGTGAAGACTCTAGGAAACACTTAGATTCATTTTGTTCTCTCTCCAGGCAGTGAGCAGGGAAAAGCAAATACTAAAGAAATGTGGGGTTTATTGCCAAGACCTTGAAGTATTACAGCAATGTGCATTTCTTGTTAGTAAATTAATGGTAACCTATAGTTTGCTTACAGTTTACTTATATACGGGTATAGGAAACCAGAGGTCTGAATGCCACTGAGTGTAGCTCTCATGCATCCTGTCAAAGATCTGAGTCTTGTGACCCCTCCTCTCATTAAAATGAGGGATGCACAATAGTTACTTTTGGTATGCAAAAGCATCTGGAAAGATCTGGAAAAAGCAACATGGGTATTGTTATTAACAAAAAGCCTAAATGGGCATTAATGTTGTAGTGTATGTTTTTCTAGATCAAATACAAAAGAATTTTGTTCTAAGATTATCTTAAATAAAAATCATAGAAAAATCTTTTGGATAATTAAGTTTTATATGTTTACAATACCTTTTCTTTGGTGCCTTTCCATATGTTACTAAAATGAACAAACTAACAAATCCACAAAAACACTAAGTATCCACGTCTTTTCAAAATTCTGATCTTTTATATAAACTAAGTCAAGAGGTTAAATTCTCTAAAATATTGTTTGTGGTCACTTCTTATTGAGGATTTCCAACAAAAAGGGGAGTTGTACAATCTAATATATAAGACTTCAAAGAGAGTCTTGGAAGAGAGAAGACTGCTTGTGTTATAAGAATTTAATAAAAATGAAAGCCTTGTATCATTGTAGCAGTCTTAGCTATTTTCTTCCTGCCTATTTGCTTTCAAAAGGGTGAGAGTTAGGTTCAGCAAAGCCCTTGGCAAAGGATGTGGTGCTTCTGCAACACCCCTTCCTCTGAGATAGTTACTAGCAGTCAGAGGAGGGGGTTGCAGAGGTGGGGGCTGGGGGATTGGGTGAAGGGACAGATGTTTTGCACCATTTTTGGGTCATACATGGATGACTAAGCATTCTGGGATTGTGATTTCAGCACAGCAAAAGTAACAGTGTGCATTCCCTCCAAAGAGAACTTGTATCAGTCACTACCTGTGTTGGACAACATTGTGGTGTTTTCTTTGAAGTGAAGTAAGAAGGTAAGGAGAGACAGTGTATCCCTATCCTCTGCTTTTTTAATCAGTCCATTCTGAAGATACAGGAAGCACTGGGAAAGATCAGGGGATGCCTCTGGCACAACTGTTGTACTCATTCTACACTTCCTCCTGTGGCTATATTTCAGTGTAGAGAACTTAAGGCTAATCACTGAACAAATGTCAACCTACCAGAATAAATTTAGCATAGACAGCTTTGAAATCTTTCATGTGATTGTAGTCATCTAAGGATATATATTCTAAAACAACTTCCTGTTACTTGTCTTCATTCCTAAGTGTCAGCATGATCCTTCCACCCTCATGTGGGACATTCTAATAACAAAAACATCCAAGACTTGTAATACTTCCAGACAAGGATATACATTTTCCTTGGTTTCCTTTACAAAGGTAATTTCCATCCTTTTTGCATACTCTCTGGGTATTTTTTTATTATTTTATCTCAGTGTTTTAATTTTAAGCTTCATAGATATGGGACTGGCAGCCACACAATAAAACAATTATAGTCCAGTTTAAAACTGTGCATACCCATCTAAGTCCTGCAATTTCTGCTGTTGATCTGTTGTTGGTTTTCAGATGTTTATTCCCTTTGCAAGTCCCAATTTTCAAGTTAATTTGTGGCCACCTGGTGTTAGTAAACTCTGTTTAGTACATCAACATCACAAGGCAGCATGCGAAACAAATATTTTGCTGGCTGTTTTTGACCTTTAAATAAGGCTGGTTTTGACCTTTAAATAACTTATGTCAATGTGGCTCTTTGTAGTCATCCAACAAACTATTACATGATCTATAGAACTGAATAAGATAGTGCTTCATTGAGATTTTACATTCTTATATGAACCCTACTTAAACTTCTGGGTTTAGTCATTCCACAAAATTATGCTGATATAAGAAAGATTGTACTGGGTTAATCAAATCTGTTTTCTAAGGTTGTCATATAAGGGGGTCATAGTGGAGAGTTAGAAACTGCAAGAGTTTGGCATTCCATTGGGGTTTTTGTAATTTCCCAGTCAGTGGTAAAATTTGAATCTCTGTATTTATTGCCAGAGATCTAGAAATTTTTGTAAAATTATCTGGCATTTGGCCTTATCAAGATAGAATTTTGATCAAGTTACTTCAGTGAGTGTGGTGTTTTTTCTTGACTTAGAGTAGACCATGAAACACACAACCAGAAACTTACCAACACAAAGTGGTATGACCAGGCTATGGAAGATTTTTTGTGTCAGTGACCAGATACCCCTTCAGTCACGTGTTTTCTTTATTCAAAAGGATTCTATAACCAAAACAAATCTTGTTTCTTATCTTCTTTTGAGACTGAGGATCATAACTGCAATATTCAAAAGATGGGACATCACAGATATGAATATGTGCACATTACAGTTTTGAATTTATTCATTTTCTAGTAACTTATATAACCCTAATTACCTTTTTTGACTGCAGATGAACTTCATTTGATAATCCTAATTCCTAATATACAGTAATATTGAAATGTTCTCTCTTGAATCAGCAGTTTCATTCCTTGGGTGTGGGAGAGAGTAAGGAATGTGAGAAAATTCAGTCTCCTTCCCCTTCTCCTCAGCCTTTTCTACCATCCTCTTGAGTGCTGATGACTGGCAGCCTGATAATCTTTTGAAGTTATTTACACTGATTTACATCTCTACCTCTTCCACAATGACAATTAACAAAACTTAAAATACAGATACATTTTTCCCTTGGTAGGAATGACCAAAATAAATAGTGACATTCTATATACTTATGGAAAGGGAAAAAGGAAAGAAATAAACAAAAGGCAAACTAAGATGAGCTTCATTTTAATTATAAGCTGCATAGCAATCTGTAGATGGGGCATGACTTCTATGGTTTGTTTAAAATGCCATGGTGGTGCCAGACTTCAAACATCAGCTGCAGAGATTTTGTAAAAAGAGATGCCCTTTGGATGGATTGCTGTGTGGCTTATCTCTCTGTATGCTGACTTCTCCAAAGAATATATTGGTAGATAGCTCAGACAGCCTTTCCCTTTATAAAGGCTCCTCTCATTATTCTCGCTCATATTTCCATTATACTTTATCTTTTACAACTTCTTAGAAATGAAAGTCATATTGCAGAGAAATTCAATCCTCTTTTTCATTTGCTAACTATTTGCATAGCTGAATCCACTTATTTTTCTTCATAGATAGCTAATGTTATAGGCTTGTCTACATTAGTAAAATAGGTCATATTTTGAAAAAGCTAAATTATTAATGCTTCAAATAGCATGAAAATCAGAAGGAAAAATGGTAATGAAATCTTGATATGTTTCAATACCAGGAGAAAGTAAAGTAAACTCAGCTTAAAGGCATAATATCACTGGACGCAAAATCATTATAAAAACATGAGTAGAAATTAAAAGAAATAATAATAATTTGAAAAGTAAGGAGATAAAGACAAAAATATTTCAATTGAGGGTAAATTCTGAAAATTAATAATGAAGGAAAACATTAGGAATTTGAGTATTTGCATGATTTATGCATATTTCTGTCTTTAAATACATAGTAGCAGATCTGCAGAAGTCCCCAGATTTGTGGCTTCTCCTGAAGAAGGTGTAATAGGAAGTGATTATAGCATAGTAGGCAAAGCACACCAAAATCAGTGTGTTCATCAGTGTTTAAGCAAGCTCCATTGCAGCCTAGATTAGTGCATGCCATGGTGATGGATCCAGCTGCCCATGAACAGTCGCTGCTTCATGAGGAAACAGCAATAGGAAAAACAGCCTTTCATGGAATTTTCTTCTCATGAGGACCACGTTTTGAGAGGAGCATAACATGTTTAAAATTTAACATTTTTGCAAAAGTAAAAAACCTGAAAGCTACAAGGCACTTTTGAAAAGGGGAAAATCTTTTCTTATTTTTAAAGAAAAAATAGGCAAATGAAAGAGTTGAATCTTTGCAATTGAGTTGGAGTCTGGGATACTATATGTAGTAGAGAAAGACAAAAATAGAAAGCAGACACTTCGCATTCCTAAAATCCTGGTGTTGGGGCCATGGCTGCACCAGGAGGCCGCAATGAATAGTAATGGTAAGTAACCCTTATATATGGAATGGGTTGTAGATGATGATAGAATAAAAATGCAGGTTTCACATGGTGAGACCACAGGTCAAGAGATGTGAGCAAATGGCCAGTGGTCAGTTGCTGGTCACTAAACACATGCAGTGCTGAACTGGGAAAACTGGTTTCAGAACTAACAAAGAAAGCACAGAATAGCTATTTAGCATATGTAAAACATGCCATACACAGTAAGTCTGGGTATAACACAGAATTGCAGACCAGTAAAACAAAAACGAGATATAGTACATGTTCTAGAGTACATAAAATTATTCCATAAGATGAGGAAGGAGTAATATTTGCTATCAATACAACAAATCTGCCAACTACTAAAAGGGGAAAACAGCTCAGTTCACTTAGCTTAATCTTAAACTGGAATCAAAGCAATTAATGAATTTATTATGGACTTGTGTTAACTATCTATCCTTGATTTATGCATTTGGGATTAACATATGTTGTACAACAGACAAAGCAGAATCCTAAGGATTTTTAAATTGTTAATAAACATCATTCTCCAACTGAACACCCAAAATTCCAACCATGCTGGAGTACAGTCTGGATACTAGGTGCTCATGGCTTCCCATGGGGAGGTCATCCTCTTTAGCATAGGCAGAGGTTATAGTGCCAGCAAGGATGGGTGCTGCTGTTCCTACTCTAAGGTTTCTTTCTTTCTTTTGTTACAAAATTTTGTTTCTTGTGTATTTCTCAGGTGAACTTTTCATTTATTTCCAAAATATGTTAGAATTTTCCTGTTTACCTTTTACTCTGGCTGATGTTTTTCTTGCCCTTTGACACCCCCAGAGGCACTTGGTTCCCAGCCATGATATTTAATGAGATTAGTTTTGGCCAAGCATTCTCCTGAGCTTTGTGTATTTGATCTGTATGCACATACTGTGTACGCTTGCTCTAATCCAACCCATGTTGTTATCCAGTCTATTTGCCAACAGTGGGCTGTGCAAGCGTGCCCACACCAGTGAGGAATTCAGGATATTGACAACCCACCATAGTAATGCCCACACTTGTTCTCGAGGAGTAAGGCTGGGAATCATAACAATAGGGAAGGGTGGATATAGTGAAACCTGTGTATAGAAGACTTCTAGTTGTGTTGAGAAAAATGGTTTCAAAATTTGAAGAATTAATTGTAAAGTTAACAAGCAGCTCTTTGAACATATTGGTGATAGTTAATTAGTGTAATATTTTAATTAAGGTATCAAAACATTGCCATGTAAGGCATGTTTATTTATCCCACATGGATTGCATGGAGGGTCTGATATGTCACTTCCACCTGTAGATTTAATTTGGATGAATCACAAGGCCAAAAGCTCTTTAAAATACATTGACCAATATATTTACAAAAAATACAAACCCAAAAAAAAAAATTAGAAACAAAATGCTTGGGCTGCTGCCTATGATGTACCTAACAACTCCCTTGAAACTGATTTACTTCCAGAAGACTAAACAATAGAAAAAATGATGGTGATTTTCACAGAGGATTTCAGGGGCAATGAGTCATGCAGATAAATATATTGAGGAAATTAATTGAAAAAGATACTGATGCTGACACCTTGACAGCCAAGAAACAGTTAAAAATTTGCCCAGGGACTTACAGAGAATGAGAAAGTGGTTGTGAAACAGGGTTGTGCCCATCTAATTCGATGGATATGTGCCATTTCATGGCCTCTGGAGTCTGGCAGTGAGAAACTGCGACCACTGACTCTTGGACCACTGACTCGAGAAACCCACTTACTCAAAAAGGAGAGAAAGATTGACCATGTGTCCTATTTAGTATGAGAAGCAAGAGAATTATTTAACAAATACAGGGTAACATTCTAATTTTAAGAGAATTAAGTAACTTGTAGCAAATGAACTGTTACTTTTTTTGTGTTGTAAAATGTATTGATAGTGCAAACTTTTGAGAATGTGTGTGCTTGATTTTTGGAAAAACTTCCACCTTGCGCCCTGTTCAGAATCAACAATGTAGCCTATTTAAATTAGGCTCCCTGCTCTTGTTTAGAGTCCCTAAATTGGCAACAGAGCCATACTAAACTCAAAGATATTAAGAAGACACAGGCCATCTGTGAGCTTTGGGTGATGATATGTAATTTCACTAAAAATGTTGGTTCGACAACAGTCTGGTGATGTAAATAATAGATTAGAATTTGTTTTTCTCTACTTTGTTTTTTATCAATGCCAACCTCTTAAGTGTTATTCTCTGATGAGTGCATGCGTGAGGGGGAGAAGAAATCACTAAATATTTCATCCCATACTGTGACTAAAATACATTACTGACAATCATATCTAGCTCAAATCTCAAAAACAATAACTTGTGTCCCTTAGCAAGTTAATTCTATTCTAAGCATATTTCTTAACCCTAAATCCTTTGTCAGTGCAGAGGACGAAATGTTCTTGGAAAGTTATTCAGAGGACGAAACAAAAACATCCTAATGATCATTTTATTTGGGCTCTCTAATCACTATTTGGCAGCCTTTAATTGACTCTGCTGGTGCTCTACGGACAACCGACAGGGACTTCGAGAGATTCCAGGCTGTCATAAAGCAGCCTATGCCTTATCCAAACAGTACCTATTATGTGAGGAATTTACAGACACACACCACCTCTCATTCAGGACATTTATCTCCTCTGCCCTTCTTTGGGAGTTGTTGCATTGGCATATTTGCATCTATTTATCGGTACAGCACCCCTTTTCTAGTAGTCACAAGTAATCAAAGACAAAAAACCTTGCGTTTGCAACAACACCTGTGTAGTTCTTTGTTAGCAGAAGCATGAGCTCCACAGGCTTGGATTTTCCCTGCTCCCAGCAGGCTTTGTTTACTTGCAGTGCAGCTCTGTCCAGCTTAGGAGTTCTGTTGTTGCCATTGCTGGTGAGAGGCTTGGTGCCAGTTACGCTGATAGCACGAGCCTTTGGATCTGTCAGGCTTTATCTGGGATTGGCCTGGTCATGGACCTGTTTCAGCTTGTTTAGCTGTAACACCAGCTGTGTAATCACCAGGTAACTACTACCTCTCTTGCCTTAATTTTTTGTTCAGCCTTGTACTGCTGTGTGGAATGACAGCAATTGCTATTATATGTTTGTAATTACTAGGTCACAATAGCAAGAAATTTTTCTGTATGAAATAATGGAAAATATATGACCTTAGAACAAAATGCAGAGCATAAGGATGCAGATACGGGATGGCAGCAGAAGCCTACAATGTATAGGTAAGACTGAGAGCCACAGGGCTACAAGCAGCTGGTAAATGCCCAGCAGTTGTTCAACAGCAGAATGACCTGGCAAAACCCAGTTTTAGGGATAAAAAAGTGAGGAAGGGGCAAGTATCCAACCTAAGCAACACAGACCTTAGTAGATCTGAGTGCAATGGGGAGTTGCAAACCAGTGGGAAGAAAAACAGCAAGGTGGATCACATTAGCAAACATATTTAAAATTGTACAAAACATGTTACAGTGACAAAGAAGAAACCCTCAGCGGTGTATCTGTGCTGCAGAAGGATTTGCTCTTGAAAATGCCTTGAGTGCAGCAGACTGATGTGAATTCAAGCAAATCAGAAAGTAATTGAGATGCAATAAATTAGTAACAGTATTTGAGATTTGCACATAAAGTAGGATGTTGTTTCATACTGCAGACACTGAGTTAAAAAGCTCTAGTTTTATGCTGCAGCACTAGTGATCTTTTTTTTTTTTTTTTTTTTTAATAGGTTCTCCCAGCACAAAGTATTCCATGGAAAGTTAGTATCAGATTTAAATGAGGCTGGATAGTAAAAATCACTTGAGGGATGGAAAAAATACTGTTGCTTCTTGAAGTTTTATGTCTAGCCTAACATTTTTTTTTTATCCTAATGCTAGGATTAAATACCAGTTGAAGTCAACTACGCAGATTTCTACAGAGCTTGTCTGATTTACATCATGTTCCATGGTTAAAGAGAAAAAAATCCAGACATTTCATCCACTGAAAGCACAAAAAATAGTTCAACAAAATAAAATTGGTTTGAATAACAAAGAATATTTTGTTTTTACATATGTAAATATTTGGATTTGTAATGTTTAGAGTCTAAAGTACTTATTTCAGCAAAATTTTCTGTGCAGATTTTGTTACTTTCACAGAATTAACTCTGAACTTTACAAGGTCCATGGAGGCAGTAATTTCAAATTCTCTAGATGATTCAAATTGCTTCCTAAAAATTTTGTTAAGGCTGTAGGCACTTACTCCTCCATGCACTGTGAACAGCATGTATATGTTAATTTAAATTTACACAGGACTTACGGTATGTCAGAAAAAAAAAGGAATGTGTTTAGGAGTTTTTACAGGAATATGTTCTGAAATTTCTATCTTCTGTGAGCAGAGAATACTATTCCTTAGGGCAAAGTCCATGGCATATAAGTGTTCTGTGGGAATCTGTATGAGAAATAGGGAAATTTCACAGGTTAAAGGCTTCTAGTAGAGTTAAGATGGCCTCACAGGCCAGTGCTTATGGGATCAGATGTTTGAATTTATGTATTGAGATGAGCAAGATTGTTTACTGTCACAAAGTCTCTACCATTATCTGTTCAAAATCTTTGTAAGATTTTAGTGAAAGCAAATGAGAGTTGCTTGTCTATGCTAGAAAATTGTTTTCTTTAGTTTTGCGTTTCAGAGTTGCAATTTGTTCTTTAGTGAGCAGTTGAACTAGTGCTCTGTCCTTACAATAGTTCCAGTTTGAATGTTCAGACCACTGAATTGTGCTTATATACTAAAGGAAGTAGCTCTTAGGCACAGTACTGTTAACTGGGAATTTGAATGAAGATATTTAATGTTAAATTATGTATCTAAACAGCTAAAATTGGAATGATTTCACGTGTTTGCGCAATGCTTTTTTAGATACAGTCTCTTACTACAGTGCACTAGATTCTTCTCCGCACCTAAATGGAACTAGAGTTTTGTAAGCAGAAGGATAGAATTAAAAAGCCATGAATAAATTTAATTATTTAGGTCAGCATAAAAAATCCTAAATGCAGACTGTCATGTTCTAATAGACATATATGCTTATTGTGTTTCTGTAAAACCAGATGTGGAAGATGGTCAGGAGAATACATAATTAGCCGATTGCATCCTGTTTGCCATGATTGTGTGCAGGTGAGATTGGCAGTCACCAATCCTGGTCTTGCATACCAGTGCTGGATTTTTTCCTTTTTTTTTTTTTTTAATTTTATTTTTCATCTAGGCTCCTAAATTGTAATCCCTATGAAAATGTAAGCAAAAAATGGTGATTTTTTTTTTTAACGTATTTCCTTTTCTTTATGCTATGATCTTTTTTATAACTTTCTTCCATTAAAAAGGAGAAGTGAATGGCCCTTACGGGAACCAAAGCCATGACCTCTTCATTATCAGCACCATGCTTTGAGCTAATCTCAGGGTCACACTATGAACTGTGTTTAAAAATTCAAACCAAATTTTATGCTCTTCAGCAGATGTATTCATGAATAAATTCTAGTCTTTTAAGCTGAAATACTCCAAACATATTTTGCACAATACTGCGACACATTGTAAATATCTCATTAAGGTGTTATGTTTTATAAACTTGAAAGAACAAATAATTTTAAGATGAAATATTTGTACAGGGACCTAGATCTCAGCATTTTCCCAGGAGAAAATCACAATTTTTCATATAATGGAGTGAAGTCTAGACCAATTTTATCAATAACTCTTCACACCCACTTTTTTTTTCCCTTGTAGGTTTTAGGGGATTGGAGTGGTTGGAGCCACAAGTCTTCTTGTGAATTATCTTTAGCATATTTATGTGTTTTGAAGTTCTGTGATAGCATTTATAAGTATTAATTGTGGAAGAATCTTACATCCATTAAGACCTATTTGTTCCTTTAACATGTTTATGGCATTTCAAAATGGTGACCTACATATTCAAATATATTCCTATGATAATTGTTGATAATATATTCAAAGAATTTCTATTTTATTTTTCATATATCCCTTGAAATTTCTACTAACTACAGTAGTATATGCTTACACTGCTGATTATGGGAAGTTATGGTTTTAAAAGGCTTCAACACAATGGTCCCCGTAGATGGATCTGGATGTAACCTTCTAGGAATAAAAATGATTTTAAAATTAAATATTCACTGGCCTCAATGTCTTGGGAACATTTCTCAAGTAGTGGACGAGTTCTGAGAAAGCACTTTAATTGCAATTTAAGAGAGTTTCAAGGAGCCTGAAGATGAGCAAAAAATTCAAGGGGAAACACTTAAAATAAATCTGCATCTTGATTATATGATTAATAGAGTCTTCATGTGTTTGTGACTTAGTTTTTTATCTCAATCTTGTGTGACAATTGATTGGCCATTGCAGTTGACATCAGCTGAACTGTGACATTGCACTGACTTCGTCACCTCTTAGAGCCCTTCTCAGCAACAGGGGAGAAAGAGGTTGCTCTGCCTGGGGTTCAGCAGCCAATTTCTACCACTGTTAGAAACGAGCACTTGAAATGAGACTGGTTTCAGTCCATTCCCATGATGCACACATATTTTTGGTCATTTCACTACTTGTCTCTAAACAGAAATGTCTGTTGCAGTGTTCATACATATGGGATAAGGAATTTAGAAGAAAAAGAAGCTGATACCTGTTGAATCTGTGCATGGAAAACTCAATAACCTTTTTTAAAGGAGAAAGGGCTATTAATGTTATAGTATGCATGATTCACATTAAATAGGGTCCGATTTCTTGGGATTTATTCCTGGTTGAATAGGAAATATTTCTGTCTTTCCTGTGTTCCAGCACAGTATGCTATGATTTCCTGCAGACTGCAAAGCTTATTACTTAAATAGAATGTTGTTGTAAAGTTTATTCAGTAAATTACCCTGAAAAAGTATAAAATTAACCCAAGTGACACCTACATGAGACAAAACTAAGAAGTTTTAAAGCTTTAGCAGGGAAGGATAAAATATAATTTCTTTTAAAGAACTGAAAAAGTTTTTGAAAGGTTTTTTTGTATGAGTATAAATGTGAACAATTTGGAAGAACCACATTGAATGTGCCTGGAGAAAATGGGCAAAGAAGGATATGTAGTATTAATAGTTATCTTAGAGCACTTTGTGATGACTTATTTTGGATAATTCATTGCAAGAACTGTGTCAGTAGTGCTGTGTGCTCATCCGTGAAGTACTAAAACCTTTGTAGTTGTGGCAAGGATAAATTCTCTCATGTGAAAATGATAAGTGAGGGAAGAATTACTTTACATTACTGAAAGAATGTTAAGATTCTGAATATAATATTTCAAAAGTATCTGTCTCAGCTTCAGTTTACAAGTTCTATCTCTGGTAGTCAAGGGTATGACAAGCACTAACTTGCTTTTTAAACTCACTCTTGGATACCTATCCTGTATTTTTTTCTTCAGTCTGTAGTATCTGATTAAAAAATTATCACTTTTTCTCAAATAAATATTTTTAGTTCAGAGAATAATGGAATTGCTGGCCTAACAATCTCTCAAATTTTTTGGTGAGTTTTTAACTGTCCCTAATTTGGAACACTTAGGAACTAGAGATTCAAGCATCTCAAGGCCAAGACTTACCAGGTATTAACTATTAAGTTATAGAACTAATTGATGCAGTTTAGTCTCCAGTGAAAACTATTCTTAGAGCAGCTTTGATCTGTCAGCCTGTGGAGGCTCTTACCTAGTGGGAAATCCTAACACTCAGATATGTCATTGACTGTAGGCTGAATGCTTTGCAAGTGTATAGCATTTAAAAGGAAAATCAAGAAGGTAGACTTCCGGTAAAAGAAGTGTTAACAGAGGTACTATTGCTACAGAAAACATTCTGGTTTTGAGGCTCTGCATCTTCTGCTGAAACCGTAAATCTGATAATCCTGAATAGGATCATCGGGAAAAATTCATGTAACCGTATGAAACCTCAGCATGTAAAATATTTGATTTTGGCCAAAAAAGCACTGAAACAACCAAACTCTCTATCATGAATGTATTACTGCAGATTTTAAAAATATTTTTTATTATCAGAGAGTCTGGTGCTCACTGCATAGTCTGAGGTGCTAGTGCACCACTCACCCTTACAGCATAAAGCACCTTAAATTACTCTTTTCCTTCATCCTCTAAATTTTATGTTGAACAGTGTTAATAGTTCTCTGAAGGAAGCATGTCAGACTTAACATGAACCTGATTCCCAGAGACTACTGAGATCACTGAAAAGATGTTCCCTTAGCCGCAGGTAGGCCAAGTTGATCTAGCAATTACTTTCTTGGGCCTTTGAAGGGTATGTCATATGTTTGTGAAGAAATAATTTTGTGCTGAAATGTCTCCAAAATATTCTATTTTTTCCTGTTCACTACTGTGATACCTGTAAAAAGCCCATCATCAGGGAATGACATCCTCTGTAACAACTGGAAGCAGCATTTTTTTTTATTTCAGAAACATTTCAGATCAGCAGAAAATCTAGATTACACAAAAAGAGTTAGAAGGTAATGGTGACATTTTTGTATCACAGAGAAGGCAAATAGAATATTTTAATGAACACTAGTCCTAAATAAATTTCTTGCAGTGTTTCAGCTACAGTGAACCAATAATGCAATACAGCAGAAAATAAGCTTATATCTGTTGCTGTGAATATATGCTTTTATTATTCCCCTTATGTTATGCCCTTGGGGTTATTTTGTGTTCAAGAGTTTTCAATACAGATATTACTTAAAATTCATCTCTTAAATTATAATGTCACTTACCTTCTGTCCAATAAATCTGACTTAATCATGGGATAAACCTTGCATATCTTTTTGCCTGGTGTTGCTAATAATAGCTTTTCCTTAAAGTAATGCTGGAGTGGTTAAAGAATGTGTTTGAATTATTCTGCACGCGAACTGCAAGAATAAAAGATGCTGTTTTTCAAGCATTTGTGCTCCATAACAAATAATGAGATGGCTTCTTGAAGCTAGGGATTACAAGGCATAGAAGTCCCAGCAATCGTTAACTGAAAGTGAGTTCATTTTCTCCAACTGAAGAAAATCAAAATTGGTAATATACCTCTTATGCATCATTAAATCGACCTCTGGAGGTGTATGGTGAATGGAGTGACACACTTCACTCTTTAGAGAGAAGTAGCAATATGTTCATTAATATAAACCAACAAATTTTGATAGTAAATGCTACAGTGGTTGAACAAGATTTGATAACAAGGTACACTTTCCTATTTACTGCATAGAGGACTGGGTCAGACAAAACTGTCAGGGAAACCCTCCCACAGAGTTATGACTTTCAGAAAAGACATCCTTATGTTCTACACCTCTCCTCTACACTCCTAAGAGGGGAGTTTAGGTGGAGCTGGATCCAGATTTAGTCCCAAACTTGCTCAGTGTTTTATGTGTTAAATATTACATAAGCACAATCAATCCTTTATGTCACCAAAGATTTCAGCATGAATTACTCACCAAGGATCTGCTGTGTTAAGGAATATTTCAGTCTAAAGAAGTAACCTTGAGAAGCATCTCTGCTCAAGGGGAGATCCTGGCACTTAACCCTCTGCCATGCAGGAGAGTTCAGCAGGCCCTGGGCTGTCCAGTATTTATAGGGTAAAATAATTGACTTAAATTCATATTTGCATACTGACTATAGATGTTAATTTCTTCCAAACTTGGCTTTAGTAAAACCATAGACCGTCACTATCGTCAGGCAGGTGCATTGCTGACATTAGCTCTTGGCTCTTGGGTTGTTATGTGTCTCCTCCAAATCCACATAGAGTCAGCTACAGCCAAAAGGACCAGATACATCCATGATAGCCACTGCCACTGGAGGTTAGCACTTAAGTAGACTTATGGGAAATAAAGCTCAGATTGGGATCATGGCATGTAGAGTGGAGAGCAAAGCATCACAGGATGTATGGCGCCAGTGAATATTTTTTGAAGTGCTTTTGTTATAAGAGAAACTTGTCCTAGCATGAGTATTACAGATCTGTATCTTTCTTTGCCTCATATGAGTTCCCTTTTCTATGCATTGTAAGATTTATTAGAGAGGAGACAACAAAAGCAAGTTTGGTGAAGAAGAGTTCCTAAAAATTAATCTTTAATTAATCATAATCTTTACAAGTGATCCACTTACAAGAACATAAAGAATTATACAAATGTCTTAATGCTTCAGCATTTTAATCTTGTGCTGCTTTAGTAGCCCGAAGTCATCCTGGTTTGCCTGGTTAGCCTGCTTTAAGGAAAATTGTTCGAGGTAATTTCACTTTTATAGTCTTGCTAACCAAGGTTTCCTCCAAAAGCATAGTGAGTAGGAATGCTGGAAGAGGACTCAGATCTGAAAATAAAGAGGATATAATTTCCTTTACCGGCTCAAATTTTTGAGAGAAAGTATTTATTACTTCACTGTGAAATATGCTATTGTGTGAAGAGGAATAATATGCTGGTGTTGTCAACTAAGCTGGCCTTGCTTAGAATTTTTATGAACAAGTTCTGCTAGTGTTGAGTCCTTAAGATTAATTTCAACAAAATCATAGAGTTAAAAGCACTTCAATTTATTAAGTGCATAATCAACCTTTTTGATGCTTACTAATAAATGTATGCATTATGCCAATTTTCTCTCTAATATTTTGGTTTACTGATCTATTGCAACATCTGGTTTCTGGCAAACAAAGGAAATTTTCATTTGTTCTGATAATGTCTCATTGTGCCAGGGAGGTCTGACATAAAATTGTTAGGGTTTTGGTTTTTAGGATTTTTTATTGCATTCCTTTATCGATATCCATATATAACTTTTTCCTGTAGTCCTACAATTTACCCTTGAATATCTTCTCCTTGAAAAACATACGTCCCTGTCACTATTTGTGTGTTAACTGAAGCAAAGTTTCATGCAAACTGATGTTGTGTTCTGTGCTGCCAATGGAACTTTCCTCCAGATAGAATCACAGAATCATGGAGGTTAGAAAAGACCCTAAAGATTGTCAAGTCCAACTATTAACCCAACACTGCAAAGTTCACCACTAAACCATGTCCTCCCTGAACTCTACCTATCTTGTGAATACCTTCAGGGATGGTGACTCCTTCAATTCCCTGGGCAACCTATTCTAATGTTTGGGAACCCTTCCTGTAAAGCAGTTTTTCCCAATATCCAGTCTAAACCTCCCCTGATAAAATGGCAGGCCTTTTTCTCTTGTCCTATCACTTTTCACTTGGGACACAAGATTGACCCTCACCGTGGTGGTCAATACTTTTCCTATGGCAACAAAGGATATGGTTGGGCATTTTTCTTTGAGAGAGCACTGCTGACTCATGTTCTACTTAGTTTCCACCAGGACCCCCAAGCCCTATTCTGCACTTCATCTTTCCAGATAGTCAGCCTGTAGATTATTCTGGTCCAAGGGGTTTCTCTTTACCAGGTACAGGTCTTAGCTCTTTCCCTAGCTGAACTTCATAAGGTTCCTCTCAGCAATTTCCTCCAGGTTCAAGATACCCCCTGGACAGCAGCACAACACTTTGGAGTGTCAGCCACTCATCCCAGACATCTGAACACTTGCTGAGTGTTATCTCTGTCCCATCAAGATCATGAATGAAGGTGTTGAACAAAATTGGACCTAGTACTCTGGGGTACACCTCTATTTTCTCGTGATTTATAAAACTTTAGTTCTAACTGTCTGTTGTATGCCAGCACCGTTATTCCAGGGGTTTACCCTTTTAAAGTAGTAAGTCTTTAAAATACTAAAGAGACATTTTTACCAATTTACTGAAGTGGATTGATTTGCTGTCTGTAGGAGCCAGTTGCTTAGTATGAAATCGGTCCTCCTTTGCCTGGTCTCTGAAATTTTTGAGAAAATGTGGCACATGAAAAAAGGGTGGGCTTTTAGATTATTTTTGATAGCAGTTACTACTAACAGTAAATTGATCATTATGCATGTCTTTCAGTTGATATTTTGACAGCCCTTATAGAGAAATTATCAGAAAAGACAATTGCTTGCATTAGTATACTCTACCTGAAATCCAGTTCTTTAATATTCAAAATTGATGTAGGGATGTGTGTTTCTGTAAATGATAAAACATGATAAAATCTAAAACATTTCTATATGTAGGTAGAATATGTATACTTCATACATGACTAGAGAAAAAATAGTATCATTTAGCAGACTGTCTGATATGTTACCACTGTTACTTTGCACACCTTATGAATTTGGTGAAAAACTCTAATGTCAGAGAGGTATTCTGTCAAAAAGTCATGTTTCTACTGAAATGAATACACTTTGAAAACGTCAGGTTTGATTATGTATGGTTATCAACCCATATACTTAAAATCTAAAATATAAATTCAAAATGGAATGTTTATTTGAATTTTGATATGAGAATAAAAACCTTCAAAAGTTGAGAATGAATTTATTTAATCATAGTGAATGTTCAAAATACGATAAATCATATTTTTAGACTCTATGCTAAAATAGGGATGGACTCATAGAAATTCTTAAACTGTTAGATTTTTTTTTCTTATCTACCATTACTAAACAAGTTTTTTTTATACTGTTGGAACTCTGTATGGTTGCAAACATGTCTCATGATTAGGTTTATTGCCTTAGGGAAAAAAGAACGAGTATTGGGTTCAGCAGCTGTAATCAAATGCTTTCTGCTTTCAATTTTCTTCTCTGTGTGTGTGTATGTGTGATAATGTTGCTTAGTATATGGACCAGAGAAAATAATTTGAGGTTGTGTAAATTGTAACATTTCCTTCCTTTTAATTCCGACTCCCTTGAAATGTGCTGAAAAATACTGCTGCAAGACTTTAAAGTGAAAATAAATCTGTTTTTTTTCCAAAAAGTAGGAGTATGTTTATCCAGTTGTGGGTTTTCAGTTATGCAAATAACTAGGTAATAGATATTAAGTTAAGCAAATACCTTTTTTTCCGGAGCTTTGTAGTAGAGAAAATCTATTGCCCCCTACATTTCTTCCAAATAAATCTGAAATCATTACCTTTCATGAAGTATTGTGCCTTGTTTTAATCTCTGAATAGAATCATGTCATTCATAGTGCAGAAGTACCTGGTACTCTGAAGAAAGATTTAGTGAAATTATATGTACCCTTGAGTAATATCACAGTAATCACTTCGATAAACTCTGTTTTTTTAATCAGAGTATAAACTTCCATGGGACTGTGTATTTCATTCACTAAATTGCATTTTATATTGAGAGGAAACTTGAAGGATCAAATGGATTATGCAGTTGTCTGAGATTTTATTTTTATTCTAGAGTAATGCTAAGCCAAACTGCTTCCAAAAGGTGGAGTACTTCCACACTGAGGTTATTTGGAAATTCACTAGAAACTTGGAGAAGTGTCTTCTGCTGTTGGGCTGCTTGAGCTTATGTTAATGGCCCTGGGCTAGTGGAAGTGATAAGGTAAGTAAAACTGTACAGAAATGTGTAATATATTTTTTTTTTTAAATGTAAACAGCCCATTTACCTGATTTTACCTCTGGATTAGCTGCTTTTGTATTGCAATTTCTTTAACAATTCTAACAATTCTAATGTAGGAAAGCAATAAGTAGCCTTAGCCATGGAAGATCTGGTTAAAAGATTAAGAAACTTCTGTTTTTCTGGCTCTTACTACAGTAGAATCTCCTAATGATTCAGGGGAAAAAAAAGGAAAAAAAGAAAAAAAGAATAAAAAAGGGGAAAAAACAGCAACCAACCAACCAATAAAAAAAAACAAAAACAAAACCATACCAAACCAAATAAAACCACCCGAGCGGTTATGATTTTTTTTCTTCCAGTGGGAAGAAAGGGCAACTTAGCTTATATGCCTAATGCCTTGCTTATGTAACAAGGAAAGGTGAACCAAACTGCAGTTGTAATACACATCTGCTCTCTTGGCATTTTCATGTTGAGTACAGCATTGTCACACTCTGCATTTTTCTATTTATCCCTTTAAAGAATGGGAGATTAATTAATTCGGGAAGCTTAAGTTCAGCCACACACTGTTCACGTTCTTCTGCTGTTGTTGTTAAGTACTTGACTTCTCTGTAAAGGCAGTAATGTGTTCTGCTTAAATTCTATTACAAGTCCTAGAGCAAGCCCTTTTCTGTAAGTTCAGAAGCTTTATCTTTCTTTTTGTAAATGGAGTTCTCTTCAGAATACACATTTTACAGGCATGAAAGGAGACCCGTAGAGCACTGACTGTCAGCTTTATGAATAGTTTTTGAGAACAGTGGTTCAACTGTTACCAAAGTAGGGAAGAAATTTTGCAGCTCTTAAATTAATTTAATAAATCCTAGATGAAATACAAAGAACCTTCCTAATCTTCATTGTGAAGTTCTTTAGAGGTACAGTAACAGCTTGCCCTCTGGAGCAGTTGCATAAGGCATGAAAGCCCAGCAGCATGCCCTTGCTTTGCCTGAGCTGCATCAAAGTTTAGCTTAATCTTTTTACATGACTGGTGGTTAGAAAAGCCTTCTGTGCATTGGTTCTTCTATACTGTATTGTGCTTGGAGGTCTTGAAAGGTACTTTTTGAAGTTTATACTAGTGCACTTGTAGGTGTCTGGCTACATCATTATCCCTCCTCCCTGTTTATGTTTATTATCCTTACCAGATGGTGAATGAATTATCTATTTTTTCATTATCCTTGGAGAAAGGTATTGGATGTGTCTCAATCTGTTTGTATCTAATTTAGATAAGTGGCCTTCCAGTCAATATTATCTTGTCAACATAGTGAAAAACTTCCATGCTCTATGATATAAACTGGTAGATGTTATTCCCTAGTGTGTATTATCTTTTTTCTCAACATTTGAATGTGTTAGACATCATACAGAACATTTGGAAAAAAATAAAAAAGTGAAGGGTTATTAATTTTTTTTTCCAAATGGCTCACTGTGCTTTCTCTCTTCTTGGAACGGTATGTTAACAAACTGATTTATGATTGTAGTTTAATGAAAATCTTAATTTCAGTGTATCACTTCAAAAGTCCTTGCAAAAGTCAGGAAGCCCAAGACATCTATCATTATAACTTTATAAATCATTAAATTTCATTTTATTCACGGGAATCACAGATTTGCCTGTACTGAACATCCTTGCCTCACATTACGTTTAATAATATTCCTCTGCATACTTGCCTTCTCCTACAGATTTTATCATTTCAACAACTGCAAATCCTTAAGAGAAAAGACTTTATTTATTTGAGATGAGTCACTGGGAGACCAAAGAATTTGCTCATAATTACAAAGTATAACAAAGATTTATTTTGAGTACTTCTTTGACTAGCTGTCGTTTTCTAATCACTGTGAGTACTTCCAGTAGAAATCAAAGGGCTCAGATTTCATAACACATGAGAACATGGATTTTTGACATTAGTATTAATCATGTGTCTAAAAGTTAAAGACAGAACAGACAATGTAAAAAAATGAACAAGACAAGGGATTTTGGGATGTACGAAATCCTGACATGACTTAGAAGGATGTCAGAGCAAACCAGCTTTCCATTCTGTTAATGGTGTTAACAAAGTAAATCCTAACTGTTCATTTCAAGCTGCCTGTTCATCCTATGACAGCTATTTTAACAGAAGATCAGCTGTAGTGGTGATCTGGGAGTGTGAAATTATTCATGTGCTAGTGACCATGGAAGTTAATACCAAGACGTGAAAAAAAATGCCTAGTAGTTACATCACAATTCATTTTCAGGATTAATTTGCCCACTTTTGTAGTAATATATGATCTGTTAATAAGCATTAATATATTCCAGTGTAATAATAATAACAAAGATAAATGTATATGCTGCGGAAATCAGTTTCCCATCCTTAGGTAGTACTGATACATGCTTTGTTTCCAACTGTAAATTTTAATTAAGGTGGAAGGAAGGCTGGATGGAGAAGATAAAACATTGCAGTTCAAAGCCAGAATTGAAGGAGAAATGGAATTTGGTGATAAATAAAATGAAGAGCACATGCAGCAGGAATATTTTAATAGATACTATGAAGTACACAGCACACATATTGAGGTGATACAGTCAAATGATTGAGCATACCTGACACATGTATCTGGAAGAAAACGGCTCTAACAGGTAAGAGGTATGAAAAGGTAAGTAAAAATTGAAACATTTAGAAACATGTTGTCTATCATTGCTCTCTTGATTAAAGGAAAAGTCTAACTACTCAGAGACCTGATTTAGTTGTTTTGTAGGCATGAATTTATGAGTAGTTGCACCAACCAAGGATGTAAAAAAAGCATATTGGACTTCCTGAATTAGCTAATTTTAAGTACCATTCTTGAAACTCTTGAAAATGAAATCAGATTTCATTGCTCAAATTTTTAAAAATTAATAAAATCAGGAATATAAAATTATAGGACTCTGCAGAAATGCTGGCTACAGCAGGATGAAAATATTATTGTTCAAAGACCAAAATAAATACAAGTAAATAGAAAGCTGATAAAGACAGATGTTTTTCTAGATGTCTCCCCAAAATAAGTAGAAATTACTTGGAAGAAATAATTAAAACACTCAATTTGAATACAAGAGGAAAATAAAAGGAGATCTTGCCAAAAAGTTTTTAAGGTCAAGAGCTAATACTGTGGCTACATGTGTCCAAATTTACTTGCAGGTCAAGACACAAATAAATGAACATAGTTAAGTGCAACTTCTGTGGGTTTGACTAACTTGTGTAATGTGTAATGCAGCTTTAAGTGGAAATTACAAATTATCAATGAATGTCGTGTTTTTGTATTTTTTTTCTCTACTCTTGTGTTTCAATATAATATTCTAATGCCAATTAGATAAGGAAAAAAATGCATGGCACTAGAAAGTACATTATTATGCACCAATGCCAGAAGAGGTCAATTGAAAATAATTAATAAATACATAAATACCTTGTTTACAAAGAACACAAATGTATGCTTAGTGGATTTCCCTAGAAACTACCTGGAAAAGCAGTTACCATACTGACAATCAGAAACAGTTATTTTAGAAACAAGAAATCTGTTGCAGTTTTTCAGACTCATGTGGTCATGTCCCTTTGTATATCAGCTGATACGAGCTCAAGTATAACCAGTTTTACATGTTTCAGTCTGTTGTTAAATGCTTTATGACCATTGAAACACCTTGTGACATGCAGAATGCATCCAGCTGTGAGACAAGTGTCATAATAAAGTGCCAGTCAAGGGACTTGAAACTCTTGCGCCTTTCTCAGAAGACCAAACTGCCCATGAAAAAATAAGCAGGGCTGGCTTTTTGTGTGTGTGGTGTGTGGGTCTGCATTTTTTTTGTTTGTTTTTTTTTCCTTGTTTATTTATCGATTGGGTATGGTGTTGGCCCTGGGAATACAATCAAAAATCATTTAATGTTTCTAAAAATCTATTATACAATGTATTTCAGCTCAGTTACACTTTCCTGAATGATAAATTAAAGACACTGTGGAGCCCTAAACAAGGTGAAAGCTCCCTCTGCTGTTTCAAGCATTAAGAGATGACTCATGCCTTTGAATTTTTTATTTAAAAGAAAAGACAAGATCAAATGCTTTAAACGAGCTAACGGTCAAAAAATGTTTATTTCAGTGATGACATTTTCAGCAGATGAAAGGCGGAAAATGATATATATGGATTAATAATAAATTACTGTAAGAATCATGACAGAAAGAAAGAAGCTCTTTCAGTTAAACTAAATGAGGAAAAATGTTAACTGTAAAATCCTTTTTTTCAAATTGCACCACTGCTTAACATAGGAAGGAATATTCAATGTATTTGAGTCATTTATTGTTAAGGTTATACATATATTTTGGTTAAGGTCAATTAGCAATCTCTGAAGATTACACTTTTGAGAATATTGGGTAGTTTATTGTAGCAAAACTGTATTCCAGAAATGGTGCTTGGACACAATCTGAGTTATAACTGTCCTATTGTCTTCACTACTATGTTGAAGAAAATCATATACATATGTGGGATAGATGCCTTTCTACCATTCTTCATATTAACAATGTGCCCATAATATCCCTAAAATCCAAAAATCAGTTTGTGGAGGGATAGGTACAGCTGAAGGGCATATTTTGAGCATATTTTGATTTAAGGAGGATATCAACAATATTTTGCAATATATTATGCAAAAAGCATGCTGTGCTTGGACCAGGTTGCAAACTACACTTCTGCAATACAACATGAACCAGAGAAATTGCATTGATGAGAATGAGGAGAAACCATCTGAATTGTATGCAGACAGAAGAAACAAACTGGATCTTTAACTCTTTTTCTAATTCCTTTATTGTGCTTCTGATGTCTTTCACGGGGGCAGTAGCATCACAATTCTCACTTTTCCTGTTTTTTTTTTTATTCTCCTTGGAAGATTGATCACACATCACTGTCTTGATATATGTCAGCCAAACATGTAACAGGATATTCAGGTCTGTTTTATTCTCAAATTACATCATCTACAGCTGTCTGTGATTGTCTTTCTGATTGACCATTCCTGGTTGCCAGACACCCACACAGCCATGCTCTCATTCCCCATCCTCACCAGGACAAGGGAAGTAAATAGGATGGAAAAGATTCTGGGTCAAGACAAAGACAGGCAGATCCATTATTGTCGCAAACAGTGACAGCAAAACAGAATTCCAAGTATTTGGTTGCTTATATTTCCCTCTTGATTTTAGATTATGAAATCTTATTTATTGTGACACTAACAGATTTCTCAAGGAAAGTGTGAAAAAATATGAGTTTCTAATATCAATGTCTGGTTACATGCATTTCCTAACCTTAAAAAAATTTTTTGTGTGGTTTTTCTTAATAGTCTTGATACAATGTTCCATTCCCAGATTCTATTTATGTCACAACAGAAATATAGCTTAATTCTGTGTCAGGATTATTTTCAATAGCCCTTTGATTTTCAGTTCCCTCTTTTTAACTTTCCTCTTACAAGGTTAAGGGGTTGTGAAGTTCTTACTTCCTCTCGCTTGAATTCTGAGTGTTCACCTTGTCAGAGGTACTGCACAGTATCCTTCATAACATTGAATAAACCAGTAATATTTTACTAATGCAAAAAGCTACTTATAAGTTCCCATTTAGCTCACTGCCTTTGATTAACATGTTTTATTTGGTCACAACTGTCACATTAATACATTATGTTATTAAATGTAAAAAAAAAATATTAAAAATATTACTGCTGCACTCAAAATACTCTCTATTGTTTTAAGAAGGAATCTCAAATATTTTCGGAATCTTGCATATATTAAAATTTATTTGGGCTGAATTGACTTAACTAATTAAACTGTTTCCTATTTAAGCTTGTCTAATATTCAATGCAGGATTCACTGATGAATAATGTAGCCCAACTTCCTCTGAGGCACAGTTCTTTCTTGACAATATTTTGGTACTGTGCTTTTCTAGTGTTTCTCTCATCTAAAGGGGTCAGTTAAAGTGTAAACTGATACAGAATTCCAAATTACTGTTTTTCCTCTGCTGTTTGAGGTTTCTACTTGAGTTTCTTAACTGCAGTCTGTGAGTTTTTTTAGTGCATCAGATCTACAATGAGGGTTTTTATTCCTGCTGGTATGTATAACACTAGTGGGTTAAAGTCCTGTTTTACATAAGAATTTATAAAAAATATGAATGGCTTATGTTGGCAAGTGTTCATATCCCAAATAGAGGCTGTACAATCCATCCCCTTTATTTATGTATTAACATTACCCTCATCATCACTACATCTGACTACTTCATGCTTATTACATTATTTTATTTAACAAACCTCACAAAGAGGGAAGCTATTGCCGTAAAATTAGAATCACAGGATTCTTTAGGTTGGAAAATATCTTTAAGATCACCCTTAAGTCCAACCATTAACTCAACACTGCCGGTCCAAAATTAAACCATGCCTTTAAGTGCCACATCTACATGTCTTTTTAATACCTCCAGGAATGGCGACTCAGCCACTTCCCTTGACAACACTTTCAACAAAGGGTGGAACTATTACAGAGAGGAATGAAGTCAGGTATCAGGGAGAAGTTTCAAGGGAATAATTGAAAATATAGTCAGATGTAGATTGAATAGAGCAAAGCAGCTCATTATTGTTTCAAAAGGTCAGGGTTGGATTTGGCTGTTTTTACATATGAAGGCTGACTCATAGACTGTCCTTTCTCCCTTCTGCCTAAGAGCACCTTCTATTTTCTTCAAAGAAAAGTCATCAAAAAATGCTTAAAAAAAAGAAATCTAAGTTAAAAACTCAATATTTTTCCTGTAGATAGTTAGGAACTGTTCTTAAAAGTTGACAGTGTAGGGTGCTAGCTGGCTAAGACAACGCCCTCAGTCTGTGGCTCAAGTGATGTAACAGGAAAACTGACTGAGTCAAGGATAAGATCCATCTGCCAGTTCAGGATAAGGAAAAATAAGACCATGCTAGTATACCTAAAAATCAAATTATGCAGATATCAGATTGTTAGCAATTTTTGCTTTAAAGTGATTGCTGTCATAAGTCTGTATATAAATTCTCATTAAAAAAATAACATTTTATTTCCAGTAGAAGGATTCTTGCAAGAGCTTAGCAGAATTTGTAAAATGTAGTAATTTTTTTCTGTATAGACTAGATGGATGAAAAGTAAAAACTATTTCTGGATCTTACTTATTTTTCAAAAATATTTAGGTTAAATTCACTTTGGCAGGTCTACCATTTACTCAGTATGGATTTTTTTCTGCCACTGGTAAACTCTTTTATTCTTGCAGTGTTTGCATTTATATATGATTTTTTTTTTTACATATTTATATATGCTTTTATTTATATATGAAGAGATGAACAAAAGGCAAATTAGAGTGAATATTTTAATGGATCAGCAAGGAAAGAAGAATGAAACACTCTACCTTTCATCATAGAAAAATAAAACTCCAGAAACATAGTGACATGACAAATACTTATATAAAGCTATTATAATATGCTATTTAAAGCTCCTGCCTTTGATGTGCTGATCAAAAGGGTGAGAGAGAAAAACTGATCAATCATATTACCATTAGCTCTTTATCAGAAATAATCAGTGCAAGGTTAATGCAACAAATACTGCCTGATGGGCTGTTAATAAAAAAAACCAAAACAAAACACCTTAATGTCCATGAAGCTCCCAAAATCCTTGAGGGAATGACAAGAAAATGATGTGAATATCTAGGATTTCAGCAGATGAAAACCAGCATTAGGCCTAATGTTGCAATGCATGATTGATGTTTTCAAAGTTTTATATGTATTTTATTTATTTTGTGTTGGTATGTTCCTCCCAAAGTCCCTTCACCCATTCCCAAACCCCCATGGTATCTCCCAGAGGGGAGCCCCTTGTCAATCACCCTGTTAACTTGAGGGGAGATCATCTCCCATTCGGCCAGGTGCCCAACACCTGCTCTTTTCAATTGTTCTGTTAAGTGCCCCTCTCCTGGAGCACCCAACCCCTTTCCATCCATTGGCCCGAATTCTCCTGCTGCCCCAGGCTGTGTCCTGGGGTACAAAAAGGAGAAGGACAGGCCAGGCCATGCTTTTTGCACGTGGAGCTGCACCTGAATAAACACCTTCCAAACCCATGGCAGAGCCCACTCTTCATTTCCAGCCTTATCCACGCTCAGCCAGCTGATCTGAGGAACACACACAAACTGTCTCGGTTGGTCTGGGGTTTGCTGCACAGCTGGTAAGCTGCTCCCCAGGAGAAACCACCACAGCCTAACTGACTATATGAAGATATTTCAAGTTTTAGTATTTTGGTATGAGTACCTATAATATTAGAAGATATTCATAGTTTACAAAGGATTACCGAGTGTAATTTCAGACACAAAAAATATTTTTTTTTCCAAATATCTTTTGAGGATTTGTATAGTTTATTTTGATTTATGCATTAAGGCATTAAGTTTTTGAGGAAGGTCTATCTCTTTTTTTAGTTGTGAATAAAAATATGTAACTACAATTTTAGAGATGCAGCTTGGTCTGAAGATTGATAAAATAGCACATTGTTTGAGAATCTGCCACTGAACTGCTTTGAATGATTTTTTTTTTTTTGCTATGAGTATGGACAATGTCACTATGTCACAATGTCAATGTCACAGTGTCATTGTCATAATTGATATTACATTAGAAATATGCTTGTTTTCTTTCTTTTTCAGAATATTAAACTGCTATGCACCATTTCAACACATAATGAGAATCACTAGATTCCTATCGATAATATATTATGTTGGAATTTGGGATGCTTAAGTCTATCTACTGGCTGATGTTGCTTTTATAAAATATAATTCATTTTTTTTTCATTTTCTGAAGTGCTAGTAAACTTTATAAATAATGAGATATTACTATAAGTCAGTTATTCTGTTTATAGGGATTAAATCTGAATTTCTTGCTCAGTTATTGCTTCTCTTATTCCATTTGTGCATGCTTAAAGTGTGCCTGCATAAACTTTTATACTAATTCCTAAAAGTTTAGTGATCTTAAAAATTCCCCATATTGTACTATGTCCCTGTAAATTAAAAAGATAACTTTTTTTAGGGCTCCTGAACTCCCCAGCAATAGCAAAATTTTCAGTGGTTCCACTGACTCTCATATTGCAGCCTGTTTTCACCAACCTTATTTGTGTATACTAGAGGATGGAGAAAAACAAGATAAGCACCCTTATCTAGTAGATTTATTTTCAGTTTATATATATGGACAGATGAGTTGTGGCTATGACAGAGTGATTATTAAGACAGTGCTTTTGTTCATAAAAACAATATTTTCTCAGAGGAAGAGTACACTTAGTGACTGCATTTTCAAAATTCCCATTACAAAAGTCGGATTACTGATCCGATACTGCTAGAGGAATTTTTGCTGTCACCCACTGATATGAAACTGAGATATTTTTCAAAGTCTTGAGTGAGATCCCCACCAACTCAGTGCATGTAAAAATGCTTTTTTAAAGTGGCAATGGAAAAGTGTTGGATATTAAATATTTACAAATAACAGGACGGGACTGCCGGGAGATGTTCCTCGAGCTTTATTGCGATTTCAGCCTCAGTACAGGGTGAAACAATTGAAAGATGGCAACAGCTCACATCTTGCCAACAGCAGGCAAAATTCTCTGTGTTACAAGGCCTTTTAAAAGTTTTCTAACCAATAGCAAATTGTTAAGAGCTTACAGATATTTGCATAAACCAATCGTTAAAAGTGCACCTATACCTTATATCTAACAATAGGTGCTTGTTTCGTATTTTTTGTTTTTCAGGAACTTTTTATACACTTCTACAAACAAAGCACAGAGGCTCATTATTAAACTTTTCTATTATCTTGCCTAGTATATTTTTCTACTTGCTAAGGCCTAACTCTACACAGCACAAAAACAGTCTTATTGTTCTATGTCCTTAATCTAGTATCTTTTTGACTCTAGGCCTTACGTCTGCACTGCTATGCGAGCTTTCTGCTTTTTCTATTTCCCACAGAAAAGTATCTTTCTCCGCTTCTGATGCCTGTGATATCAAATCTTAATCTGTCTCACATTTATCATCTCTAGGCCTATATCATCTACCCTATTAATTGCCTTTTAGATATGTAGAAATAGTGTGATGAGGAATATCTATGCTTCTTGAAGATTTTCAATGTCCATTATTTAGATGCTGACCTTTGGTGGACAAGTGGTGCTAACTAAAAGCTATTCTATTATTTCCCCTCCTTAACTGGACAGGCAAAGAAAAATACTAAAATAAGTGCTTTGCTGGAAGACTTCTCTGATTATGTGAAAAATCCATATGAAACCAAGGTTTTTCAGGAGATTCGAGTTGGTCAATTTTTCTTGCCAAGATTTAAACCAAAATATTGTTTTAAGTAAAATTAAGTTTTCTTGAAATTTTAATCCATTTTGAAAACATGATTTTTCCTTCTACTTCCTACTTTTATTTTTCAGTATTTCAAACATTTTTATTTCAGTGCAAAATTCTGACTGTGGTCAAATTGCTGTTTCCACGGTCTGCATTTGGGAAACTTCCTCTTAATACTGTAGCATTTTCAAAGGGAAATGAAATTTTCCTTCTGTTAAAACTCAGTGGAAAAATGCATCATTGGGTAGCTCTAGAGCTTTAAATGTAAGGTGTGGAACTTGATCCCTTTCCATGCAAGTTTGAGTCTATGCCATCCTAAGAATGGCAATAGACTGTGATAGTTATTTAGCTGAATATTTTCATTAGATCTGACAGTCTCTTCAGATGTGATGTGGTGTGTTCAGTTAACTGCATATTTTGATAGGGATGAATGGTACTGCTAACCTGAATAGCTCTGCTGCTTTTTCATGGTTTTGTTTCAGGGAGAGGTAATGAATAACAGTCTTCTAACTGAGGAGAGCAATTGCTTTTGGACATTTATAAAAAGTCACTTGGACAGCTGAGAGTTAGATTTCAGAGATGAAAGCACCAAAACCTACTTCACTTATAGCTTATCAACATCTCACTATTGACTTGTGGCTTTTTCAAAAAAGTGGTGAAGTAAATAATTCATTCAAAAATCTACACAGTTTCAAGATACTTGTGTGAGGATGGAAAATTATTTGTAGCACGTGCACATGCATTGGAGCACTCAACTGTTCTCAAGAGGATTCAATAAATTTTAATGGTTTGGTAGGAAGCAAGCAGAAAAAAAAATAAATAAAGGGTTATTGAGGCCCTAGAATTAAATACAGAAGGTTATGTTTTAGCAGGGATCAAACATAACTATGTTAATCACTCAAAATACTTGGAATATGAAGCCTCTTATCCCATTTTTCATTCACCTTCTTAGCAAGTGATAATTGTTCTTGATCTCCAGGTTATCCTAACAGTTAAACCTTTTTTACGTCCACCAAAAGCATTCTTAGCTCTTAGCAGGCACTTGTGAGGAGTTATGTAAAATATCTGTGGTAGCTGTGAAAAAAAATCACTCATTACAGCTGCAGTTGTGAAGCTGATAATGTACTTTCATTATACAGTACTTAATCTGTTTTATATGTGGAGCTTTCAGGATAGCATTTATAAGTCCTTGAATTAGTCATCTGAAACTTCATCATCTCTTTGTGTCCTAAAGATAAATACTGTGGTGGTGGGTTCTTTTCTAAATGTTCTATTCTTGCAACATTCACTGTAGATGCAAATCAGGGATATGTAAGTTCTTTTATATTCAAAGAACCTGTTATTGATTCCTTTTTCTTACCTTCCTTCTGGCTTCACAAGACAAGCAAGAAATTATATGACTTTGCTATTTCAATGATACATAGCTCCTCTGATGCAACATTTCTATTTTGCTGAATTGCTATCCCTAATGTGTTCTCATTTCTTGTGTTCTAGCAGGAACATCAAGCTGTGTAGTGCAACCTCACTTACAAAATTTTAGTATTAAGCTTTGTGGTTTTCAAAATGCAATGGAGGGATGTTTATTCGTCTAAATTTTGAATTTGTTTATTTGTTCTAGGAATAAATGAATATTGCCTAATGAAGACAAGAACTGTTGCTTGCATGACTTGAATATGATTCTGCATGATATAAACAAGCTTATTTCTGCAATAGAGTCTGTTAGAGGGAAATGCGTAACTAAAAATTCTGTAAACTAAGGCACTACTGTGAAAAATCTTCACAGTTCCAAAATACTAGATTTGAATAAGTTCACAAAAAATACGAATATGTACAGCTTTAATCATTGTCATGTTTTCTTAAAATCAATCCTTTTGATTGTAGGTCAATGTCTACATCTGATGTAATTTCTAGTGTACTGATTTTTGGTCAATTTCTATATCCTAATGCACAGTGTAATAAACCCCTGAAGATTCCGTGATAAATGGAAATAATTTGGTGTTGATAGCATTATCATAATTCAGAAATTATTCAACAGAGAGATATTAATGTTCTGTAGGTATAAGGGAAACAGTTAACTTGGTTTTATGCCACAGTGTGAATATACATACAGTGAGTGGCATTGAAATTGCTGCTTGTGAATAGATTTCAATCATTGTAAATGAGTTATACAGCAATTGCTAATTGAAAATTGCTAATTGCTAGCTGACAAGAACAAAAAGCCAACGAAAACATTAACAGAAAAATCCTCCCAAAAAAGAAAACAAACTAAAAGTTTTAATGCAAATAAATTTAGCATAAATTTCCTACAATATATTTTATTTATTTTCTATCTGTGTGAATTGCTTTGTATTCTGTAAGCTTTTAGTTTGTATCCCCTGGTCACCATTTTATCTTTTGTTTATTGTCTGATTTTCCAGTGATCCCATGCCAAGCTCATGCTTTGTAGATTTCATCTCATCTCTGTTAGACTGACACTTGTGTTATGTAGTTAATTTTAAAGTCCAGGTGTTGCAGTTATCCAGATTGACATTTGAATGATAGGACCATGGATTTAAAATCTTCTTTTTGAATTTGGAGATGATGCATATTTTGTTTCGCTCTGGCACTGTCTGCCTGTTTAGGCATCCAGTGCTAGAATATGCAAAACTAGGGAACAGATTTAAAGCAAATGTTCAAGCCAAAGGTAAATTTTAACCAGCTGGAATTCAGAGCTGTTTCAGAGATTCACAGAATGACTTGGGTTGGAAGGGACTCTATGATCATCTAGTTCCACCCTCCTTGCCATGGCCGGGGACACCTTTTACTAGACCAGGTGGCTCAATGTCTATTATTGACATAATAATGCCCCATCCTGGCCTTGAACACTTCCAGGGATTACTCACCCACAGCTTTGCTGGGCAGCCTTCTTCTGGTGCATCACAATCCTCACAGTAAGGAATTTCTTCCTGAAATCTACTCTAAACCTACTCTGCCTAAATTTAAAGCCACTGCTCCTTTTCCTGTCCCTATATGCCCTTGTTAGAAGTCCCACTCCATCTTCTTTGTTAGTCTGCTTTAGGTACTGGAAGGCTGATGTAAGAATTTACTGTCTACTTGCATTTCCTTCCTGCATCATTAAGGACTACCGAAACATGTTTTCTGATGTATTTTGTAGATCAGTTTTAGCCAGAAGTGGATGAGCTCAATACTATTATTGGGAATTATATTTATGATCTGTCACGGTTTAACCCCAGCCAACAGTGGCTCACTCACTTCCCGCCAGTGGGACTGGGAAGAGAATCAGAAGGGTAAAAGGTAAAGAAAACTCATGGGTTGAGATAAAGAGAGTAGAGTAGGGAAAGCAAATGCTGTGCACACAAGCAAAGGAAAACAGGAGATTCGTTCACCACTTCCCATGGGCAGGCAGGTGTTCAGCCATCTCCATATATATTCCATATGTAATGGTGACTCAGGAAGACAAAAGCCATCACTCCAAAGGTGTCCACCCCCTCGCCCTTTCTTCCTCTTCCCACCAGTTTACAAGGTCTGGAATATCCCTTTGGTGAGTTTGGGTCACCTATCCCAGCTGTGTCTCCTCCCAACTTCCCAAGCACCCCCAACTTCCTCACCAGCAGGGCAGTAGGGAAAGCAGAAAAGGCCTTGGCTCTGTGTGAGCCCTGCTGAGCAATAACAAAAACATCTCTCTATTATCAACCCTGTGTTCAGCACAAATCCAAAACATAGCCCCACACTAGCCACTGTGAATGAAATTAACTCTACTCTGGCTGAAACCAACACATGATCTTATACTCAGCAGCTGTATTTGTACTGTAAAATTCAGTGATACCAGCAACTACCTCCTTGTTTCACTTATGACTTCTAAGAAAAAAATTCATCTGATTTTATTTCCTACAAGTGAGGTGTGGAGAAACTAGAGGAGAAAGACTTTATTTTCTTTAAATTACTTCTGAGGGGTGAGAACCATTCAAGGAAGTAGTGGCAATGGAGTTTGGCACAGCATTTAGAATGTTAAAAATAGAACGGAGAAGAGAAGTGTCAGTGGGACATGTTTATCACTGTGCCTGAAGTCACACTCCTGTATTTACTGTCTTTGTTAACATAGTATTATTTAAAGAAGACATACAAGGAATGCAGAATTGATGAAAAGGTGCAAAAGTTGTACATTTAATTATATACAACCTAAATCAGTCTGTGCAACGCAGGTAAAGAGCTTAGTTTATACCAGCAACTGCATATCAATAAAATTATTTGAAATATTTTGTTATTATTAGTATTGTAATGGCTTCCCATTAATTCTTTTCAAACAGATCATAAATTCAAAAGGAAATAAAACTTCTTTGGTGTTAATCTCTCTAGTCAAAGTTCACATAAAATGTCTTTTAACATTTACAAAAAGAGATTTGTGTTTTTGCAGGCCAACAAAAAGGCTTAGTTTTTCTGGTTTTCACTAAATCACACTATCCTGTTCTGTCTTCTAGGATACAGTCTTTTAGAGAACCTAGGAAAGCAAAAGGAAAAGCAGGAATATTTGTAGCTATACTGTGAGTTTGTAACATCATGCCTTTTATTAGATAGTTGATTCTACATTGTGCACAAATAAGTACTGTGGAAGGAAAATTCTTGTTAGCATTTTAGATTAAGGTTCAAGGACCACATAAAATGGACCAATGCAAGACTACACAGAAAATGATATTGTCATTTTGATAACCAGTTGGACTGTTTGAAAACAAATATAATGTGTGCTTACTTATATTATAAGCATAACCAAAGGTCATTAAAAAAAAATCCCTTTACAGTTGAGATGCACAGACTGAGTAATTTTGTATATTTAAACATTGGTTATTCATTCAATTTGAATTATCCTATATATTAGACTTTATTGTTGAACATATTTATTTCCTCTGGAATATAGAAACCCCATGTATTTTCTATTAGCAGAATGAATTTCATAATAAATGATATATCAAGCATGAATTAACATAAGGTCTGGGCTATTTTTTAATAGCAGGTTAATATTTATGTCATTTTTATCTCAGTTTAAAAGTATATAATGATTAAAATAGGACCTTTATTAATTACCGGTCATATTCTATTAACTTAAAAGGAATTTTAAGTTAAGAAGCATTCAGTTTACACTACTGGTGTGGTCTACCATTTTTGAGTTATTTTCCTCAAAAAAACCCTAAAAATGCTGCCATAATTTTTCTAGTTATGAAGAGCATTTACTTAATATAGCACTCATGTCAACACTTAGTACTTTTTTTCTTAATATTTTCTAGAATGATATCTGTACTTCTCCTCAGCCTTCTTCTGCAGGCATCCTTATGGCCCTGTGTGATTTTCAAACATAAAACAGACACTGTGAAAGACTGTTCTTAACCTCAATAAACTTGTGTTCTAGAAAAGGAAGATGTTATACATCATCTGAACCACATTCATTTTATATAAGTACCAAAAAACTTGAAGGCTGCACTAATTTATGCTGAAAAGAAAATAAAAGCTGTAGGCAAATGATTAACATTTATTTAGTTAGTAAAAATGTAGATAGCTATACATTAAGGTCTATAACATTGACATATTTTGTAAATAATTCAAATTATTTTCAATATGAAAACATGATGCAACATATGAATTTCTCATTATGTACATCCTTCCCTTTATATAGCAGAAGCTAAAGTGTATTATCTTGTTACATTTATAGTGGGGAACCTATGAATTTTGAGAGAAGTCAGATGTTTTTAAACAGCATGATTCTGCAGGGGGACCTCTAAAAAGGGGGAAGAATGTTTTGCAAAATTAACTGAAGTAATTGTTTCAGAGGATGGGAGAAGCTGTTTGTTTGTTTCATTATTATTGTTGTTGTTTTCTTTCTTTCTTTCTTTCTTTCTTTCTTTCTTTCTTTCTTTCTTTCTTTCTTTCTTTCTTTCTTTCTTTCTTTCTTTCTTTCTT